>JAAXCT010000084.1:600000-1002500 GCA_012490785.1 Eragrostis nindensis
GGCATTATAATAAGAAGGTGGTGACTAAGCAATTTGATGAGGGAGATCTCGTTTGGAAAGTCAAGTTGCCGATTGGTGTGCGAGATAATCGTTTCGGCAAGTGGTCACCTAATTGGGAAGGTCCTTATATAATTAGCCGATGCGTGCCCGGTAATGCTTATATCTTGAAGGAGCTGGATGGAGAAGAATTTGGCCGAGCACTTAATGGAAAATATTTGAAGAAATATTACCCCAGCATTTGGGTGGGTTCTTAAAAGTGTTCGGTTAAAATTCCGGTTAAGCCGACGTTGAGAGCGTCGCCTTTGAGATGGCCGATGTTGATGGTATCGCCCATAGGGAAAATATATACAGGAAGAACAGAGGAAGACGAAAATCAAGATTTATATTACGAAGAGGTCAAGACAATAAAGTGCTTATAGTTTACAAGCTATTACATCATACATGGGAATACAAAATTCTTGCGCTAAGAATACACACTGCGGGCTCTGCCAACTACAGTAGGAGATGGAAGTTTCTCCCTTTGCCGATTGTTGGAGTATCCGCCAGGTGTTAGCGCAGGGTAGGATGGGTCAATGGTCACGGCACCAAGAGAGGAGCAAATTCATGGACCCCATCACATCGAAGAAGATGTTATCCCTGAGAAGGAACCTTATCTGACGAAGAACATGAGTTCTTCCTCGTAGTCTGAAGAGGAGCCGCCGTTCTTGGGATCTAGCTCAAGAGGGATAGCGTCGGTTGGAGGAGATTGGAAGAAATATGGAAGAAAGACTGAAGACCAGAGTAAGATGCGAGAAAGCAAGAGAGGTTTGTGGTGGCTATCTTGCATATTGGGATGCATTGATCAGGCTTTGTGAAAGGGATTTTTCTTACTGGCCATTGCGTTGATGATTCTGGTGAAGGAAGCAGGTCCTTTTATAGGCCGAGATGTGAAAGGAGATAAGATCAGGGAATAGTGAAAGACCTGTCGCAAATTAAAGTAATTGGTGCGAATTGTCTGTCGAAGAAGTGCACGCCCTGTGAAGACGAAGGTACAGTTCATTATGTCAGATGCACAGTTTTCACGTGAAGTGTCATCTAGAAGCTTGCAGGCGTGAGTAATGAGGAAGCAATCCGGCGCATGCAGATTCCATACTCCGGCTTGGGGGGCATGTGTTGACACCAAATTTTGGCCTAGGGCCCATTGACAGTGAGTAATAGGGTGTGCGCCGGGTTGAGAAGATTGTGTACAAAAGTGGTAGCCCACAGGTGGTCATAAAGGCGGAGAAAATTGTGAAGACGCGCATATGTGGGTTTGCGAGTCCTGTTTTAATTCTTTTTCTAGATTTAGAAAGTTTGACCTAATCGTGGTCGAGTCGGAGTCTTGCCTCGGGTGTATAAATATAAACCCAGGTGCTTGTAAAAAGGACAATCAATCAATACAATCAACTTTCGGCGCATCGCCACAATGTCTCGACGAGATCTCCGTCGACATCGGCGTCCATCGGGGCTCCGGTTTCGACTTGGATTTCGTCAGGTAAGCGCATCGATCTTCGTTATGTCGACTTGTCCATGATTAAGATTGATGTGGCTGCTAGTTATCCGGTAATTTAGATCAATCTAGGGTTTACATTATGCATCAACTACATGGAATTGTTTAAGACCTAGTCCAGTTCTTTGTTACGGTTAGTTGACTTGTCCTAGCCGCAACCTTGTTTGCCGATTGCTGATGTCGATTTCCTGTTTGATCTGGTTACTCGAGGCACGATTAAGGTGCTTAGTCGATTAGATCTGCCCTTGGTGATTGGGTAGGCAGTTGTACTTGTCCTGTCTGCTTCACTTAGTTGACGTGTCCTCGGCGAAACAGTTGCTATAAGTTAGATTTAATTTACTGGGTACCTGGGACTGGTAGTTGCCGATGATACTTGTACCTGTCGATCGTGTAGAACAGTTTGACGTGTCCTGTTTTACTTCACTTAGTTGACGTGTCCTCGGTGAAGCGATCGTCATATTATGGGTATAATTAGTGGCTATTGGTTTAACCGTTCTTTCGGAGTGTTTAGCCGATTGTTTACCACGTTCAGATCTATGCTTGTGAGCCTTTAAATATCCTTTTGTTCCTGTTCAAGTATAGGTCTGAGCCTTGTTTGTCGATGTCGATTCACTCTACCGTGATGCTTGCCGATAGATTTTGCCGATTGCATGCTTTCCCGATTGCCGATTCTGATGTATGTCATTGCTTTATTTATCGTGCGAGTATTTACTATTGCAACATGTCGATTCGTTTCTAGCCGACAGCCGAACACTTTTTTTATTATCTTTTATTTACTAACATCGGCCTGTCCGGGGCCGATAGTCCGGGAATTTTATACTCTTTTCTTGTCTCTGTCGATTTGCATGGAAAATCAACTGGTACGCTCCGGAATTCACCGCGTTCCAAGTTTTGGTCCTGAACAGAGTGAAGCAAATCTCTCAGGCCACGTGTGTGAGCGGTAGAACACACATTTTACCGTCAACAGCAATCTAGGTTTCGACTCCTTTTTAGAGACAAGATATCGAATAGCAGCATGATCCATATAAACAATGACCTTAGAGTTGAGGATGTAGGATCTAAATTTCTCAGATGCAAATATGACAGCTAGCATCTCTTTCTCTATTGTTGTATAGTTAATCTGGGCTTCATTAAGAGTTTTACTAGCATAGTAGATAGCATGCACTTTACATTCTTTTCGTTGTCCAAGAACCGCTCCTGCTGCATAATCACTTGCATCGCACATAATCTCAAAAGGTAAATTCCAGTCCGGAGGTTGCATAATAGGTGCGGAGCATAAGGCTTCTTCCAACTTCCGGAAAGCAGCAAGTCTTTCATCATTCATCTCAAAATCAACGTCCTTTTGCAACAATTCCGTTAGTGGCTTAGCAATCTTTGAATAATCTTTGACCAATTTGCGATAAAAATTTGCATGTCCAAGAAAACTTCGCAGAGTCTTAAGATCAGTTGGTGGTGGCAACCTTTCAACTGTGGATATTTTAGCTTTGTCTACTTCAATACCTCGGTTAGTAATAACATGCCCCAAGACAATCCCTTCGGTTACCATGAAGTGACATTTCTCCCAATTAAGAACTAAATCAACTTCTACACACCTCTTTAGCACTTTCTCTAGATTTGCCAAGCAATGATCAAAATCAGTACCATGAACAGAGAAATCATCCATAAATACCTCCATAATTTCTTTAATGAATTCAGCAAATATAGCATTCATGCACCTCTGAAATGTAGCTGGTGCGTTGCAAAGACCGAATCGCATTCGTCGATAAGCATAAGTTCCATAAGAACAAGTGAAAGTGGTCTTATGCTGACCTTCAGGTCGAACAGGAATTTGAAAGAAACCACTATAACCATCGAGGTAGCAAAAATAAGAGTTCTTTGCTAACCTTTCAAGCATCTCATCAATGAATGGTAATGGATAATGGTCTTTCTTTGTAGCGGTATTCAGTTTCCTGTAATCAATGCACATTCGCCATCCTGTAACTGTTCGTTGAGGGATCAACTCATTATTCTCATTAGCCACCACTGTCAGTCCTCCTTTCTTTGGTACGCAATGCACTGGACTCACCCATTCACTATCAGCAACAGGATAAATCATTCCTGCATTAAGAAGTCTCAGCATTTCTTTCTTTACAACCTCCTTCATGCCTTCCTTCAATCGTCGCATGCCTTCAACGACTGGCTTGGCTGATTCTTCGATATTGATCTTATGAGTGCAAAAAGCCAGGCTTATTCCTTTGATATCATCAATACTATATCTGATAGCTTTCTTGCATTTCCTCAGAACAGCAAGCAATCGTTCTATCTCTTCTTTGTTCAAAGCACTGTTGACGATGACGGGATAAGTTTTATCTTTTCCTAGGTATTCGTACCTTACACCGTCGGGAAGTGGTTTCAGTTCTACTTCTGGTGCTGCACCAGGATCCAGATTACCCAAAGGCTCGAATTGAGGTTTTTCGCTGCTGTGCCGGTCGGCACCACCGCTGTGCCGATCGGCACAGAATGTGCGCCGGTCGGCACTGCCTTGAATTTCCACTTCTTCCCTGTCTGATTCTTCAAACAGTTTATTCAATGGATCTGAATATCCTGTACTGATTTCTTCATCTTTTTCTGAAGGGAATCATTGAGAATGATTTTTCATTTGATTCATGCACAAAAGTGAAGAGAGGGTGGGTCTTCACTTTCTTGAATGACGGATGGGTCTTTGAATTCAAAGAGAACTTCCTCTCCACCCAGAGTCAATTTGATGACCTTTTCCAGCATCAATAACAGCTTGTACAAGCTTCAAGGAGGGTGTTCCCAAGATAATATCTTCAACTCCAACTTCACCTTTATCAAGAACAAAAATATCCACTGGTATAGCATTCTTTTTTACCTCAATGTTCATATCCTTGATAACTCCCAGTGGTTTAGTTCTCCTTCCATCCGCCATGATTAGCTCAAGCTCGGTTCCTAGCAATCTTCCTTTTATGTCATAAGGCATATCCATGAATGCTTCATACGTCATCAAACTGACGCGGGAGCCAAAATCACATAGTGCTTTAAGAAAGTTTCTATGTCCGATTTTGCACGGTATGTAAGGATCGATTTCTGTTCCTTCTGTAAGGCCAACTGCATATACCCCGCATAATCCTTCATACGGCGACGGGACGAAACAACTATCAAATAGCTTCTTTGCTTGTTCAACCTCCATGTGATCAATTTCCATATCATCCTTATACAATTTCTTCAATACTTCCCCAATGATAACATCGTCTAGGATTTCTGAAGTTCTAGTGTATTTAGAGAAGTTATACTGAACTCCTGTAGTAGAGGCATACCTTGGGTCATAAGTTCTCCTCATATTTAGCAGATTCGAGCTGAAATCTATAGGAATCCAATCCAACGATTCAAACTCGTCCAATGGTTTAGCATTCCTCAAGGTTGGATCTCTTATGGGTCTTGGAAATTTATCCACGAAAATGTTTTCATGCTCTTCTAATATTGCAGCTTCAGTTTTGGAAATCCCCTTAACAGAAGGCTTCGTGCTGGTCGGCACAAGATTTGTGCCGGTCGGCACAATCGGCTCACGCGTGCCGATCGGCACAAGCTCAGTGCCGGTCGGCACTGTCTCGAATCTTGGTCTTTTGAGATCACCTTGTGCTGGTTCTTCTGTCCTTACTGTTAATTCAATTTCAGACACTGTGCAGCCTTCCGCTTCAGCTTTGAATCCCAAAGAATCATTGACTGGCGTCGATCTTTCAAGGGGAATTGGATCTTCTTGAAATTCTTCCCAATGTCTATGCATAGCTTCAGTCTTTGATATCTTAATCAAAAGATCCATACCTGCAGTAGCAGTCAAGTCGAGGAAACTCCCTCCGGCCGAACTATCCAGATGCATCCTGGAGGTTCCTTCGAGAGACATATAGAATGTCTGTGCAGTCAAGTTATCATCGATGCCCAAATCAGGCCCTTGCTTCAATAAGGATTGGAAGCGCAACCATGCTTGCGTGAGGGTTTCCTCTTTCATTTGCTCAAAGTTGACCACTTCTCTTCTCAATCTCTGCACCTTAGGAAGCGGGAAGAAATGCAAACAGAAATTTTCTACAAGCTTATCCCAGTTTCCTTTAGCTTCACGGGCTGCAGATTTATACCAATCCTTAGCTCTTCCATCTAGAGAAAATGGAAATAGCAACCATCTGTACCAATTCTGAAGCACCCCTTCATGCTTAAAGGTCTGACAGAGAACTTCTAGATCTTGCAGATGTGTGTACGGGTTCTCGTCCTTCGTCCCAGAGAATTTGCTGTTTTCGACCATATTGATGATGGTCGGGTTGAGAACGTATGACGAAGCAGTGACTTTCTCATCAGAAGTTTGTGGGATCAGCAATCCTGGAGACGGTAGTGAATGCTCCCTAACCGTATGATTCGGTTCAGAGGTACCCATCCTGAAAACACAGAAAGAAAACACAAAAACAAACTAGAAAAGAGAGGATTAGAGGTTAGTAGAATAAATAAATAGTAAAAGAACTGGCTCGCTCCCCGGCAACGGCGCCAGAAAGAGCTTGTTGGTTGTTTGTACGCACCTAACTTATATACCGCAAGTGGACGGTGTACAGTTGTAGCACTTTCCCTTAGAGTATTCTAAGGTTTAATATCGAATCCACAGAGAACAAGCGGGACTTAAACTATTATTTAAACTACTAAATTAATATAGCAAAAGTGTGTGTGAAAAGGATGATTAACAAGTAGAGGTGAAAGAGCCTGCGGTTGTAACAAGGTTATAAAAAGGATTCCCTCCTAAGGTTTGGGACGCTGGCATGCAACTCGGATTATTGTTCAATGCCGGGAACCGCCTCAATTCCACCGCCTTTGTAGGGCTATAAATAAAGGGGTACCCCCCCTCCTTTCAACACACAACACAAGACACAAGTCATTCCACTCCCATCCAGGCCAAGGGCCTCTTGTATAGTAGTAGAGTAGAGGAGAGGGTAGGGGAGAAGAGAGAGGTAGTCCTCCCTTTGTGAGGACTTACCCCAAATCTTGTACCTTGGCGGATATTATCTTATTTATAGTTCATTGTTCGTTCTTAGTTCGTTCGTCGTTCGTTCTTCGTTCGTCGTTCGTTCTTCGTTCGTTCGTCGTTCGTTCTTCGTTCGTCGTTCGTTCATAGTTCGTTCGTTGTTCTTATTCATAAGTTAGTATTCGTGGTGATATCGATCTAGCGAGCATTGTTTACTAGTCGTTATTCTTGTTATACTTGTTTACGAGATCATCGCTCCGCAAGGAGTGCTCTAGCCTTCTGAATCAGTACCAGGACCGGGGTTAGAGTAGTAATCGACGGCATAGACGTGGTGTCTAGGCTAGAGGTTACCTTTGTTTGCAGCGTGCCCCATGGTTTGTAGAGGTAGGCGGCAGGTGGTGACAGCCCTGTCCGTCCCTTGTAATCCTCCACGTTCGGGTTCGTCGTAGAGCTAAAGGCTGGCGTGACTTGGCAGACCAGGTCTATACCAGTGCCCGAAGTAGACAAGTACAACTTGAGTACGTCTATCCTAAGGGATAACTAGATCTTTATTCATCCTCTCAATCCTATACTACTATCGTTCTTGTGTGTCCTTGGGTAAAACTAACCTTGCTGCAGGATACCTCCGTTCCTTGGGGAAAACAAATACGATACCTTGGAATACTCCCAGGTGAAGTGCTACAACGGTATTCCGTGCGCTTGCGGATTTATTCGTGACCTAAGAAATACCAACAAGCATTGCTGGCGCCGTTGCCGGGGAACGGTTGCTATCTCTGCTACGAACCAGGTTTGCCCTCTTACTGTATCCTTTCATCTTTCCTTTACCATCATTAAAAGAAAAAAATTTACACCACCTATCCTTTCCATCCTTTTCACACCTTCACCTATCCACTTAAAAAAAAACCAAAAACATTACCATGGAGCCACAACCTATGATTCAATCATTCTCTGCTCCACGGGGCAAGCTCTTAGAGCCACCTTTATCATCACAACCAGTTTTGTCATCAAGCTATGAGCTTTGCCCCAGTTTTATTGCTTTGATCAAAGGTTTATCTTTCTCTGGTCATAAAGATGAAAATCCTTTTCAACACTTGCGAGAGTTTGAGCAATTGTGTGCATGCCGATTGATCAATGGCATGACACATGAAACCTTAAAGTGGACATTGTTTTCCTTCTCCCTCAATGGGAAGGCAAAGCAATGGTACACTTACACCGCTAAGAGAGTGAACGGTGATTGGAAAGAACTGCGAGACAAATTTTGTCTAGCATTCTTCCCCGTATCCTGTATCACTGCTCTACGAGCGGAAATAATTAACTTTCGCCAAGAAGAGAAAGAGACCCTTAGTGCGGCATGGATCCGGTTCTGTTCATTAACAGATTCCGGCCCAGAGTTATTGCTCCCAGAACCCGTTCTTTTCCAACACTTTTATTCAGGGTTGAGCAAAAACACCGCACTTTATCTTGACACGGCTGCGGTGGTTCTTTCTGCCATAAGACCATAGCGGAAGCAAAAGAGCTTTTAGAAATAATCGTTGAACACACACCTTTTTCCGCTGAAACACCTGAGGAGCCAGAGTCAAAGGATGAGGAACTCATTGTGGAAACACAACAAAAGGTGTCTACCTTGGTAGACCCAATATCCGAGTCCTCATCCGATTCATGAACGATGATAGAGGATGAAGAACCTCTAGAGTTCCCATCCAAGTTTGGGGATAATATCTTTGGAGGTTACGGAAACACCTTGAACTCTTCCTATCAAAAACCACCAGCCTCTACATCACCCCCCAAACCCCAAATGATGGAGGAGGAAGAAGAAGATGAACCCCTTGAATATCCGATGTTTGAGGAAATAATTTTTGAAGATTATGGGAATACCTCGAATTACACCTGGGTAAAGGAACCACCTCCTTCTCCTCCCGGTCCTCCAAAAGAACCATTTCTCAAGGAGGACACGAAAGAAAACCCTTGGAAAACTTCGTTCGCCACCACCACCACTCAAAATCCTTTGGTGAAACCTCATCTCGATCATACACCACTAGAGCAAGTGAAGTTCATATCTCCATTCATATCACCCGATCTTGCTCTTCATGAGGATGAGAAGTTTTCCAATAAAGAAGAGGACAAGAAGGAAGAAACACTTCAAATCCAACGATCCTCTTCTTCTGCCTCACTTGAGTCCTTTCCCTCTGGCCCTCCTTGCATCATTCTTGATGATGAACAAGAACTTCTAGAAAGAAATCCTTCGGCCATGGAATTTCTTGAGGCATCGACTCTAGAATCCAAAGAAGAATCATTGAATGAGCATGAGAGCTTCTTCCTTGAACAACCTTTTGATACAAGCTCATATCATGAATCTCTAGAGTCAAGCATCGTTAGTTCCAAAATCATGCATAAGGCCTACAACCACCTTGTCTATCTGTCTTGCTACTTGTTCTTCAGGATGGTTGTAGATGCTTTCATTTACCATAAATATTGCAAATATCGTGGTTGCATTTTTGGCACTAACCATGCAGATCATTCTCCGAGACTATATTATCAAGAACATGATAGAGAAAAGTCTTCCTCATCGAACTTAAAAATGATGATGCTCTTGCCGACAGGATAATCGGTAGTTATCTCATATTTGCTTCTTCCATATTTGATTTATCTTTCAACATGCATATTTGATTTTCCCCCGATTGGCATCCATGCATGTTTGAATTTTCACCTGCATTATTTTGCATATTTGCTTTTTCCACAAAAATGCATATTTGATTTTCACTTGCATTCTTGCATGTTTGAATTTTTCCAAATCATGTTTGGGATTTTTCAAACCACTTTGCATTTTGCATGATAAAAAAATGTGTTTTATTTATTTTGCGAAAATAAATTTGGGAACACGAATTTGAGACAACTCTTGTTGGAAAATGCTTTGAGCGAAAAAGATTTTGGAAGAATTTTTGGCACATCTCCTTTGGACTTTTCATCACATAGCCATTGTGGGGTTGCTGACCAAGTTGAGCTTCATTTCTTTATATTGGGATGCAAGGGTGTTTGGACTCTTCAATTTCATTTTATCTTCACTCAAGCACCCTTTCAAAATTCTTGCTCTCGCATTTACCCAAGTTCTCATTGCATTTTGTCTCAAGTTCAAGAAAAAGATTTTCTTTCTCCTTTTTAGTTTTTTTTTCCATTTGCATTATGGGAGTTTCCCAAAATAAGTTTTCTCAGGTTGGAAGTTTTCCAACTCATTTTTTTTATTTTCTACTTGAAAAAAACATTTCATTTATTTTTGAATAAATTTGAAAAATGAATTTAAGACAACCATTTGTTGGAAAATATTTTGAGCAAAATTTTGGAGGAATTTTGGCACAACTCCTGTTGACTTTTTCATAGCCACTGGGGAGTTGCTGGCCAAATTGGATTTCATTTGGATACAAGGGTGCTTGGACTCTTCAATCTCATTTCATTTTTCACTCAAGCACCCTCGCAACAAAATTCTTGCTCGCACACTTCTCCAAAAGTTTTCATTGGAATACGTCTCAAGTTCAAGAAAAATATTTCTGACTTCTTTTGATTTTTTTTCCATTTGCATTCTTCGGAGGTTTCCAAAATAATTCTCCTGCATGTTGGACTTCCTCCAAAACTTTTTATTCTCCTTTGAAAATCATTCTCTAAAAGAAATAAATTTGAGACAAACCCTTTTTGGCCTTTTGTCTCGAACTTAAGAAAAAGATTTCCCTTTTCTTCTTTCGGTTTGTTCGAATGCTTTGAGTTGCCAAAAAAAAAAGCCTTGCAAGGGAAACCGACGGGCAATCCATATTGTTACACTAACGTAACCCGTTCTCGAGTTTGCTCTTGTGTTCTTGCTTGTGTGTGCAGCTATGAAAAGGGCCAACAAGTGGCTCATCGATGCGTTGAAGAAGGCGATAAGCTCAACCCAAGTCGTACTCTCGATGTGACACATTCGTACCTCTCCATCGAACTCATGCCTAACTCAAAAGGGTGGGCATGAAGAGCCTCAAGAGGATCCCATGGAGGTGGACCACGATGAAAACAACACGTCGAGACTCTTCGTCAACACCAATCCATCTTAGTGTGCGATGAGGAGAAGCAAGCCTGCAACACTCATGGAACCTTGTCTATGCTCACACATGAGCATGTGACTCGAAATTGTTGCACAAGACAGGTATGAATGTTAACTTTGCCAATGATGAGAAGCCATAGGGTGAGATGAATTTGCTTATGTGGTGAGAAAGGTTCCTTCTTACTTGCCATGCTGTTTTTATGCACCCTGCTAGTAGTAGACAATGGTTTTACTCTTCGGTTCTTGCTGAATGAGTATCAAGTGCTTTCATGAAACAATCTTAGTCTACTACCAGGTTTCCATAAGCATTGCTTGCATGATGCTTTTCTACAACTCCTAATCTTCGCAAGCATGCTCTTTGGCAAAGTGTCACATTCCACCTTGTGCCTGATGCATGAATGGCTTGCTATGACTTATGTTACTTAACTCCTATCTATGAGGAATGAGCTTAGAATCCTGCTGCCATGGTTTATAACTTAAGAATCTCTCCTATGCAATGCATTTGCGATGGTTAGAATTTTGCAAGCATCCAGGACCTGTTGAGTGCACCTCGTTGATTGCTCTTTTTGCTTATAATCTGGGCTTTAGACAATGCTTAATCTTCTTATGCCAATGAGACCTGATCTTTTATCAATGAGGATTATCATGTTTATGGTTTCTCTCATACACGGTCCGCATGATTCGCTTATGATTATCTTCCTCAGCTATACAAATGAGATCCGGTTACCTAACCCGGGACTTTGTTTGTATATGCATGAGAGCTAACCATCCCTCTCCAAGTTGGATGAGGACTGCTTGCAAGAGTAGTGTTTTTGGCAGGGATTACTTGGAAAAGGTCGAGGAATGCAGCATTGAAGGTGCCACCACCGCAGCCCCATCCTATGAATATCTAAGCGGGGTGGGAAACAACTAAGTATCACTTGGTTGGGACCAATCCACGCAAGGATATGAGGCTTGAGGTTCGTCGTGGCACATGATGGCAGCAAACCATTGAGGACCAATGTGCCAACATCAACGCCGCGCTGCAACAAAGCCCGGTCAATCTCAAGACCCACAACCAACGCATGGGGTTCAACCCCAATCAAGGGCTATGAGCAAAGAACAAGTGTGGGGGAGGTTCCCTCCCCCACTAAGGTGACTTATATCGCAACTTGTATCCTTCAGCTTTCACCTTACATGATAAAATAAAAAGTTGAAAAAGAACCTAACGTCAAATAAAAAAAAGAAAATTTAATAAATAAAAAAAATATGAATAAAATAGGTGCTTTTACTTCCTTTTTCAAAACACATATGCACCTCGAGCTAGTTTCCAATTTGAATAAATTTAGGCTCCCCGGTCTTTAACCCCGGTAGAGTCCTTTCTATTTCCACAATCTTTTGTTTCTTTTGAATAAAAGAGGCCAGGTACAAGAACAAGTATGGGGGAGATCTCTCTGTCTTCATCACGCATACATTCGAGATCTCCCACCAACATGATGCACAACATCGCACCGATAACCACGCTAAGGAGTGGAGCCATTGGGCACAAGAAAACAAAGAATGATTGAACCCCTTGGTTCGATCAAACACCCAAAGGTCCCACTTGATCTCCACTTCATCCATGGCGATGGTTTGCGCATCTTATCCCCTAGTCCCTATTTGTTGAGTTAAAACAATCTTTCATGAAAATCTTGTAGATTTAACTCAAATATAAAATGAACCAACATACTTTCACCTGGTTGGCCTGCATACTCTTTATTCCTCGCATCATACACCTGTTGCTTGTGAACACCAATCTCATAGGACCCCATGTTTATCTAAGTTGTTGGCAAATGAGATATGGTTGGATGAGAGGAATCTTGCTTATTCTGCATAAAGTGCTTGGGAATTTATCTTGTAAAATTTAAAATCCATAGCTTTGCACTCCTCAATGATCTTATATTCCCACCAGAGCCAAATAATGATCACATTGAAAGCCTCTACAAATGCTGCTTGTTATTGCTTTGAGCTTTGTCAAATTGTTGTGACCCTTGTGAAATGCTTGTCATACTTTCATGATCAAGATCACGTACACATACACCACCACCACAAAACATGCTAAACTTCTACACTGGAAGTTAGCCACACCATTTCATCCATCCACCAAAATAAATACTCTTTCATTTGTTGTTGATGTCTCCCTCCAAATATTCTTGCAAAAGTGACATGGCTATCGAAAAAAAAGAAAGAGAGAGAAGTTGAAAAAACAAAAGAAAAAAAAAGAGTACTCATAAGCATGAGCATGATCGAAAAAAAAAAGAAGAAGAACATGAAAAAAAAAAGTGATAGCCATGCTCTCAAGTAAAAATCCTTCAAGAGAGAGAGAGAGATTATCGCAACAAGGAGTATCCACCATATTCACTTTTTCATACACTTATCCACGCACATGCACAGTCTTGATCAGATTGTATGACTTGTTATCTCCTTGGATCCGGTTTTTGACTTAGCAACATAAGTAATGCAAGTATGCTCCTTTTCATTCCCTACAAAGCTCCACATAAAGCCTTACATAGAAGTAGGATGAAAAGAGAAAAGTCAAATGCCTTGGTGAGGAATCATACACACTGAGCGATCTGAGAGTTATCATTCGAGGAGAATGAGCTATGTTTTTAATTTTGAAAATCTTTCAAAAACCCAAGTTACTCAGCAGATGTAGCTACGATGACTCGAATCATGATCATTCCATTCCTCAACCGCCCAAGATGACATGGTAGACACATCAAAGTTCACGGGTGCAGGTATGGCTTGGAATAACTTGTATGCTAGCATCATACCAAAGAAAGTTATGTTCCACCTTAATCCTTCAGCTTTACTCGAGGACGAGCAAAGGCTCAAGTGTGGGGGAGTTGTTGACGGCTCTTAGACCCAAAATAAACCGTCAACTATCTGCACAAATAAAGTCAAAGTAATCACCAAAGGTAGACTTAGGACTTGAAACTAACGGATTCCACGAGTCTTGGTGAATTTGTGAGTGCAGGTGCATTTCGTATGATTACGGGGAAAAGGAAGTATAAAACACCTACTTTGCAAACACCGATTTTCCCGGAATAAAGATATCTCCCCAAAGCCCAAAAACCAGAGCAAAAGGCTTCAAGTCCACACATAGCAGGTGGACTGGACCAGTATACAACCCAAGGCAGGAACCAGAGGAGGCTGAGGCCCAGTGGAACCCACCCTAGGTCGGCCGACCTGGGAACAAAGGTCGGCCAACCCCCCCTGGTGGCCCCACTGGCCCATCTTCTTATGGCGGTTTGCAACCGACTTACTGAGGTCGGTTCCCCCTGCAATCAATGCCATCAATGCCGGGAACCGCCTCAATTCCACCGCCTTTGGAGGGCTATAAATAAAGGGGTACCCCCCTCCTTTCAACACACAACACAAGACACAAGTCATTCCACTCCCATCCAAGCCAAGGGCCTCTTGTATAGTAGTAGAGTAGAGGAGAGGGCAGGGGAGAAGAGAGGGGTAGTCCTCCCTTTGTGAGGACTTAGCCCAAATCTTGTACCTTGGCGGATATTATCTTATTTATAGTTCATCGTTCGTTCTTAGTTCGTTCGTCGTTCGTTCTTCGTTCGTCGTTCGTTCGTCGTTCGTCGTTCGTTCATAGTTCGTTCGTTGTTCTTATTCATAAGTTAGTATTCATGGTGATATCGATCTAGCGAGCATTGTTTACTAGTCGTTATTCTTGTTATACTTGTTTACGGGATCATCGCTCCGCAAGGAGTGCTCTAGCCTTCTGAATCAGTACCAGGACCGGGGTTAGAGTAGTAATCGACGGCATAGACGTGGTGTCTAGGCTAGAGGTTACCTTTGTTTGCAGCGTGCCCCACGGTTTGTAGAGGTAGGCGGCAGGTGGTGACAGCCCTGTCCGTCCCTTGTAATCCTCCATGTTCGGGTTCGTCGTAGAGCTACAGGCTGGCGTGACTTGGCAGACCAGGTCTATACCAGTGCCCGAAGTAGACAAGTAGAACTTGAGTGCGTCTATCCTAAGGGATAACTAGATCTTTATTCATCCTCTCAATCCTATACTACTATCGTTCTTGTGTGTCCTTGGGTAAAACTAACCTTGCTGCAGGATACCTCCGTTCCTTGGAGAAAACAAATACGATACCTTGGAATACTCCCAGGTGAAGTGCTACAACGGCATTCCGTGCGCTTGCGGATTTATTCGTGACGTAAGAAATACCAACAAGAGTATCGTAAGTGTGAGAGTTACATAACTAGACTTCCCTCGCCACGGAGAGAATATGAGATCTACTCACGCATCATACTGCAACACATGAACATGGCTACAATAAGACACGAGATTTTGGCGTGGATGCACAGGTGCCGATCGGCACAGCGGTGTGCCGGTCGGCACGATCCTCCTTTTTGGTGGTGATGATCGGTGATCGCCGTCTTCGCCGCCACAACCCTCAACCTAGGTCAAAACTTCTATCTGTTCCCTCTCCTCCTTGTTTCACGACCAAGATCTTGTATTTATAGTTCCTTCTGATTGTGGGCTGGATTTCACCGACTCCGACTCTGATATTTCTTCTGGGCTTCATCTTATCCGAGTGGGCTTCATGTTTGGGCTTAACCCTGGTGGTGCCGGTCGGCACGAGGACTGTGCCGACCGGCACGGCCTCCAAATTCTTCGTTCTTCGGGCCTCCGGTAGCTCTTTATCCGTATCTCTCTATTTTCACCTGTTTTCTGCAAATCCTTCCAAATACACAGAAACTACGCATATATATAATAATAGGGTTAATTGTTAGCAATAATGACATAATAAGGTATTAAAAACACCATATTTGTCATATAAAATGGGTACAAAGAAAGCACCAACAATCCACTTGGATGAGGTTCTCCATCATGTCACGCACCTAGAGTTCAAGTTTGGTGTTTTTTGGAGGTCGTTTGATTGGGTTTCAGATTTTGGAGCAACCGGTTGCGCGTTTGTGTTCTTGCTGTTCATCGCCTACCGGAGTATCCGGACCTGGTACCGACCGGAGTATCCGACACATTACCGGAGTATCCGGACCTGATACCTACCGGAGTATCCGACACTCTACCGGAGTATCCGGACCTGGTATCCAACCGGAGTATCCGATGCACCCACCGGAGTATCCGGTACCGGAGTATCCGACTAGTGACCGGACTATCCGATAGGGGGTTTCTGGACTCGATTTCTCAAGTCACCTTATGGAGTTCAATTTTGCTTGATTTGCTTCCGCAAGTGTTCCTACATCATTCTTGATCATTCCTAGGGTTAGCACAACACTCTTCATGTGTGTGTGTGATCTTGGTGATCAATCTTGAGGCGGGTCGGGAGATAGGCCGAATTCTTTGCAAGAATTCTTATCGGCTCCCATTCACCCCCCCCCCCCTCTGGTCGCCTTCTCGGTCCTTCAGCCTCAAAACCAGCGGTGACGGAGGCACCACCGTGAAGGTTTCGTCGACGCGAAGCAAAGTCGTGAAGGGCCCGATGGCATTCGGGCGAAGGAAAAATAGCTGGACGGTTTTGCCCTAGTGATAGGTGGGAGTGTGTTATGCCTTGAGGGCATGTTGGGAAAGAGAAAAGGGGATATAAGGTGGGAGAGTTGGCAGACCACCTTGAGCCTCTTGGAATTTTTCATTTTAGATCTAGGGATAGGACTAGCTAGGGATGAGCTAGAGAGAGATGAGAGGAAGGGAGACAAGGTGAGAGCTTGTATCTTTTACTTTCTACAAGAGAGGGTGGATGTGGGCGGTGCCTTAGCAAGGAACCTATGTAATTTCGTTCTTGTATCAATGGATTGAGTTTTGGTGGAACCAAATTCGTGCTCATGTTTCTCCTCCCTATCTAATTCCCGAATTTCTCTTTTTTCTCATTTTCGGAGGTATTTTCGTGGGAATCTTCGATCTCCTTTTTGGTTGCATTTCAAGATGGATTTCTTGGATGGATTTGGTGCTAGGACATGTGGGAACATGGCTTGAGTGATATTTCACCAAATCCCCTCATGAGCACTTCGGATTTGTGGATTTCGTCCAAGTTCATCCAAACCCTAGTTCATCAGTTCGATTTGAAATTCGTGGAGATTTTTGTTGGGTTTTTGGTATGGATCCACTTGGATGAGGTTCCGCATCTTGTGACGCATATATGGTTCAAGTTTCGTTATTTTCTGAGGTCCTTTGGTCGGATTTCGGATTTGAGTTTGTCTGCTAGTTTTCGAGAGCTTTTCTTCGTCTACCGGAGTATCCGTTACCAGAGATCGGACTATCCGGTGGAAGGTAACGGGTGTGAATTTCTCGATTCATCTCGTGGAGTGTGTCTTTCTTTGCTTTGCTTCCGCAAGTGTTTCTATCTCTTCAACAATTATTTCTAAGGTCAGCACATCACTCTCCATGTGTGTATGTGATCTTGGTAGTTGTTCTTGAGGCGGGTCGGGACATAGGCCAAGTTCTTTGCAAGAATTTTTATTGATCTCCCATCACCCCCCCCCCCCCCCTGGCGCCATCTCGGTCCTTCATTATCCTTAGTGGCCCAATTGATCTTTTTTCTCAATCGCGATGAGGCAGCCCCAGTGTGTCTTCCCCAGCGTTGTAGTCCATCGACTCTCAGCCATAGTCATATGATCACCTAGCGAAGAAACGAACGGTGCCGAGGAATTGATGGAATCGAAGCAACAATGTGCGGTTCCAAGTGGGCTACAAGAAATACTCATTGCTTCTGTTACTTTATTGGTTGACGTTAACATACCAATAGACCCAACTAGACAAAGAATGATTTGTCTTTTGAGTCACCTCTGAACATAAGTCTTAATGATGCAACTTGCAGTTGCATATAGCTTGACATGGATACCAATGGGGTTCCCGCCAGCGAGATGTTGTAGCTGTTGCCAGTGCTCCCAATATGTTGGATCCGCCACTCGTTGATAAGGAAACTTTCAAGAGTTTGATTGATTGTCCTTCAAAACATCACGTTTCTAGGGCTCGAGGGGCAAGTTACCACTTAAAAGCAAAGGTAGTGGTCAATTCTGATTATTGTTAGATTATCAGGGCAAGGAAACAAACTTAAAATTGTACATGAATTCTTATTGTGCTCCACTATGCAAGTAATTGATTCACACAATGCAAATTTTAGTACACTATTAGAACTAAAAGGAAGCTATCACAACCTCTATCCTATTACAACAAATTCCTCACCATCACTTGAGATGGTAAGACCTTGATGCTCCCGACATAGAAAAACATTCTTCATTTGCTTCTGGTGGCGTTGCCTTTGTCATCACTTCCATGCGTTAGCTCACACACAGCTTGTCTTGAAGATAACCAGTTGGACACAGTGGACTCTTATCCAAGATTCAGACCCCCCCCCCCCCCCCCCCCCAACCATTCTCCATAAATAAGTGAAGAGTGAAGAAGTATTTCCATATCATAACCCTTTGGGAGTAGCATAGCTAGAAATTTAGCTACACATTATATCTTATTAATTAGATATTATTTACCTACATTCACAAATTAAGTCACAACTGATGGGAAACTTTGATACAGTAAACTTTGAATGCATGTAAGCTCGAGTTTGTGCAAACAAAATTGTGAAATGTGTAGAAAACACATGACAAAGTAAACTTTGACACCAACCTCAAATTCGATTGAAATGTATTTATTGATCTCCCACCTTCCACACCATGCTTTTATTGGAGTAAGTTTGCAATAATGTTGCATATAACATATTTTTTACATAGAGTACACATATTATCTAGTTATAACTATTTAGTTTAAGGAATGCAATCATACCGATTGTTTAATTCATATATATGGACTTCTTGATACATGATGCCATTTTCTATTTATGGGAGGACTTTCGCACCCGGAATGATTAAGTAGATAAACTAAAACAAGTAGCAGGGTGATATTTGCACGACTTGTATTATAATCCAACTATGGCTAATAGTAGTGAGGTGTGATTTATAAATATTACATAGATATTTTTGGTGATTTTTTAAATGATAGTGTTGAGTGATAATTAATGAACATGTATATTGTAATTTGTAATGGGAGTGTTAGGTAATTCATGAATACGTACAAGGCTATTTGAGGATGATATTATGGACCGCAAGAGGTGAGAAACTTTTCTTTCTTTGTTTCCTAATTAACTTGTAATTTCTAGTCCTTGATTACAAGGTGACTTCTTTTCTGATCAAAATAAGATAATAGATCCAAATGTTTTTGCTCACGGATAAGATAACAACAGATGAACCAAACCTGGGAAAAAAATTGTTGCAAATGGGTGGTGGAGCTACACTCGCATCTATTAATTTAATATTTGACCAAGAAACAGAGTTACCACGTTTGCTTTCAAGAATCTGAAGGGCTGCCATTATGGAAAAAAAAAAAGAGTCCAAAATATCCGTGTTATGTTTTCAAAAGTTACTCACCACTGTCATTTTTTAAAAAAAATTCTAATACCCCTTGTATGATTTAAAATTTACCCACTAATGCTATTAAAAATAGCCCGAAAGATGTGTCCACGAACTATGCCCCTTCGTCGTTACGAAGGACGTAAAGAATAGTTGACAATAAGGCAACAATAAATTGATATTCAATGTTAATAATACAATAGTTGGATTGTTAACACTAAGCCGCGTAAATGCGCAGATCATCATGCTGGTTTTTTTTTTTTTTGTGCATTTGCATTTGTAAGATTAGAATGTCTGATGCGATAAGGTTATGTTTTCTAAAGAAGTCTTACCGTGGCACGGCACTGTAGTGGCCTCCCCACTGTAGACTATAGTCGATCCGAGCATGCAAAGTAGATACGCACATTGACAGCTTAATAGCATGTGGGCGGCCATGAACGTGCGCTAGTGTTGTTTTTAATCTATTTTTTTCTTCACGGATGCAAACACAATTCGGCAGTTCAAAGCAGGATTACGAAGAAACACGAGAGGTCGTGCCGGTGCTGCCGATGCGCGCGCGTGCGCCTCCATTTTCCAGACATGATGTGGTGCGCCATGCACTGTGGTGCGTCGTCTCGCATTGGTGCCGTTTGGAACGTAGTGTGTTTTGATTTTTTATGAGGAAGTCATTTCAGATGATTGTATCGTGCAAGTGAAAAGACACGATCACGTAAGCCACTCAGTTTTGCGGCGACGCCATCTTTTGCAGAGTCTTTTACGCGTATGCCATTAAAAAAGTTGTGAGTTACGTGTGTGCCATAAAAATTTTTGAAGACACCTGTGTGCCATGAGCCTAACTTTTTTTACCCATGTGCCATTCCGTCCACCTTCCATCGGTTTTGTAACTTTGGCATGCGGGACCCACGTATTGCAATGACCTTTTTGCCCCTTCGTCTCCTCTTTCCCTGGCTCCCTCTGTTCTCTCTCCCCCACGAACCGAGCTCCCGCACACGACGCCGCCGGTCCGGCCAGATCCCGCCGCAGAACAGCTCACCGCTGAGGGAGCTGTAGACAAAGCGCGTGATGTTGGAGGTCTATGTCGAAGGAGCTTGTCAGCCTGCCGTCTCGAGTTCTGTTGTGTGTGGACGCGGCGCGCGCGAGCTCAGGCGCCTGGAGGCGCGGCGTGGGCGTGAGCTGTGCTTGCCCGGTGAGGTGAAGCGGGGCAGGGGCCTGTGAAGCTCGAGCTGCTGCAGCAGCTGCTGTTCGTGGTGTGCGATTGGAAGAAAATAAAAAGAAAGGAGAAGAGATGGAGTGGCTGTGCGTTGCTGCTGTGTGAAGACGAGAGTGAGCAAGCAAGATTGGGCACTTGCGCTGCTACTGCTGTGTGTGGGCGCCGAGGTGCTGAG
Organism: Eragrostis nindensis; assembly: GCA_012490785.1. Lineage (NCBI taxonomy): Eukaryota > Viridiplantae > Streptophyta > Magnoliopsida > Poales > Poaceae > Eragrostis > Eragrostis nindensis. The sequence continues at coordinate 620,379 of JAAXCT010000084.1, forward strand.
GCACGACGAGGTGTGGAGATTGGGGAAGAAAGTGAAGCGCGCTTAGATTAGTCTCGCTAAGAGAGAGGAAGAAGGGAGATTGGGAGAGAAGCTGCTGGTGCTTGCTGAGTGCGTGCGCTGCTGCTGTTGATTGCTCTCGAGTGCGTGTGCTGCTGCTGTTGATTGCACGCCACGGCCGCCGGTCAACGTGACGGGCGTGCTCGCGGCGTTCCCGGACCTCGCCGACTTCGCGCGGCTGCTGGCGTCACCGCACTGTTCCAGATGACCGGGCGCGCGGGCCGACGCGGGTGCGACGCTGGGCACGCGTGCGGGCTGGCGCGGCATCAGGCACGCGCGCGGACGCGGCGGCGGCGGGGTTGCGGGCGGGGCGCGGAGCGGAGCGCGGCACGGGTGGGTGGGGCGTCGGCGCGCGCCGGCGGGGAGGGGGGGGGGGAGCGCGCCGGCGGGTGGGGGTGGGGGGGGGGGGGAGCGCGGCTAGCCGCAGCTCCTCGCCGCCCTCGAAGCAGACCACCCTGACACCATTGCTGGAGAAGAGAAGGAAGTAAGGGAGGAGGAAGGAGAAGATTGATGGGCCCACATGGGGTAAAATGGTCCTTTCACGTATCAATTTGACACCGTTAGAGGAGAAACTGGACGGAATGGCGTGGAGGGCAAAAAAGTTTAGGTGAATGGCACATAGGTGCGAACAAACTTTTTCGTGACACACACGTAAACGACAACTTTTTTAATGGCACACAGGTAAAAGACTCTCTTTTGCATGAGAGCTTTCCCATTTTTAACTCATGAATTAAACACGTGATGCTAAGTCCGAGTCCAAAACAGTTGGGCCTCGAAATGAGATTGTTTGGGCCAAAACATTGGTCATAGGCTCAAAAACAGGAGTTGATAAGCCTATGAAAGAAGAGAAAAGTCATATTTACCTCTCTCGACTATACGAGGTAGCGTAATTTACACCTCCAACTATAAAACCGGGTAACTGCAGTCCCTCAACTCCTTCTCTCACTTCAATTCACCTCCCTAGGCGGTTTTGAGAACGGTTTTGTCCTACGTGGCGCAGTGGGTCCCACATGTCAGGTGCGATGTCACTATTTCTTTTCTTTTCTTTTTTTTCTCTCTTCTTCTCTTCTTTTTTTCTCTCTTCCTCTCTCCCACATGCCGTCCCTGCCAGCGCCGCCGCCCTCCCGCCCGCGCAGAGGGGAGGAGGGCGGGCGAACGCCGGCGGTGCTAGCTGGGCTGGACGCTAGGGCGGAGAGGCCGGCCGCGGCGGTTTTGAGGCGTCGGGCGGCGGGGAGGTGGATGCGGGAGCGACACGGGCGGCGGCGCGAGCAGACACGGGCAGGCACGGCATGTTGGAGAGAGGAAGAGAGAAAAAAAAGAAAAAGAAAAGAAACGTGGCATCCGACATGTGAGACCCACTGTGCCACGTAAGACAAAACCGTTCTCAAAATCGACCAGGGAGGTGAATCGAAGTGAGAGAAGGAGTTGAGGGACTGGGGTTACCCGGTTTTATAGTTGGAGGTATAAATTACGCTACCCCCTATAGTTGAGGGAGGCAAATAGGACTTTTCTCTATTCCTATTACATCCCGATTTATAGATGGCCAAATAGGGGATGGGCATGAAGCTCAGCCATTTTGGCTCGGCCCAGGCACGGCACGGCCACTAAATTTCATCTCGGACCGGCACGGCACGAAGCAGCAGGCCATGCTTCAGCCCAGTGGGCGGCACGGTATTACCCGCCTAAGAAAATATTAAATATAGTTTTATTTCAACTTGTATAACTAAAGTGTTATGGTCTGATGGTAAGACATTTTGCTTCAAATCCTTTGAGGTCGGCCCACTTACCAAATGTGCCATGCTGGCCCGATGGCCCGTGGTGAGCCGGGCTGCTCATTTGGCCATCTATATATCCTCATTCGTTGAATCGTTCTATCCAAAAATAAACAGGAAAATAAAAATAGAGGATTTGGGTGCGGATAGAGAAGGTGAAGAACTAGGCTTGGTTCTTCTTTTTTTTTTTTGACGGAACAGGAGGGGAAAAGTCCCCTGCTGGATATTTATATTAAATAAACAGCGAGAAAAAACTCCATAGTACAAATTCACAAATAAAAGAAAACAAAGAAGAAAGAAAACAAAATCAGATTTCCTGTAGCCATTGTTCGATCCTTGGGTTCGTTCTTCTTCTTCCATTTTTTTTTTCTTTTGAGAAGGAAGTTGGCTTGATTCATAATCATCAGCGTTAATTTTCTTAGTGCTGAGAGGGCACTATCGTTAGCTACTGAACATCTGATGGGTCGAGTAAAAAAAAAAAGAAGGAAAGAAATTTATCGTTAGGTACTTAATTTTCAGGGAGAAAAGGAGGCCAAAGAGCAACGGAGTGCATATAACTGAAGCAATTCAGTCTGAATCATGAACTACAGAACTGAGAAATTTGTGTGCGCCTCACGCGACAACGCCACCGCACCGGCATGGATCGACCGATCGCTTTTGCGCCGTCAACGAAACCAAGCCTCCGGCCGTCGCTTCCTTTGCCGGTAGCTCGCTTTGCTTTGTCAAACAAGTTGGTCGATCACTGACTTGTCTGACGCTGAGCTCGAGATGCAGGCACAAGTTGTTGCGATCTGTTAAGGAGACGCCAGATGCGATTTGTCATGCGTGACAAGTGGACACATCACAAGCCATCGAGCTGCGCACGTAAGTAGGAGTTGCGCCGTCAGTTTCCGCGAGTCAGTCGCATGTTGGTGGCTAGGTGCAGTCGGAAAAGTGCAACAGTGCATGGCTTTCATCCGCGCGCGTCGTCCGTCCCAGGTTGATGCATCGACGACTGGTCGCCACCAATGGTCACACACAGCCTTGCGATCTGAGTCATCAGATGCACCATTTCGCAATTGTCATGTACCAAAGCACGATCTGGATCTTAAGGCCGTAGTTCACGAGCTGGGTCGTGGGGAATCCCAGTACAGTACCGAATAGGCGAAGAGCAGCAACGTGGTCATTTCTTAGGGGACCTTCTGGAAGCGAACTTGGAAAGCGCCAACGCTGGTGACGACGGCCACGACGCGGCCAGAGGCAGGAACGAACCATCGCAAATCGACTGGCGACAAAAACCAAGCGGGGCCCGTGCGTAGCTCTGGAATTGCTCTAACTTCCTTCATAACGCCCGCCTCGCCTCGGAGGCGTGTCGAAAAACCGCCCAATTCCCAGCCACATAAACCCGGCTCCGGCCGGCGCGCGCACCTCCACCCTCGTTTCCGTCGCCGGCGACGCGGCTCTCTCTGTCTCTCTCAGCCCTCGCAACCGAGCAAGCCAAGCAGCTGTAGCAGACTAGCAGTGCAGCACACTAGCGCTCCACGGCTCAGTACCACCAGAAAAGGGAAGGAGAAACCAACTCGCCTTCGCTTTCCGCCCGCCTGATTCGCCTCCTCCACCAGAAGGCGGGTAGACATCCCATCCACCAGAAAGTCAGAGGGAAACTGGCCCACGGCGAAGCCGCGCGGCGGGCGCCGAGGAGGAGGGAGGCTGTTACGGCCGTGAGGTGAGGCGAGGCCATCACCCACCAGGCCAGGGCTGTTGCGCGCGCGAGTCATGGCCCAGCATATATACGCCACCACCAGCGGCCGCTGCGGCCCAGCGATCCCGCTTCTTCCCGCTCCTCCTCCAACCCTTCCTCTCCCCTCCACCACATCTCGGTCGCCCCGGCCGGAGCGGCGGATGGGCGCGAGCGATCACCTGGGGCTCGCCGTGGCCGCGCCGCGGCGCGGCGGGCACGTCGCGGACCCGCGGAGGCCGTGCGGGGCCGTGCTGGGCGAGCCGCTAGCGGCGGAGGCGGCGCCCGGCGACGACGACGGCCTCCTCGTCCACCCCAGCGCCGAGTTCGCCGCGCAGGCGCTCGTCTCCTCCACGCAGCAGGTGACGATCGCGCATACATACCGACGCCCTTTTCCCTTTACGCTGCAGCCGTCCGTTTCGATTTGTCTCGGCTCCGAATGGGTGGCGCGTGTTCATGGACCTGCGGGGACGTGCGGCTGGTTGTAATCTGTCGTCGCCTGCGGGTTCTGATAACGCAGAAAAGGACTGGAAATGAGTGGTAGGTGTGGAGATTGGTTGTTGTCCGTTCTTGCCTGTGGGTTCCAGTGTTCGACTTAGTACTTAGTAGTAGGTCCATCAACTGAACTTTTACTGAACAGAGCATTTGGTGGCAGTGAATTTGATTCTTTCTTTCCCCGAGCATTTGGTAACCTTGATGCTTTTACTGTGATCAGTACCGGGAGATGTACCAGAGGTCGATCGACGACCCGGCCGGGTTCTGGTCAGAGATCGCGGAGACATTCTACTGGAAGCAGAAGTGGAACCCTGACGAAGTTTGTTCTGAAAACCTTGATGTGACCAAGGGCCCGATCAAGATTGAAGTAAGTGGTCGGTTTTGTTTATTTAGAATTCGATGGTTGTTTCTTCATGGTGGGAGGATAGAGGGATCTTGATGGTTACTGCTGCTTGGCATTGGCAGTGGTTCAAAGGGGGCAAGACCAACATATGCTACAATGCAGTGGACCGCAATGTGGAGGCTGGGAACGGGGAGAAGATTGCCATGTACTGGGAGGGGAACGAGCCCAATGAGGATGGAAAGCTCACCTACTCAGAGCTCTTGGACAAAGTTTGCCAGGTAAAAAGAAAAAAAAAACTCCTCTTCTATGCAAAACTATTGCATGTAGCATGATGATGCTGATGTACAGATGCCAGAGAGCCTAACACGCTCCTGTGTCTCTTGGTAGCTTGCAAATTACTTAAAAAGTGTCGGCGTCGGAAAGGGTGATGCCGTGGTAATCTACTTGCCGATGTTGATGGAGCTGCCTATCGCAATGCTTGCATGTGCCCGCATTGGTGCTGTTCACTCGGTAATTGTTACAGCAGTTTGCACTGTTAAATGATCTGAATCATCCTATGTTTTTGCCTTTTTGTAATGCATAATTGTGTTCAGGTTGTTTTCGCTGGCTTCTCTGCCGATGCATTAGCCCAAAGAATAATTGACTGCAAGCCTAAGGTTGTCATTACCTGCAATGCTGTGAAAAGAGGGCAGAAACTCATCCCACTCAAAAATATTGTAGATGCATCTCTGACTGAAAGTGCAAAAAATGGAGTTGATGTAGGTATGCACTGGAATCTTCTATGTGTATGGGTGTAAGAGCTGTTTGCAAATGTGAGCTTTAGTTCTCGTTGATGCCATATTTGATCTAGCTTGCTATTTCTTGATATACTTGTTAAACATCGTTGTATAAGCCTCTTCAGGTTTTCACTGTGAGAATATCGTATCGAGTTGTGCTTAAAATATTTGCTTCTTGAGTTCCTTATATCCTTAGTTTTATCCTACGGGTTGTTTATTTTCACGCTATATGTAATTTTTTCGACAAAGATATATGTAAACTTTGTCCCGGTACCAAATTTTTACAACCTTAAAATGAATAATCCAAATCTCCACTTAAAACACCTGTCATTTTGACAACAGTCGTACCACCTAGGTATATCGTGTTGCTTCCCTTTTTGACATACGCCTTGTTATCTTTTGTTGAAACCTCATGCAAAAGTCCAAGGCACAAAGTGTACGCTTGGTCATCTCAGGGCATTAAGTTTTTTCAGTGAGCGTACATTAATCCAGTTTGCAGAAATCTAATTGGACACCTTTTGTTTTGCTGAAAAGGCATTTGTTTGACATATGAAAATCAGTCAGCATTGAAGAAAGAAGATACACAATGGAAAATAAGAAGAGATGTTTGGTGGCAGGTATATCCAAAACAAACAAGTTAAATGGTATTCAATTTTACATCATACCTGTTCGGCCCAGAACCTCTGCAGATTTATAGTGTCATTCCGAAATGTCCTGTCAATTCTGAGTTACTTCTAAGTTTATGATGGTGCCCTGCAGGATGTTGTGCCCAATTTCCCAATTAAATGTGATGTGGAATGGGTTGATGCAGAGGATCCATTGTTTCTTCTATACACGAGTGGAAGCACAGGAAAGCCAAAGGTAAAGCATAGCCTCACAGATCATTCCACTATCCCTTTAGCCAAATTGCTAATATGCAGCGAACTACTGAACTGTACAGGGTGTGTTGCATACAACTGGGGGCTATATGATCTACACCGCTACAACATTTAAACATGCATTTGACTACAGGCCAACAGACATATACTGGTAAACTGTTCGCCTTTCATTGGTTTTTGTAGGGAATATACATTTACCTGAAATTATGAGGAACTTTTCTAGCAGCTGCCATTTTCTTAAGATAGTTCATCTGTTTCACCAATCAGGTGCACTGCAGACTGTGGCTGGATTACTGGACATAGTTATGTGACATATGGACCTCTGTTGAATGGAGCCACAGTTCTCGTTTTCGAAGGGGTAACTAGAGGATGTTGTAGTTGAAACGTCTCTTTTGAATTATAAATTGTCTAACGTGTAATTTCGTGAATACAACTTATAGGCCCCCACCTACCCTGATCCTGGCCGGTGTTGGGATATTGTTGATAAATATGGAGTGACCATATTTTATACAGCCCCAACGCTTATACGGTCGCTCATGCGTGACGGTACTGAGGTTTGCTACTTTATCTTTGTTCCATTTCCTTGTGGCGGCAGGGAGATGCCATCAAAATTCATTAAGATTTGGGTCGAGAAAATAGTGCAACAACCCAGCTGTACTGGCTTTTTAATTGATACTAATCCTGTTACTAGTGATCCTAGTTTTGTAACTCTTTCTTTTGAGGAATCGTTTTGTAACTCTTTTTGTAAAACTTTTCTTTCTCGTTACCCAAATAATTTTGTAATCATGTTAGAGTTTGGTGTTTTATTCAGCTTCGATCCACTACGTAATTCTTTCTGTCAATCTGCTATAGTTCCTTCCCCCAAAAAAGATGCTGAAGTTCAAATTGCTAAAGTTAAACAGTATTAGGCATTTAGTACCAATTTGATTTGAGCCGCTATCCACCGAGTGCTGCTAGTTTGCGATGGGAGCTTGCATGTGCTTTTGTACATGTTTTTTGTTGTTCACTGGACCGGCCACGAGTCAGGGCTCGTGCACTGAATTTTCTTTCTATGGTGAATCTATTTGGGATGCTAGTAAGCTTTGTCAACAGAAGTAATTCAACACAGTATTCGAGAGTGAAATTTCTAACTGATGTTTATCTGATTTCGTGAGACGGTCCAGATAATGCTAATTTAATTGATCAACACTTACTAATGTGACTTCAGGTTAATTCTCTTTGTTTTTTTGTAATTTTTGCAGTATGTTAGTCGTTACTCTCGTAAGTCCCTCCGAGTTCTAGGAAGTGTGGGTGAGCCAATTAACCCCACTGCGTGGAGGTTTGTTATCATCTGCAGAATCTTAGAATTCTCATGCAGTGAAAAGGTCTCATATGATGTGTTCTTCATTTCAGATGGTTCTATAATGTTATTGGTGACTCACGATGTCCCATATCAGATACTTGGTGGCAGACTGAGACCGGTGGATTCATGGTAATTGCATCTCACATTTTTCATGCAAAATCTTAGAGAATTTTGCATTAGTGTCATCTTATATATCACATTGAACTTTATGCTTGGTTTTTAGATCACTCCTTTACCTGGTGCTTGGCCTCAAAAACCGGGGTCTGCGACATTTCCATTCTTTGGTGTGCAGGTAACATCATGTTGTCTTCAATTACTTATCTGAAATGAAAGTTTAATGGTCTCCTAACTTCCTAATTTGTACTATCTGTGCACATGGTACACAGCCAGTCATTGTTGATGAGAAAGGGCGGGAAATGGAGGGAGAATGCAGTGGATATCTTTGCATAAAGAATTCATGGCCTGGTGCTTTTCGGACTCTCTATGGAGATAAGGACAGATATGAGACCACATACTTCAAACCGTTTGCTGGCTACTATTTCTCTGGTGATGGTTGCAGTAGGTAATTACTGATTTATCTTTGAACAGTTAAGATGACAGCTGATACAAGATTGCAACATAGGATGTTTACACCTTAGTAACAATGACAGGGATAAAGATGGTTACCATTGGCTGACAGGAAGAGTTGACGACGTTATCAATGTGAGGTAAGTCGGCTTCTTTTTTTTTTTTTGTTCACACTTCTGCTTAATAGAATACATGGTTTCAGAAAGTTGTCAAGCTGTGAATATCTGACCCATGTCTGAAACAAAAAACAGTGGCCACCGAATTGGAACAGCAGAAGTTGAATCTGCTCTGGTTTCACATCCGAAATGTGCTGAGGCCGCTGTTGTTGGTATTGATCATGAGGTATAATCCAGAATTTCTTTTCTTCCTTTCTTCTCCATTTCACAATATTTAGATTCTCTCTCTTTGGTCATGCCCTGGTCTTAGAAAAGTATTGCATGTTTTAGGTTAAAGGTCAGGGAATATATGCCTTTGTGACATTGGTGGATGGTGTTCCCTATAGTGACGATTTACGAAAAAGCCTCGTTATGACGGTCCGAAGCCAGGTACCTTTCTTTCCAAACAGTATACTTTCAATGATGGATTCAGCATAAATGTTTTTCTAGGATGTCAAACTATATGTTCTTTTATTATGGAAAATGACATGATTAATGATGACGGTCTTTTTCATGATTCTCTAATGATGGAATCTGAAATATGCTTCACTGAAGATATTTTTGTTTCTTATTGGGAGTGGAAGGCATGCTGCCCACTGGGAAGTTCCCCATTTTTCCCCTCAACATTACAATCATATCTTTCTGTGTGTAGATTGGTGCGTTTGCTGCTCCCGACAAGATCCACTGGGCACCAGGGCTCCCTAAGACACGAAGTGGGAAGATCATGCGAAGAATTTTGCGGAAAATTGCATCCAGGCAGTTAGATGAACTCGGTGATACGAGCACGCTTGCTGAACCTGGTGTTGTAGACCAGCTAATTGCACTGAGCGATAGCTAAACTATGGGGGATAAAATGACAATTGACTGCATGGTGTGAAAATGCAGTTTGCATATGGTGAGCGGCTGAGCGCTGTTACGGTTCTCTTGATTTCTTCACTGTTTCCGGTGATGGCAACCAGAGAGAGATGATGTGAGCTAAGGTTTGATGCGGTACAATTGTAAATTGTTGGATCACAGTACTATAGATCGATTAGATTGGTAAATAAGGAGATAAATTTATGTGAAAGTTTTGGGTACACAAAAATTGAATACCATATTTGTATATGTGGAGAAATGGTGGTGTTCGATGATATAATGTCAGCAATGGGACATGCATGATTTAAGCTTTTGCCCCCCTTCGTAGTAAAATATTGCTGATACTGGATGTGTTCGGTGTATGATATCAGTAGCGGTTCATGCATGGCTCTCTCCCTCTCCCTCTCTCAGCGACTTATCACTTGGTTTTGCTACTCGTTCCTGATCTAGGGCATCCGATATGTCATCTTGGTCTTTTATAGCTTTAGCGATAAACTTTGTCTGTTATTTTTCTCTGTCTCTTTTTTTAGACTCTTGGTCAAAGGTCAAAGATTAGTGCTTAAATATTCACTCTTTCAAATTCAAAACTAGTATATTGCGAGCGTTTTTTTTTCTTTTTTTGCGGTGGGAGCGGGTTTTTCTTTTTTTTTGACCTATATTGCACACGTGTTGAGGGCAGGGGTTGTTAAGGGTATAGTACCATTTGTTATGGGTTCATTTCTTTTATTCCAATATTGCACTCATGTAATTTCTATATGACCGTCAAAAAAAAAAATTCTATATAGCATATATTACCTCACGAGACTATCAATTCAGCGGATGCAGAGATGTGATTCGTTCTGAACAATTATTTTGAATAGAAAGTTATCCATCAAGATTTGTTCACCCCTGATTATGATAAAGAGGTAAGCAATTCTATTCTTATAGAAGGTACTTCTTTTTATATTCTTAAATAAGTTATTGTTCCATCGATTTCTTCAGATTATGCACCCTGCCTATTTTGATATGATTTTTTTTCCTTGCGAAGGTATCTTTGATACGAATTGAATCAACTTGGTACTCCTAATTATTAGTGATAATATGCCTTATATGAGCTAACTAAATAGGAAAATGCCTTTTAATTATGCTTGTCTGCCTTTTAATGATGTGCACCAAATCAGCTTTCTAGAAATACCAAATTAGCTTGCCATAAATTGGCTAGATGACCCCACAAATTGGCTACAATGTCATTTGTTCTGGACAAAATTTAAACGCTTCGATGCCATTTGTTGTGGGACGGAGGGAGTATGTAGTATCATAGTCGTTTCCGTATCTCTCAATAATTAGGGCAAACTTTCTTTTCTTTCACATAGGAGTGATAGAATATTCTACAATTTTCACTCATGAAAATATTCATTAGAAAGAAATATTGCATATAAAAATTGTGGTGCTTATACTCTTTTTAAGTGCAAGCCTAGAAGCTCACCCAAATGGTTGGTTCTCATATTTTTCCTTAAAAATACTACTAGGTATTGCATTAATATTCAGTTTGTTGGTACCACCTCTGCTTTATCTAAAACGTTAATTTAACAGGTGGTTCTTTGTTTGAGCCCATATAAATTCATATTGGATTCTCATCTTATTGATTAGGCATCAGTGTACTTTAATATGTTTGCTGATTTTTCGTGTCAGTTCATTGGCCAAGCAAAGTATATTGAGGTAATGCTAAGTTTTTTCCTTGCCCAGACCTAAACAGGTAGCACACTGGGAAAAAGTACAGCAGCTTCCTAGCTCTACTGTCTAATGTCATACCTTTTGATATTTTTTTTCCAACTCATGTTCCTGCACCTCATTCAGTTTTCCTTACCAAATCATTTTTCCCTTATTGAGCAGACGACATTAGTTAGAGTAACCATTTTCATCCTGTCAGTTTCAGCTGCTTCTACAAATGTACTAACTATTGTACCATCCCCCTTATTTTCCTGTCCTCTTGTTTGCTGCAACAAATTTTTATTTTAGAGATGTTGTTATTGCATTTTCATTGGAGCTGTAATAACCCACCTCCTCCACATAAACAAGGGATAATTGCTTTGTGCATTTTCATGGTTGTGGGGCTTGATCACATTCAAGAAATATAGTTAGAAACGGTTAATTAGTATGCTGAAGCCAGAATCTCTTTGAAGAGAGACATGGTCAGCTAATATAAATGAATCCCCTAAAATAAAACAAAGGTAGAATGTTTATTGCTTGGTCACATGTATAGAATAGTCTTTTTACTATTTTGTTTCAGTGGTGACAAATATTCCTTTTCTTCAGCCCGTATAATGATCTACTATAAATTTGTTGACTAATGGATGCATTGGAGACTACAATTCAGCGGATGTAAGTGTACCTTATAAGCGTATGCTAATGTGTTGCCCTTTGTCCATCCAATATTTTGAGCTTTTGCTAACTTGCTTCTGGAAGACGAAGACAGCCAGTTTTCTCATACATGTACCATATGGTTTATTGATATTAATGATCAAACTTATTTGTGATACATATCGTTGATTTCTATGGAGTGTGTTAGATTACCGGCTGACCAACTTCTTGATAGCGCTGAGTACGCCACATACTACTTACTTTCATTGGCAAATAATGCTCAGTTCCTTATTTTTTGACTATTTACTGATCATTACTTTATGTATCACCTGTTTTTACCGAAACATAATGCTTTCTTCATTTTATACAATGATAGAATGAATGCCTGTAGAGGGTCAGGCTTATCCTTCTGTTCTTGTGCAGAAAGTTAAAGATGATCAGTCTTTCAGAAGAAACTATATTCTGTGAGATGCCACATCGCTGGGTACCAGCTAGTATATATGAAAACTAAGTAAAACTTGTCGGTGCTAGATTTGAACCGAACCCTAATAATAATATATATATATGTACACTAGTGCATTCATTGGTAACAGAAAGCTGTAACTATACTATATATTTCTTTACGATTATTGTGTCGTTATCATTTACACATGGCTTCTGTACCATATACAAGAGCTCACAGAGAAAGCACTCTCTGCGGCAAATAATGATGCACTGGCCGTATAGCAAAATCAGGCCGTGCTTTGCTTCTTTCTCTATCTCTATCCGAATAGTCTCCTAAATATTTTTTTGTATTTGTGTGTCGTCGTAACCTCATGCCCCGATTCCGATGAACTTCAGCTGCAACGCAAAACCAAAATACTCAAGCATGTTAACTGCCAGAAAAATCAGCAACATACTTTCAGTTGTGTTGTGTCTACTAATGAAATATTGTCGAGAGAAAATACTGGAGAAATCTTACAAGGTTGTTCTTGGGCTCCTTCCAGTAGAAACCATGGATGAAAATGGGCAGGATGTTGCACGCGATCAGGACGTAGATCATCAGTGCGTGCATGCCCATCCACTCCATGGCGATGGTCGGCCGCCGGTAGCCGTAGAGGTCGACCAGAGCGTATATTCCAGCGAACAGGAGCCCCGCTGCGCCGGCGGTGGCCAAGGTGTAACTTACGGTGTACAATGGCTTATTCATATGCATTCCTGGAAAGGATAAAGAGCTGTTAGCCGGTTGCTGTGATCTTCGTGATCTTGATGATCTGGACATCTGCAGGGATTGTGAGTGGTTTAATTAACTTAGTTTCATAGAGTGCTTACCAAAGAAGTCCATTGCGAAGGCTAAGACTAGCATGCTGAAGGAAGGGATTAACCAGTTCATGATTCTTTCCTTGTGTTTCTGCAAGGAAATTCAGGAGATAGAAAAAATTCAGAATCAACTCCATTGGCCCACTGGGTGATACGCTGATGAAACTGATATTGCAAGCAAGTGCTGTACCTGGAAATGTACAATGACGTGCCCATATTGGAGCCCAATCAAGCATGTGACAATTGCCATCACTGAACTGTTGAGAGCAGAAAGAAAGAACTGTCAGCATTTCAGCTGTTAACAAAATGTGCGTTGCAGTTTGGAGGAGGAAGGACTGAAGCTATGATGACAAGTCTACTGACCTGAGAAGCCCTTCAGGATCGAAAGGGGCCTGGCACCAAGAGGGAGCATCATGAGGAAGGGGCCCGTTTTGTGGTGAATCAATGCTGCATTGCTGCCACATGAGTGAAACCGTTATCAGAGACCAAACAGGGGATATAAATTTGTTAAAGAAAACAGATAGAACCACTTAAAAGTGAAGTAGAACCTTGGATCGAGCATAAACTGGTCGACCATAGAGATGCTGGATGCCTAAGATTTTACGGTCGATCATGCCGACAGCATTGCAACCTGGACTTGTGTCACCTCTTACTCCGCATTTCACCTGAATTTGAAGCTCATTAGTGGTCAGTTCCCCTCTCATCTACTGTACTGAATATCTCTTACAATTAGGATACGATGAAGTGGCACTCACAAATAAAGTCTGCTCTGTGGAACCAGGTCCAGATATCTGATACTCCCAGTCAGAAACAAAAGTACCGTATAATAGGGCCATGTATGTGACTGCCACAACCGAGCCTACCAACCTGGAAGAACAAGAGCGAAGTGTATAATGTTAGAAATAGTGATGGATGATGACTGGCTGCAGTTTTACAAATGCAAGAGCTTATAGTCTATTATCATCATCGTGATTATGGGAGGAAAGTATAAACCGGGAAAATAGGAATACTTTTACTCAAACTCACAATTGGTAGCGGTATCTCTTCAACAAATCAAACCCATAATCCACATCTTCATCTCCTTTGAGCCAAATTTCACAGAGTGCGGTCAATAGATATGCTGTCGCAATTCTCTGCCAAAAAAAATGTGATGATGTATGAGTATCGAAAATAATCGTTAGTGCAATTAGAACTCATATAAAAAGTTGTATGCCATAATGTATACCTGTAATATACCCATCAATCGTATTTGTTGAAGATCAACGCCAAAAGTCAGACTACGAACACCATGAAAGAATCCACCTGTGTAGTGCAGCAGCAAATTGAGACATTAAACACCAACTACTTTTTCTTCGACAAATGTACCTTTGTTCAGTTCTAGAATGATAGCCACCACCATACCTTGTAGAACAAGGCCGAGGCAGAACAGCTTCAGTGCTCGAAGTACTGCCTTTTTTGTCGCGTCCAACTTGTCCGGTACTCTCTGAAAAAAAATGTTGTGGTTAGGTTTTAGCAAGTCGTAGAGATCACTGTTGGAGACGAAAGTTATTAGTTTCACTTTTCTTTTAGAAAAAAGTGTCACGATCTTGCTTTGCTAGTGTGTACCTTGTACGCGAGCGCTAGGGCGACTCCAACGATAAAAAGGAAGAAAGGCATGACGAAATCAGCCACTGTTACGTCGTCCCACGGGGAGTGATTCAATGCCGGAAGGAATGCTCCAGCGTCATCCACGATGATCATGAGCTGCATCAAGCAAAATATCGGTTATTCAGTTCCGTATGATTTGAAATCTCTGCTTTATGATGTTCGAAAATGACCGAGGGCACACTAGCTACCAGCTAGCAGCGGTTAAAGAAAACTTAACTGGAACAAAAGGCTACAGTAATTAACCTAACAAAACACACAGACCAGAACAGATCATGATACAAATATATATATATAAAAAAACAGATATGATTCCGCTCTGCCAATGATCATTAAGAAGTGTTATCATAAAATTTATGGTTCTTACTTCACCGCCGTTCTTAAAAAGCACGTACGAACATCTATAAATATCTTAGGAAAGAAAGGAAATAAGATTCGCTGAAAAGCAGTAACAGCTTCACGTTACATATTCCCTTCGTAGAAGAAGGGGAAAACGCTTCACGTTACTCACGGTTAGTGTGGCATCAGATTCGGCCGGCAAATGCATTTTCAACTTGAAAAAGGCAGATATTCCAACGGGAAAGAAAGCACACGCACTAGCCTTCACCGGCCGCAACATCAACCCGGCGGGTCGGCAGTTCAATTCAATCCAACATTTTTAAAAAATGGATAGAAGGAGCAGTGTACCATGCACCACGGCTATGACAAGAAAACAGTAGTATGATGCGATGCAAGTAGCGTAGCAGGATTGGTTGCAAGTATCGTGACAAGCACGCACGGCTAAGTGCCTTGCCAGCGCAATATCTATCAGGTTTAGTTTGGTCTGATGATGAAGCCATAACCTATGTACTCAGAGATAATCCCAATAAAAAAATTCTTAGTTTGAAGCTTCATGACTTCATCTAAGCTAGCCGTCTACGCATGCAACAGTACGGCAATTGGCCAATGTCAGAGTAGAATAAGCAACTCCCAACTTAGCAAAGATCTGGTGGGTGGAGAAATGAATCACCAAAGCTTCACAGCGACGGGGAACAACCCTAACGTCCCTGGGCTGGGCAATGTTGCAGAACACGCATCACCGCGTGCGTGCGTGCTGGCTTCTCAATCAGTACCATGTCACCCTTTCACGCAGTGCTGAAGAAGCAATCAATCAATCCTGTCCCAAACGCCGGCCCAATGGTCATGGCTTGCCGTGCTCAACTTAAAAGCTCAGCGATAGTGTTTCTTTTCTCAAATTAAAGTGTGCTCGATATTTTGGGGGCAACGCATGTATGGACCTGAGGCGGGCTAGAGCCAGACCGGTGGATCGAAGGTACGTGTACACACGTACATCTGCGGCAAAGAGGGCTGTCATTTTCAAGCAACCCAGTAGACGGCCATGCCCCAGATAGAACCGACCATGAAATCGTCTTAGTTGGGGCGTTGGCATCTGCCAGTGCAAGTCGGGACCATGAACACGATCTTCATGGCAGGGACAGGCACGGGCCAGGCAAGGCAAGGGTCTTGTCGTCTGCTGGCGTCTTGGCGACGGTAGGACGCACGCACCCACCCTTCTGCGCCACACGACTGGCTGGCTCACGCCCGGGCCGAACGAGACCACGATCGAGCCACAATATGCTAGCATTATCTTTCTCCCTCGCCTTTCTCTAACCCAACGGAATTTCGGCAGAGCGCCGATCATGTCATGTGTGTCGCACACGTGCACGCGTGGAGCTGCCGGAGGGGCGCGGCAAAGGTCTTCGGAATGAAGGCGGTCCCCTGTAGTTTACGCATCCCCTGATTCCAGCGACCTCGTGTCGGCTCCCCGCGTCGCGGGCCGAGCAAGCCAAATAAGACGTGTGAGGTTTAGCTTACCAAGAAACCACCGTGGTCACGGTGAGCTTGCAAACATGTGCGGAACAGCTTAGGGTACGGAACAACTGCGGGTCACACTATACTTGGCACGTCTGTTGTTCCTTTTATATCAGATGCTACTGGTTTTCATGGTTACTTGTGGCAAGAATTGGACTGTTACTCTTGCAAGCTTTGACAAGAAAGTTATGGTATTTTTAGTTATTTCAGTGTTATTCATGATTTTTTATTGAAAAAATGTTAATCATGGCTTTAAATGTATTGATAAGTCAAAACCTAGAGGCCGTCTAGCATGGACTCTAATGCATCAAACGTCGAATTGAGAGTGATATCACATTTTATCAGCATCTTATACCCACATTTTCTAAAGAGGAAAACAGAGCATCATTCACCCATATCTTTTTTCGTGCCAACTTTCTCTCCCACCCGTTCAATTGCTTTTAATCTGGCCCTTCAACCGAATTTAGTAGGGTTTTTTTTTTCTTTTTGGGAACACCGAGTTTAGTAGTAGTTGCTATAATATGTAGATTTTTTTTCAAAACATGAGCAGGAGCACTGCTCTTTCATTTAAGAGAGAAAATAGAGTACAAGTTCAATCCATTGAGTGTTTACATTTTTTTATTTAAAGAAACAAGCAACCCCTTCTCTAATGTGTGCTGCTTCACCTAGTCTATACTATGTAGATTTAGTACGTACTAGTAGTTGGTGCTATTTATATCATTGCACGAGCGTATTCTAAAGTTGCTGATTGAATAGTCGACTGTTTTGATTGCAGATAACTGCATCTGGATTACGAGTTATATATTTTCCTTTTATAGTTGTCAATTATAAGGTGGTGGCATACATGCGCTCGTCTACTTATCTATAGCTCGCATGGACAGCTGAGCTAGAGTTGACAATTACCAATTTTCTATCCACCTAACACGGGAGCATAGGTAAGCAACATGGACTGAAGCCACAGAAATATTCAAACCCTTATTTGCGAGGTTCTTCCGTGCGGTCTGAGACTTTGGAGTCCAATATCTGAAGAAATTCCGTACGGCGGGCGGTGAGCAGGGCATATTTCCTATTGGGAATGCGTGGGGCCACGACCGAGCTCGGAGCACCGACGGTGTTAGGACAAAAGCAGAACCCCGTCGAGCTGGGTGATGCGACAGGCGCTGTAGCACTCTAGTGAATCTGATAAGCCAGGCCGGTGTCCGGTGATATTGAATCAAGACGCCACTTGTAAACAAGCATATCTCCACAGGCAAGCGTGCATCAAGACGGTGATCCAAGCGGACGGCTGGCGGCTATCGCCTAGTAGTAGTGGCTATTAGCAACAGTGAAGAGCTGGATAGGATGTCGGTAACATAAGCTGCTCTTTCTCTGTTGTTTGGAGAAGAACAGAGTTTGGGAGCAGCGGCAGGTTCATGGCGGCATGATTAACAGAAGCGGAAGCGGCCGGGCCCCGTATAGAGGCTGGTTTTTAGTCCCCGCCGTAAAGCTAAAGCTTTATACTCTGATGGGTTAGTTTAAGTCGCTGTGGCTTCTTTTGATTATTGCGGTTTAAGTACGAACAAAAAGGGAAAAAGAGGAAAAGGAGGCTTAACTGCTACCGCTGCTGCGGGCCTGCGGCCACCACCATGCACCATGATTGCTCATGGAGCGTGTTTGGTTGGCAACGAGAGCACCACGGCACCCATCAGGATCGATCGATCGATCACTCACGCCACCTACGGCGCGGAGAGACCCCCCGCTCGGCTAGGCACGCAAGCAAGCACCTCGATTCGGCACACAGAATTAAATTGCAGTGCGAAGCGCAGCAAGAACGGCGACGCGACGGCGATAGCAGAGGAGTGAATCAAGCGCGAGAAGAGAGGAGAGTTGTGTGCACGTACCAGGACGGTGATGCCTCGGAACACGTCGAGCGAGACGAGCCGTGCCGGTGCCGGTGCCGGCGAGGTTGGTGGCCCAGCGGGGGCCTTCTTGGAGGCGCCGCGGCACTTGGGGTAGTCCAGCGGCGCGCCGGCCTCCAGATCCACCGCGAGGGCGGACGCGTCGTCGCTCCGGACGAGCTCGTAGCCGCCCATGGCCGCCGCGCTCCGCGGACCGCCGCCGCTGCACCGGCCGGGTGCCGCCCCTGCATTGCCCGCAGCGCCCATCAGTCACCGCGCGTGTGCCTCCCCCGCCCGGAAGAAGAGGAGGAAGAATAACCGCAACAGCAAAAACGGAAGCAGCAACAAGTGCGTGACAAGATGCGGCGCGGAAGGGGCCCGCTCACCTGACAGGCCCCGCAACCACTTGCCCTCCTCCTGTCGGCGGCTCGGCTCGTGTGTGTTCTCGCTTCGCCGCGAACGAACAATCCGCCGCCGGTGCTGCTCGCAACTCTGCTCCCGATCGCGCGCGCTCTTGCGGCCTCGGCGCGAGATCGCCGAACGGGTTTCTATATATATAGCTACGTGCGCCGGGCTCTCTTTCTTTTGGCTCTGCTCCGTTTCGGCTTCCCCCTGACGGGTCCGCCTTTATCTTTGCTTCTGCGTCGTGGAGGTACACCTCGCGCGCCGTCTCGGCGCTTCGTCCGTCCGTCGATCACGTGCCAACCTGCCGTTCCTGGCGATCGATCTCGTCCTGGCCGTCGGATCGCTCGAGACGTGCGTGTGCCTCTGCTTCTTTTGGGCGTCCGGTCACATGTTCTCAGGTCCTGGGTTCGACTCCCTGTGGAAGTTAATTTTTAAAGATTTAATGACATTTGTGCTTTCAGTATAGGTAACGCTTCCGTTGACAGCGAGGCGCCAGTGTTGACTTCGTATCTCTAGATTTGCCGACTCAGTTTTCGAAGATGCTCATAGAGGTACGGTTTGCGTACGTGTGTTCATAAAGGTGAGTGTGCGTGCGTTATGAGTATCTGAGTTGTACTGTGTAATCTAAAAAAAAAGAATATACGAGTAGGTGGTTTGGACTTGATGATGAATCGAAACAGATAAGTATAGTGTGTTTCGTGCCCGTGCCCGGGCCGGACTTCTACAGCGCAACCGGCTGCCCGACTCGTGCATAATTTGATGCGGTGAGAAGAGTTAGGCCTCTTTTGGAACGCAGGAATTTCACAGGAATCGCACAAGAATTTCACAGGAAACAGTTCAATTTCACAGAAAAAACACAAGAAAGAAAATTTTTTCATAAAAATCGAAAGGAGGCCTTACATGTTACCGTGCTGCCTTGGATCGAGTCGGGCACTCTGAGCTAATTAAAAGATCTGTTTTTCTAGAGCAAATTGCTGATGAATGCCTGGTGGGATGGAGCGATGTTCCGGGATCCGATGTTTCGCATCATCATAGCCACAGCGGCAGCATGTTCCAGCCATGTGGTGTGGGCCAGAAAAGGCTTACAAACTTTATTGGGCCAAGAAAGGTTCAAAAGCGTAGGGGTTCAATGTGGGCCTATTGAGCTTTAAAGCCCAATATAAACTCGTTTGGGGTTTCATTTCGCTATACATGGTGTGCTAAAAAAAAATCGCTAGACATGGTAGTCGTTTGAAACTTTTAGAGATAATAATTGTTAGCAAGTTAATTCAGCTATTAGCTATTAGCTAGCTAACTATTAGCTGAAAGTGTTTGAAATCTCTAACTATTAGACATCTATTAGCTAGTATATATTAGCTGGGTTGAAGGAGTTAATGAGATAGTTGTTAGTTGGAGGGTTGGCTAATAATTAGTTACTCCCTCCAGTTCTAATATTCTTGATGTTTTTGGACATGATCTCACATACCAAGGAGTCATTAATTAGTAGGCTATTAGTTGGCATGTTTCAAACCTCTAATGCTAATTTAAGAGGTTTCAAACGGGGCCTAAAGCAGAAGGCACGCAGATCAAACGCACGGTATTTTGGGTGACGTAGACCTTCCGTGTTGGACACGCGTTTTATTAGCGACATGTCATTTCTGTCGCTAGCCGCGTCTATCCCTTCGCGGCTCCCTCGTGCTCAGCACGCAACACGAAACTAGAACCGCTGACGCAACAAAAGGAAGTCCTGTTACCTTTTGCCGTACAGGCGCGGCTACTTGCTTAGTTGTTATAATAACTCTCCTATAAAAACACAATCTATTTTTCGATCTTGATTTTCACTCTGTAAATTCAAAAATCAACATTGACTTAAATTTGTGTAAAATATAACCTTAAACTTTGAAAACCATTCATCTTTAATCCTTTTTAAATTTGGTTTGACAGGTGATTTTCACCTCACATGTTTTGAGTTTATATGGCAGCTTTCTCAGTATCAAATACTAAGTTAAAGATAGTTTAAAAAAATACTAAGTTAAAGATTAAACAATTTTAATGGTTCTGACAAGACCATCCTATTTCCCCTCTCATCCATAACCTGAATCATCTCGAGCAATGTCACCATCTACCTCTTTCATATGAGAGCTCACTTTACCACCTCTTCAGATAACGGCTGTCAGCATGATTCCGACACATTACAGTCACTACGGAACTACTACATCTGATTTTGTTGTTAGGATAAAATTATAAGTGTATTTAACTAAAAGTGTTATCATAACACATCAATTTAAAACCAAAAAGCTAAAATCAGTGACATATTTTATGGGGCGCAAGCCCCCCTCGAACCATGGAGCTTCATAATTTGTTCAATAAATTAGAATATCCACTGATGTGTGGTTAACCGAATAACCGAATTAATTACAACGGAATTATGTTAATCATTTTAATACTAAACTAGTTATTATTTTCATCAATTAAAATTTATCTTAACCAAATTAGTCGGGTTTTTTTAGAGAAAGATAGACGGTCTACCATAAGGGACAGAGCGTGACAGACCACACGGCGAGGTCTTAGTCGATCGAACGTGACAAAACGACAACAAAGAACGGGAAGGTCCCTACCTTCTCTTGTCCACTTCCTCTCACTTGGAACTCCCTATACAGCACCGAGGTGTTGTATAGCACTGGGGCATCTCGCCCACCAACAACCCACGAAGCGAAAGAAGGCCCAACAAGCAGTCTGAGACGGTGCATCCTATACGTAACCTGTCCTATAAAATCTTTTTGATAGAACACTTTGAGATTAGTGCGGGAGTCAATCCAACGGCCCATGTGGGCTGCTGCCTGAGAGGGAGAGGACAACTGAGGACACGTGGCGCGTTTTGATTGGGTGCGGGTGGGCAGTGGGAGAAAAAAAAATAGATTTCAAACTTTAAACGCATTTTTCTCCTAAACCGTAAGTCTATTTTTAAATCCGTTTGAACCTATGTATTTGGTACAATTAATTCTACAAAATGAGATCAAATATGAATATTTTTGAATTTTTAAAGTTTAAAATTTTCGTTACATTTTGAATGGACTGCGTCAACATTTTTGTTGCATCGTGTCAACATTTTTTTTGTTACTAGTCAACATTTTTTAAAAAATGTTGATTTTATTTTAAAAATGTTGACTCTTCTCTTTGAAATTATTGACGCTCTGAATTGGACTGGACTGCTCAGATTTGATGAGCTATTGAGCCAATCTATCATACCTTAACTATAGGACGCCCTTCTTATAGGTAGATCCCGTCTGAGACTTCCTATTCCCTTGAACAATTGTTCATTACTACTGGAACAAGGGTTACTACATGCAGGAACAATCCTTTTAACTACTGGAACATTTTGTTCTTAAATGCTGGAACAATCGTTCTTGACTTCTGGAACGTTCGCTCCTAATATAAATACTGGAACAATCGTTCTTGGCTACTGAAACATTTGTTCCTAAAGGCTCGATCAATCCTTCTTGACTGCTGGAACATTTGTTCCTAAATAGTGGAACAATTGTTCCAGTCTGTTGGAACACTTGATTCAAGGAACAACTGTGAGGCGTCACGTTGGCAGGGCCGCGGTGGCTCGGCCTGGCAACGGGCTGGGGAGCGGCCGGGGAGGCGACCTCCGTCCCCGCCCCGATCCCCGAAATCCCTCGCCGTCCCCGACCCCGAAACGCCAATCGGGGGAAATCTCGTCCCCGTCCCCGGCCCCGCTGGATCCCCGGTCTCCGACAGAGCCCCGTGGAGGATGGCGGCGGCGCACGACGATGACGCGGCGGCACGCCCGACGAGCCTGCGAGAGATGGGAGGCACGAGAAGCGGCCGAGGGCGAGTGGATCGAGGCCTGCGGGAGCCGGGAGGCGCGTGAAGCAGCAGAGGTGGGATGCGAGAGGTGTGGCGGCGGCGTTTAGACGAAGACGAGTTGTTTAGACGACAGGGGCAGCTGGGGTTGGGACTTACGATGGGGATTTGCGTGGCACGGGCTTTCATTGTATGTTGGGCTGTTGTGCTGGAACCTTCAGATTGTCTAACCAACTTCTGGGGAAATTTTTTTATTTTTAATCGACTTTTTTATTATATTTTTATTAATAACCGTCCGTTTTCGAAATTTGTAAAACTAGTCGCCTATTCGCCCGATAGCTGGGCGATATATCCTTGTCGCCTGTTGGCTGGGCGACAGGAAGCAAATAATCCATCCAACGGGCGACAAGGCTGCGCGCGCCGATGTGTGGGGCCCAGTCGCCCGAAGGACGGGCGACAAGGAGCCAGTCGCCCGATACCAGGGCGACAAGGAGCCAGTCGCCCGATACCAGGGCGACAAGGACCAGTCGCCCTAGATATGGGCGACAAGGGTTAGTCGCCCGGACGTTGGGCGACAAGGTGCAGTCGCCCGAACCATGGGCGACAGGAAGCTAGACCGCAAAGGCCGACAACCTGGTTTATTTGTCGCTTGTGGGATCGTGCGGGCACCTGCAGATGCGGCTCACACTTTGGAGTGGACGATGGGAGCGTAAAAGCCTCGTAATACCTCTGTCGCATGGTTCAGAATAATTGGTATTACGCATCGCTGTGACAGTAAAAGGAAATAAAGTAGCATCGCATAACATAAAAGGTCCTACCACGATGGACGAACAAATAGATGTATAACATCGTGCATGCATACAACTCATACAAAATAAAGTCACGGTGACATACAAGTGATACACGAGATAAGTAGCTAATGCCTGCCACGCTTAGGGGGAACACCCCTAACTGTGCCAGGCTTAGGCGCCTTGCGACCCGCTCTCACGTGATCGGCTGAGTACGTCAACGGCGAAGGAGGAACCACCTGACGTGCGGGACGACCTGCAGCAGCAGGAGCTGGTGTCTCGTAGTGGTCCTGCGATAACTGTGTCATCTGTGGTGCACCAGCTAACTGTGAAGCAGGAAGTGTATGCTGCTGCTCGTCAGCCATGTACGCGTCGAAGTCGAAAGGCGTCGGAGATCGTCGGCCGTAACGCTCAGGGTGTTCGGGGACCTCCTCGTCGTTGTAGTCGTAGTCGTCCATCCCTGAACCTATAAAAGCAAAGTTGTTGTTATGCAGAACGTAACAATAATATGTAATAGGACGAAACGTTAGTAGTAAACGTTACCTGGAGTCATGCGTGGCATCTGTGAAGAGGAGCCTGCAACATCACCAGCTGGTGGCCAACCGCTGTAGTTTGTACCTGCGCATAACGAATAAGACATGACAGTAAGAAAAATATGACTATTAATTACAAATAATCATTAGAACGAAATAATAGAGGTTTTTACCTGTTGTGAACATCGGACGAGGAGGAGGTGGTGCTGCAGTCCTAGGTGTGTAGGACGGCTGCTGAAACTGTGGTCGCTCCGCCCTGGGTTCGGACTGCGCAGGGTGCGGGACGGCATCGGTATGCCGACGGCAGGAACTGCAAGAGGTGAGTTTCCCGATGTCCGTGGCTGCGTCGTAGATCCTCTTCATCGCAAGGGAGATCTCGTGTCCGGTAAGCTGAATGCCCTGCCTCATCCGCTGAATAACTGATCCCGACTCCACGGCGATCCGCTGTGCTAGGTCAGCCTGTAAAGAGAACAACATATTTCAAATGAGTATTGTTGTATAGCATAAAACGATGTGAAAGGAATATGTTTGTAAGGATTGTACCGCCAACGACGAGGCCTGGTCCCTGTGGGTCGGGTACGTGTCTCTCAGGGTCGGGATGTGCCTTGTTGGCACCGTCGGTGTGTGCGTCACCCTGGTCCGTGTGCGAGGGATGTACCACCGTAGGTACTCCTCGTAAGCCTCGGAGGTGAACGGCCTCGTCTCCTGCGTGACCTCCTGCAACGCCCGGCCCCACTGCTGCACCCACGGCTTCATACGTATGGACCAAACGGTGCCTGCTGCCATTCCTTTCCGCGTGTAACTGCAGAAAGAGTGGAATAAGACAACAAATCAAATGTATCATAGATTTAGTAGATATAGTTCAATAACTTACGAGTGAGCTGACGGCGGAACAACACGGGGAACGTCCAACGGGAACATCTGGTGACGACCGAACTGGCGCATCACCCGGTGAGGTGAGTACTCCTCGACGCAGATGTCGAAGACGAGAGCCACCCGCGTAAGCCAGTACTGGCTGTCGACCGTGCAGAACGTCGACAACCCAGCCGGTGCCCGGGCAGCAACTTCGTCGGGGGTGTAAGGTCTCCAGCGCACGTCCTCGTCTCCTCGGATCCTGTCGAACGCCGAGACGTACTCAGGATAAGCCCTGTGGACCTGCAGGTTTGCCCAAGTAGGCTGCATAGAAATCGGACGACTCAATTGGATGTAACAAATTGAATACAAGTGTAGAATATTACGGCAAGTGAGCGGCACTAACCCGACGTCGGCACCACAAGGAGCCCATGGTTGGGCCATCCTCCTCGCTGTCACCGTAGAGCACTCCTCCGTAAGTGGACAGGTCCATGAGAGGACGTCCGATACTGAACCGCTCATATGCCCACATCTGGAGGAGCAGTGGGCAACCAGTCAGGATGGCTGAGGGGTCCGCCTTTGTGCACGCGTCACAAAGTCCTCGGTACGTCGCTGCTAAGATAGCAGACGACCAGCTGTACTGCGGAACAGCGTCAAGCGGTGCATCCGCAATCTGGCGAGCAAAGAAAACCAGCTGCTTGCCCACAGAGTTCCCGTGCGAACTTGTGAACATGATCCAACCAAACAACCAAAGAAGGTAGGCCTCCAAGTGCCTCGACACAGTGTCGTCATCCGCCTCCGGGTGAATGTACTCCGCCTGTACGTCACGACATAGAAACAAACGTTAGCCATAGGTATCGAAAACTATGGAGTTAAATGAAATATACACCTCTGCCATGTTTGTTGTCATTATTCCATATCTGAAACCATCTGTATCGTACAACAATGACCACTTCTCCTTTGGCTCATGCTCAATCCAATCAGAGAAGCACCTGATAGATGACCCTGCTCTCCGGACGACGTTCCTCGGGCCATCCGTGGGGAGGTCAGAAAGAGGAACAAACCAATCAGGATTAGGGTTCGGCCTGTTCGACAACTCTTGAATTTGTTTTGTTGTCAACTCATCAAGCCGCTGCCACATTGCATTAAATTTCCTCTGTTGATTCTGATTGCACAGCCTTTTGAACATATTCATCAGATGCTTATTCTTGAAATGACTATAAAAGTTCGCACCCAAGTGCCTCATGCACCACCTAGATTGTATGTCAGGCCAACGAGGTGGAACACCACGCTCAACAGAACCATGCTTGATGTCCAATATCGCCTTCAGCAAACCTGCATGTCGGTCGTGTATGACACAAACATTAGGTCGTCCTTGCACCACTGCTAACTTTACACGCTCCAAAAACCAATACCAGCTATCGGCGTTCTCACTCTCCACAAAGGCAAATGCCACTGGTACGACTTGATTGTTGCCATCGACTCCAATGGCAGTCAAAATCTGTCCTTTATACTTTCCTGTGAGGAAAGTACCATCCATGCAAAGAATAGGCCTGCAATGCAGAAATGCCATGATGCATTGACCCAATGCAAAGAAGGCACGATGAAGGATCAATTTTCCAGGTTCTTTTGGATTTGGCAAATCCATGATATCGTAATACGTACCAATGTTTCTCTGTCTGATGCTTTCTAACAACGATGGCAGGTTGTCATAAGAGGCTTCATATGAACCAAATCTCTTCTCTATCACCTTCTGCTTTGCTTTCCAAGCTTTAGAGTAGCTTATGGTGTACTTGAAATCCTCCTCTATCATGTTGATTATAGATTTTGGCTCATACCTTATGTTGTCCACAATTCTACTATACATGTAGTCAGCAACAAATTTAGAGGTAAGAGCTGTATTGCACTTCTCTAATTCTTCCAACTCACATGTATGGTCCTTCACTATAGAGCATTTCCATAGCAGACTCCACTTTTGCTCGTAAGCGTGCACCCTGAACGGACAATGAGTGAACACGCACTTAACGTCATACAGTTTCCTGCTGGACTTAACAACTACAAAGGACCTCTTCACCGACAGAGACCAGTACTTCACAGCATTCATCACATCATCCTTGTCTTTGTACAGAGCTCCCTCTGTCACCTCATTCCCGTGGTACTCCCATGGGACAGAGTACCCTTCATTGATAATCAGATTTGCAAAATTTTGATTGTTCCACTCAGCTGGGACTGGAATTTCATTCTCGTCGTCTGAAGAGTCAACTTCGGGAAGATTCTCATACTCCTCGTCATCCCTCCTCATCTCTTCAACTATGTGTTCTATCCGCTCTCCTTCGTCTGCTTCACCCATCGGTTCCACAGATGCCAGATTTTGTTCACCCTCCTCAATTTCTGTCTCGCGATCCTCTTCATCCTCCGTGGCTGGCCTACCTACCTCGTCCACATCCACGGCATCTACCTCAACCACCTCCTTTAGGTATGCCTGAGCAAGGAGGACGAGAGGCCATCCACGTTCTACAGCCTTATCCACATATTTCCTCCATGTTGATGTTGCATTCAACGGTATTAACTCCCAGTAAAACCCCTCACGTGCACGGCTAACCATGCCCATCAGGTTCAATCCGTGTTGGTCTGTATCCAGCTGAAACAGCCGCATCAACCAATTGTGCACACCTTTAATTGTCCTTTCATTTGGCCTTGTGATTCCTCTACAAACTGACGTAAACCCTGATAGATCAACCCCCTGTTCCCCACGAACAATATCCCCTTCTCCATAATAAATTTGAAACACTATTTTTTCTGACATACCTGTCAAACATCGAGATTTTCATTTATTTTCGTATTTGTCACGTACTAATCAAAATTATATTAATATGCTACATCTATATATTAATATATCTATACCTATTTTACAGAGTCACACATCTACAATACTTGTAAGTAAATATTAATACCACTATATAATGCTTCACTATTTATTTAAATACTATAATACTAAACTATTTAAATACTAGCAAATATTATAATGCTGTTATTTAAATAATAGCAAATACTATAATGCTACACTATTTAATGCTACATTATTTAAATCTAGATCTAGCTTAAATACTATACTGCTATACTATTTAAATACTATAATGCTACACTATTTATTTAAATACTACTAACTCTACATCTAGCTTATAAGCATCTAAACCTAAATCTGTATCTATTGTATTAATACGAATATATTATAATACACTATTTAAATACTAGTAAATCTAGATCTAGCTACATCTAAAACTATATTTATAACTAGTCATACTCTAACTATTATACGAATCGAAAACTTACCGAAGTTACGACGCGTCGTACGCCGCAACCACCTCCTCCTCCCCTCTTCTCTCTTTCCTTCTCTTCTCCTCTCTTCCCTTCTTCTCTCCCTCTCTTTCTGCTCACCGCGGCCGCGGCCGAAACGCGCGCGGTTTTTATAAGGGGCGTCCTGTCGCCCGAGCGTTGGGCGAGTGGGACCTTATCGCCCCACCGTTGGGCGACTGGGCCCCACCACGCGCGCGCCCCGCGCCTTGTCGCCCGCCGGTCGGGAGATTCGGGTCCTTGTCGCCCCGTTGATGGGCGACTGGGCCCCACCGCCCACGCGGCGCGCCTTGTCGCCCGCCAAGTGGGAGATCCGCGCCTTGTCGCCCGACCCACGGGCGACTGGGGCCCACTACGCGCGCCCCGCGCCTTGTCGCCCGTTGGTCGGGATATTTGCGGCCTTGTCGCCCAGTATACGGGCGACAAGAGGTTATCGCCAGTCCGGTGGGCGAATAGGCGACTAGTTTTGCCAATTTCGAAAACGAGCGGTTATTAATAAAAATATAATTAAAAATTCGATTAAAAATAAAAAAAATTCAACTTCTGGGCTGTTGGCTTTTAGTCCATTTCGGGGCCCCATTGGATCTCCGCGGGGCGAATTCCAGCCCCGGCCCCGGCCCGCTAGCATTTCGGGCCCCCGCCCTGTTAGCCTCGCGTGGCGAATTCCAGCTCCGTCCCCGCCCCGTTCAGGGTGGATATCCGCGGGGACCCGGCTCCACGCGGAATTTTGCCGGGAGGAGAGGCGGCCAGGGCAGCAGTGACGAGCCAGACGAACGCCGCGTTGACAGGCAGCGCGAGTCGTGGTGGCGGCCATGGGCAGAGGCGGCAGGGTGGGATCGGTCGGGGAAGGAAGGACGAAAGTGGAAGAATAATATGAGTCATTGATATTAATTTGCACGAATTTCAAACAATGGATGCTCTAGATGCTCCTATCACTGGTGTTGTACAAGAAATCTTCTCTTCTGATACGCACCCCAGTACCCCACTGCTGGGCCCGTCCGTTCTACATCGCACGGCCAGCCCAGCCGCGCGACGCCGCTGCGGAACGCGTCCAGTCCACCCACCGAATCCGGATAATCCCGGCAGGCGCGCGCCTGACCGCTCCCGACCGGCGCGAAGAGAGCACCCGTGCGCGGTGGTGGCGTGCGGCCTGCCCGGTGGAATCCAAGCCCGCAAAAATCCCTTTCTTCCCTCGGTTCCTCCCTTTCCCTCGCTCGCATCGCATCGCATCTCCGATCACCCGCCCCCGCGGCGAGGCCGCCGAGCCGAGCCGGTCGCCTCCTTCCTTGCGTGCCACCTCCACTTCGTTCCCCTCCCCACCAGCACTTGATTCACAACTAACTGCCCGCCGCTATTCTAATCCATTTCGTGTCGCTTTACATCAAGCAGCAGCGGTTGGCGAGCCTATAATTGAAGGAAAGCATCCCATCATACGCCGGCGCAACTGATCGTCGACGATTAAAAAACCGGGGGCACGAAAAGGTCGCGCCGCGTGCCGCTGCTGATTCGAGCTATGGAGGCGTGCTGCTGCTCGTCCTCGTCGGCGCCCTCGGCGTCCATCCTCGCGGCGCGCCCCGGCGCGGCCCTCCGCCGCTCGTCGGCGGCCGCGGGCGGGAGGGCGGCTGCGATAGCGATGGCGTCGCGCCCGCTCCGCGCGTCGTCGGCGGCCGCGCTGGTCACCGCCGCCGCGCCGCACCCGCAGCGGCGCCGGCGCGGCGGGGGCGTCGTCGTCAGGGCGGTGTTCGAGCGGTTCACGGAGCGCGCGGTCAAGGCGGTGGTGTTCTCGCAGCGGGAGGCGCGCGGGATGGGGGACGAGGCGGTGGCGCCGCACCACCTGCTGCTGGGCCTCGTCGCCGAGGACCGGTCCGCCGCGGGGTTCCTCGGCTCCGGGGTCCGCGTCGAGCGCGCGCGCGAGGCGTGCCGCGCCGCCCTGGGCAAGCCCGGGCCCGCGCAGGCCGCCACCGGCCTGGCCACGGACGTGCCGTTCGCCAACGCCAGCAAGCGGGTCTTCGAGGCCGCCGTGGAGTTCTCCCGCAACATGGGTTGCAACTTCATCTCCCCCGAGCACATCGCGCTCGGCCTCTTCAACCTGGACGATCCCACCTCCAACAGCATTCTCAAGAGGTTGGTGGGGGTCCTCTGTTCCGTAAAACACACTGCTACATTCCAGATTCTTTTGGCCAGTGATACTGATACATTGTAATGTGGTCAATTCTTCACCGCGTGTTCCCATTCGGTTAACAGGCCAATCAGCTAATAAGCTTGCAGCTTAGGTGGGACATTTGTTTTCTTGTTATTGCACTATACAAACGTATCATCAAACAGCTGGATGCAAACTTTTCAAAAATATTGGCATTATTTTCATAGAAAATAAATAAAAGTTTGTTGCACTCTGCGTCGGTGGCGAAGCTAGAGCTCTCGACATCCGAGTGCACACCTTGCTTGTCAGGCCTTCGGAGCGGTGCAGTGGTGCACATATTTGATCTAGCGTTGTGCACATAAGATAAAAATATGATAATTTCAACTTAAATTTGTTTTGCACTCTGGTGCCGGCGCACCACGGTGGGCTCACCTGGGTTTGCCATTGCTCTGCTTGTCATTGTTTGAGTTTTACCGATACATGTGTGTTTTTGTAGCTTGGGAGCAGATTCAAGTCAGCTAACAAAGCAGGCACTTGCCCGAGTCCAAGGTGAGCTTGCCAAGGACGGAAGAGAGCCTGTGGGATTATCTTCTTTCAAAGCGCGTGAGAAATCTACCTCAGGAAGCGGCAAGCCTGCAATTGTCAGATATTCGAATAAAAGGAAAGGTCAGGAGTTGAGCTATGTCATTGGAGCTTATTCCACTATTCTTGACAAATAGAGCTTGCTGACCGAATGGATTTGTGTTCAATGCCATCTCAGAGAAGAGTGCACTAGCTCAATTCTGTGTGGATTTGACCATGCGAGCAAGTGGAGGATTAATTGATCCTGTTATTGGTCGCAAGGAGGAGATTGAGCGAGTAGTTCAGATTATATGCCGGCGGACTAAGAACAATCCGATTCTTTTGGGTGAGGCTGGTGTTGGCAAAACAGCCATTGCTGAGGGCTTGGCTCTTAAAATTGCTAATGGAGATGTTCCTATTTTCCTTGTGGTAAGATCCAACTGATGATGGATAGTCATCTTTGCTGTAATATTTTGTTCGCCCAGCTGTAGTTAATAGTTATCACTTGTTTGAATCATTTTTACAGGGTAAGCGCATATTTTCATTGGACGTTGCTCTACTTATGGCTGGTGCAAAAGAGAGGGGTGAACTGGAAGCCAGGATTACTAGTTTACTACGTGAAGTGCGAAAAGCAGGTTATCTGACTCGTCATCTATTAAATTCACTAGATGTAGAGCTTCTTCTTAGTATTAATCTTCGAAGGGATCCAAATTTTATGCAGGTGATGTTGTTCTCTTCATCGATGAGGTTCACACTCTAATTGGCTCTGGAATTGCTGGAAGAGGGAGCAAAGGAGCTGGTCTTGATATTGCGAATTTGCTGAAGCCTGCACTTGCTCGGGGTGAACTGCAGGTATGAATTCATTTAGATTTCCCCCTTACTATATGTTACCTTTCTTGCTTTGGAACTCTGTAACGCCAGTAATAATAATAAAAAACTAACCCATGCTCACGTCATTTTTTTTTTTGGCATTACAAACTCATTAACTCCCGAATACGTAGCATTGATTCATGAATTGCATCGCTTGCTTACTTTCAAGGTGTGTGGTATAAATATTGCGGTTTTTTCCCCTATCTAAACACACAATGATATCATATGATTTCACTTGGTCATGCACAATTGACAATTTGTATAACTATACTAGAAAAACATGAATTCCTTGCTACTTATAGCCTGCTGATTGCACAACCTATCTTTTTTTTAATTTCTTACCTTTTAAAGTTGACGTCGATGAGGAATAGTTGGGGAGAATAGTTAGTGCTAGTATTGAAGTATTGGACTGATGCATGTTGTATTCCTTTCATTACACATCTATAGTGGGTACTTTGTCACTTGGGTGATATTTCACCTGTATGAAGACATGTAGATTGTGGGCACGCAAGCCACTGGGTGCAGTTGCTTTTTACGTAGTATATGTATTAATATCACAGTCATGATTCAGATACATGCTGATGTAAAACACGTTGGTTTGTCAATCTGTGGCAGAATACTTTGCCATACTACAGCTGTCAGTTTTTTTTCTTTCCCCGTGGTTATCCTTTCTTTGTTCTCAGTGCATTGCGTCTACTACTCTGGATGAGCACCGGTTACATTTTGAGAAGGATAAAGCTTTGGCCCGCAGATTCCAGCCAGTATTTGTAAATGAGCCTAGTCAGGTAGCTCAGATTTCTCTTCCAGATGACACCTGGTAGGGTATATGTCATTTTTCTCTTGTTAATCCTTTGCGCTGACTGCAGGAGGATGCCGTGAAGATATTACTGGGTCTACGTGAGAAATATGAGACTTATCACAAATGCAAATACACTTTAGAAGGGATCAATGCAGCAGTTTATTTGTCAGCAAGATACATCCCTGACAGACATCTTCCTGATAAGGCTATTGATCTGATTGATGAAGCTGGTAGCAGAGCCAGGATGGAGTCATTTAAAAGGAAGAAGGAAGAGCAGTGTTCTATTCTCTCCAAGTCACCAGATGAATATTGGCAAGAGATTAGAGCTGTCCAGGGCATGCATGTAGTGGTAATACAAAGTTTATAGTAGAGCAGTCGCAACATGCAAATATTCCATTACTGATAAATTCTTTTCATCACACCTCACATTTCAGGCACTAAATAACAGAGTGAAATATTCTTTAGATGAGGATGACAAAGAAACCGGTGTCAATGATGAAGCACTGGATGATGACATTATTGATTCGGCATCTGCACCGCCAGCTTCAGTTGATGAGTAGGTTCTTTCGTGTCATAGACGGTAGGTTCCACATCCTGCAGCTAAGCACCATAGAACTTATAGTAGCTATTAATATGCAGACCAGTTCTGGTTGGATCAGAGGAAATTGCAAGAGTCGCAGCATTGTGGTCAGGGATGCCAGTACAGAAGTTGACTGCTGATGAAACGAAGCTTCTAGTGGGACTTGATGATGAATTAAAAAAGCGTGTCATAGGTCAAGATGATGCTGTTGTGGCCATATCTAGAGCTGTGAAGAGATCACGTGTTGGCCTGAATGATCCTGACAGACCTATTGCTACACTACTTTTCTGTGGGCCAACAGGAGTTGGAAAAACTGAACTCACCAAAGCACTAGCAGCAAGTTATTTTGGATCTGTAGGTTATTCTTTCCTCCTTATTCAATCAAATTTGTTGAGTTTGTGGCATGTCCATGTTTTTTTAAGAAGTCCTTAAAATTTTGTTTCTTTCATTTGACAGGAGTCAGCTATGATTCGGTTAGATATGAGTGAGTATATGGAGAGGCATACAGTGAGCAAGCTGATAGGTTCTCCTCCAGGGTACATGGGATTCGGTGAAGGTGGTACTTTGACTGAAGCAGTCAGGAGAAAACCCTTCACTGTAGTATTGCTTGATGAGATTGAGAAAGCTCATCCAGATATTTTCAACATTCTTCTCCAAGTATTTGAAGATGGGCACCTGACTGACTCACAAGTATAGCTCCTTCATTTTTTTTTTCCTTGCAAGTCTGTAGAAATAATTTGTGAACTGCAATTTCAAGAACCTAGGAAATCATGCATCTAGAAGGCTATGCTATCTGCAACAAACTCAATAAGATGATAGCTGTAGGATTTTTTCGTGAGAAATTATATGATCTACCAATATTTTTAGTGTAACGAATTATTACTGATCCAGTTCGAATGGTACAAACAGATTTGTCTAAGTTGTTTCATAAAAGCAATTTACTCACGTAGCCCTTATATATGTGGATCCATTACGATACCAATTATTGAGTGTTCATGTTAACTACAGGGGCGCAGAGTTTCCTTCAAGAACGCATTAATCGTCATGACGTCAAATGTTGGTTCTACATCGATCTCGAAAGGAAGGAGGACTATTGGGTTCTCATCCCAAAATGATACAGAGGAAACAACATATGCTGCGATGAAATCCCTTGTGATGGAGGAATTGAAGGCATTTTTCCGACCTGAATTGCTTAATCGGATGGATGAAGTGGTTGTGTTTCGTCCTCTTGAGAAGACCCAGGTCTGTTGTTTCTATATATGTTCAACTTATTTTTATTAACAATGTGGTTTTACATTATTTCATAGCTAACTTGATGCTATCCGCTTGCACCTAGAAGAAATCCATGTGCATCGGATTCTCCCCCTATGTGCTAAATTGCAAATGAGGCACTCATATCCTGTCATTTTGCAGATGCTTGCTATTCTCAATATAATTCTGCGAGAAGTCAAGGGCAGGCTTTTAGCCCTTGGGATTGGCTTAGAGATATCTGAGTCAATGATGAACCTGATTTCTCAGCAAGGATATGACAGAAGCTATGGTGCGCGACCACTTAGAAGGGCTGTCACCCAGCTGGTTGAGGATGTCATAAGCGAAGCGATTCTCTCAGGCCAGTACAAGCCTGGTGACACGATAGTGATGGACACTGATGCAACAGGTAAACCTTGCTTGAGTCGGTTGGATGATCAGACCGTCCAACTATCTGACCCGGCTCCATCTTTGTGAAAGTTCCTGCACCCTGTGCATAGTAGTGGCTTACCCATTTGTTCTTTCACTAAATGGTATGCCTCTTGATTCTTCCGTACATAGATCCACAATTCTGTACATAGCCTTCCAGATGCTGGTATATCTTTCTGCATATAAAGTGAATCCAAATCTGAATCCAATTGTACATGATATTTCGAAGTGTACATTCTTCATGTCGGTCCGGTAGCTGTACAATCAGTATGTGCATGCTCCCATTTGTCAATCCGGTAACTGTACGACGCCTTCCTGGTTTTGTCGTTGGCCATGTGAGAAGGGAGCTTAACTGTATCGTGCATGAACTAGCACAGTTAGCCAAACGCACTAAACACTCTGCTGTGTGGAGGTTTAGGGCTCCTGTGTGCGTTCAATCTCTAGTTACTCAGGATTGTAACTCTTTAACTGAGTAATAAAGCTCTCTTTTCATTCGCAAAAAAAATAAAGAGTAATATCATTATTGAATCTTTGGATCATCTGCAAGGTTTCTAATAACTGGCTTAGCTAAAGCTGGCATCCTATTCTAAGAAATATATTTATGGACTTCACAAACCACTTTGGTTGTGTGGCTCCAGTCAGCGGTGAGTCAGTTGTGATGTTAGCTCTCAAATTCTCTCAAAACCTTGTCCCGTTTTAGCTTTGTTGATGCTTTTAAAATTCGAAGGTGTGCGCATTGATATAATCAGTATGGCACTCTATGGAGCAAGGCACAAGGCCATACGTAGAAGACAGCTTTGCAATACTTTATATGCAGTACAAAAGCCAACTAACATAGAGAAGAACAAATTATGTGATTACAAAAGCAAAAAGTAATTCACAGGAACTTCAATACGGATCCATACATGCAATTTGACCATAGTCTATTACCACACAATTGCTAGTGGTACAACGAAATACTGCAGAGTAAAGAGCTCATCCCTGAATTGCTAATCGTTCTGCTCAGAACCTAATTTCTGCAGCTGGATCAGAAAAAATGGTGCTGCCATGCAATGGAGATCATTTTAACTTGCTCTTGTCAACTCAGGATCCCTGCAAAATGTACAAAATTTTATCAGAACCATAAGATAAAAGTGAATCAAATAGCAGAAACGAAAAAATTTATCAGCATTCTAGACTTCTAGACCTTTTAATGTGATCGAGTATGAGCAGCCTGGGACCAGGAGGGATTTTCACATCTCTGAGGGCACTGGCATGAAAAAAACATTATAATATCAGTAAGCATATCCCCAATCTATTACCTTAAGATCGTATTATTCTGAGTTATCGTGGCCCTTGGGAGAGATTGGATGAACCAAATAAGAATAAATTGCATAAGCCCCATTGGTTGTGGCACAAGTTGCGAAAGAACCCCAGATAAATGACGCATACCTCAGGTATTTGGCTTACACCATAGCTAAATGCTCATCGGGAGCAGAACCACGTCGATGGGAGCTCAGCTTCCATTCAAATTAATTGTGGTTTGTGCAAAATTGAGGCCAAAATACTATACTCTATGTTCCACTCACCGAGATACCTAGGATTTTCCGCATCTTGTGCCACATAGCTAGGGTTTCTGTAGTTACTTTTTTTTTTCCTAAAATGAAACATGTGTACCTGTCAGTAAGGAGGGGCAAGGTTTGATCAGTCAAGAGACCCTTCTTGAAATTCTTTTCATAGTTTTGAAGGCCTAGCTTTTGCAACATGCTTCTTCCACGAGAATAGTACGTATCTTCACTTACACCCTGGGGCTGTGAAAACTTTTGACCAATCTACAAAACAGGTAGATAGATAATGTTAGAACCATCTAATAATTGTGGATCAAAATCATACCTATTAGGCTATTCTCTGGGATAGTTTATCGAGCATAAATTTTGCTAAAGGTACAACACAGGTGGTTCAGAAGGAAAACATGGTTACTGAAATAGCAACGCAAACATATACTCTCTCCGTTTTTATTTATATGACGCAGTTGACTTTTTTACTTTGACCATTCGTCTTATCTACAAATATTTGTGCAAACAGCTAATATATAGGTTAATCTTAAAGTGCTTTTGATGATTGATCTAATGATATCGATTTCACATTAAGTAACTAATTAATAATTATATATTGTTGGTCAAAGTTCAACGAAAAAGTCAACTGCCTCATATAAATAAAAACGGAGGGAGTAGGAAACAGTACCGACAGGATACCAAATATTCATACAACGACAACTCACTGAGGAACGAGGCAATTTCCATCAGCATAGACATCTTCAGCTTCTTACCATGAAAAAGCCACCTTGAAAAACAGCAAAGGCAACACCAGTTGTAATTGCATTAGCTACCGGGTTTGGTGTTCCCATTCCGCTCACGATGGAGAACAATGCGCCAGAACCAAAAGCTGCTGCCATGCTATACAAATGAGAAATCATCAATCATGGAGGGTCGAAAAATATCTACAAATTAGCTAGAAGTGTAAACAAACTTAAAAAAATACAAGAACTTAACAAGTCGGAACAGTTACCTGCCCTGGACATCCTCCACACCTCTTATCCTTCTCAAAACACAAGATATGCCTGCATTCGCGCCCGTCATAACCGCAAAGTTCCGTGCTTGCACCAGGGGTCCACCCGCCAAAGCCTGTGATTGAAATCAATCTCTAAAATCCAATACTTAACCGAAAGGCAGAGCATTTCCCTTTTGTCTGTCTAGATGTATAAAAATTGTGCTTAGAAGCAAGCAAGAAGTGGCTAATGCACGCAAAGCATTTCCCTTGTTCATAGCGTATCTGTTTTTACGGCCCTGTTTGTTTCCGCTTATAAGCGGCTTACAGGTGAAAATAAGCAACAATCGGCCCCAAACGGCGCGATTCTTTTTCGCTTACCAGCACCGCCGATTACCAGGCGAGCGAGATTCACACGCTATACGCGATTATCTCCAACGCGGCCTCGACCCCGCGTACCGCAGAAGCGCTCCTCTTTTCCCTCTCGTACCCTCGCTCGCCTGGCTGCTCCCGACGCGCCGCCTCACCCGCCGTCGCTGTCCCACCTCCACTGGCCGCCGCCCCAGTCGCCGCCGGGCGCATCGAAGCCTCCTGACGCCGCTGCCGCGACGCCGCTGCTCAGCTCCGCCTCCCGTCTTCCTCCCTCCCCGGATCGACGCGCCTCCTCCCCAGATCGAGGCTCCGGCCGTGCCCCCACCTGCCTCCTTCGCCGGATCGACGCGCCGCCCTCGCCGGATCGATGCGACGCCCGGCCCCGGCTCCGCCTCCCCGGATTGACGTGCCGGCTGTGCCCCGACCTGCCTCCCTCCACGAATCGACGCGGCGCCTCCTCTGACCAAATTGAGCCTGGTAGGGTCGACCAGTGAGGAGAACGAGCCGGTCGAGGTAGAAGGACTCGTGCTCGAAGCCGCCGAGGAGGACGCGGGTGACGTGCGCCTCCAGCACGTGCTTGGCGAACTGCGGGGAGGAGACCGGGATCTTGGTGAGGGACCAGGGGGCCGCCGCGACGTCCAGCCCCGCCTCGCGGGCCTGCTCGGCGCACAAGACGAACAGCTCGGCCGTTGCCGTTCTGCTTGGAGGCGTGGTGGCGCCCGTTGCGGCAGCTGTTGGCGGCGGAGAGCTCCTCCTTGAGGCCGTCGACCTCGGCCTTCTTGGCCTGGAGCTGGCGGTGGAGGTCTCGAGCACGGCCTCGTATGGTGCCAGGGGCATCCAAGTCATTCAGCACTGAAGACAGACAATCCAGTGAAAACAATCAGGATTGCCAAACACCTAGCTTATTCAGACAGCGGATTCTCCAGACAGCGGCTTATCAAAAAAGCCTGCTTCTCAGATAAGCGAGTTTCAAATAAGCGGAAACAAACAGGGCCTACAAAAGAGTAAAGAAACCCACTTTGGCTTAAACCAAAAGAAGAGCATTTGCTTTTTCCTCGGAAAGAAAAATGCCGTCGCATGCAAACAAAAAGAAGCCGTCTTGCTTTACTACAGGAAAGAGTTTCCTTCCTTGGCAAACTACAAATCCATCAATCTCAAAAGACAAATGTCCTACCGCGCACTCATATTTCATACATACCACAGAAGCT
Source organism: Eragrostis nindensis (assembly GCA_012490785.1). NCBI lineage: Eukaryota > Viridiplantae > Streptophyta > Magnoliopsida > Poales > Poaceae > Eragrostis > Eragrostis nindensis. The sequence goes on from JAAXCT010000084.1 coordinate 658,819, forward strand.
GTCAATGCACTATTACTTCTGAATTATTCTGGATTGCTTCAGATTATGAACACATGTATACTCAATTTTAGCTAAAAGATTTTTACAGATATCCATTGTGCTCACTAACCCTGGACAACAAAGAAAATTTCGGCGCAAGTATTACTGCGAAGGAGCGAGACGACTAGGCAAAGGGAAAACGGGCGGACCTGCGCTTGCTTGAAGGAGGCCATGGCCTTGGGGTCAACCCCGGGCGGCGGCTGCGGCATGGCAAGCCCGGCCCCACCGTCGGGCGCGAGCGTGCCCATAAGCCCGCCAAGCGCGCCGCCCTGCACGGCGCCGACCGCCGTGGCCACGGCGGCCTCCACGTGGGTGGGCTGCTTCGCCAGCCACGCCCGCACCCCCGCCTCAAACGACTTGACGCGGCCGCTCAGCTCCGCCAGCGGGTTGGACCCCACCCGCGCCGCCGCCAGCGTCGAGGACGAGGACGCCATCACCATCAGCGGCCGCCGCTTCTGCCCCTCCCCGTCCATCTGGCCTTGGTTGCCTAGGTAGGTAGCTGGACGGGGGGCTGCCCGGCGGCTTGCTCTTGTCTCTGATGCTTGGGAGAAGATAAACCGATAGCTGCCGTGCGGCTTTATCCCATCCCTTTGGATCCTGCTCCGCTCAGTACGGGAGTAGTAGTGAGCAAACTGAGCACAGCGAGTGCGCTTGCGAGCCCGTCGGCCTCGCCTAATTTTTCGCTCTGCTCCGTTCCACCAAACCCCAAAAGCCCTCGCGTGGATCACATGGGCCACCATTTCTGGGCCGGCGCGTCGTGTTCAGACGGCACATCGTGCGTGGACGGACGGAGCAGTCTTCGCAGCGTGCACTGTGCGCTTCGGCCCTGTTTGTTTCCGCTTTTCTGGAACTCACTTTTCTGATAAGCAGGCTTTTCTGATAAGCCGTTGTGGGGAGAATCCGCTGTCTGAATAAGTTAAGTGTTTGGCAATCCTAATTATTTCAGTTCGATTGTCTATCCTGGTATTGAAATGACCTGAATGCCCCTTGGATACCTACACATCCTCCGTCGGCTCGCCGTTGGTTGCCACGACGAGGGGCTTGCCCTCCTCAGCAGGGGTGGTGACCGTCGTCGTTGCGAGCTCGAGGTCGGCCAGGTAGATGGCGACGGGGGTGCCAACGAGGTAGAGGGAGAGCAGGTTCATCCAGGCGGCGTCGATCCGAGCGGCGCGGCGTCGATGCGGGGCGGGACGGCGTCGATCCGAGCGGCGAGGCAGCGTCGATCGGGGCGGGGCGGCGTCGAGTCGGGGCAAGCCTCGTCGACCGGGGCAGGGCGGCGTCAATCCGGGGCGAGGCAGCGATTTGGGGCGGCGGCGCAATGGAGGAGTAGGGGCAGGAGAGGCGGCGCTTCTCTCGTACGCGGCATCGGAAGGACGGTGGAGAAAATCGAGACTTACGTGCGCGGGCCGCTTCGCTGCGACGCGGCATTTCTGGTAAGCCGATTTTAATCGCCCCGTTTGTGTGGGATTTTTGCTTTTTCCCACCCATAAGCCGCTTATAAGCGGAAACAAACAGGCCCTTCAGCAGCCGCCTCAGAGTAGATTACGAACATGCCTGCTTATTTTAAGTTCTTCACTAGTCAAAGGAAAATGCTCATGTTGGAGATGGAGAGCCAGCCCGTGGTTGGTTGGTGGACAGTTTTCCTCTATACTTCAAGAAGAGAATTGCTATGCGTGCGATCAAATTAGTAGACTCGGGTACGACCAGTTTTAATCTACGGTTGTTAAACCTTAAGTGAAACTAGCCGATGGGTGTGATTTACGAGCCGTACATGAGTCTACCACTCTGGTGGTACGTATAGCACTGCTCATTCAAGAATTTCAATAGAAGAATCTATGATATATCCATGTTGTTGGACCTTGATGCACAAGTGACTTGAGCAAACCACCCTGTGGTGGTAAACTAGTCTATAAAGAGTCAATAGCAAAAGCCAGTCATATGCCATTGGCTATCACACAAAAAAAATATGCTATTGGCTATAGCTAACAAAAAATATTGCAAGAGCATGTGCCTGTTGTTGAAACTCCTTCACCGCCTGCACCAACCTGGGCAGTCGTCCTGGGCGCATTGGGTGCGCGCACACGCCGACATTGTCTCCATGGATGGCGATCTCGACGGCGTGCACTGGGCAGACCTGAGAGCTCTCTTACCCGCCTACCGCGACATCACCACAGTGACAGTCGGCGATGGCCGCACCACCTCCTTCTGGGATGATTCATGGCTCCCCAGCGGCAAGCTCAGCGACACATATGCGGCGCTCCACAGCCACTGCACCGCTCCGGAGGCTTCTGTCCACAGCATCATCACGACCGGCCTAACTGCGCACTTGGTGCCGCGTCTCTCAAGGGTGGCGGCGCAGGAACTAGCAGAGCTTACCGAAATTCTGGCAACGACTGAGCTCTCCGAGCAAGGCGATGTCCGCTGCAGTCCTCTCCTGGATGCCGAGGACAATCTAAAATCAGCCCCCATATATAAGCTACTGACCAATGCAAATGGGTCTCCGTGTGAATTCTTTGAGTTTGTGTGGCAAAACAGAGCTCCTCCCCGTGTCCAGTTTTTTGGATGGCTGTTGGTGCAGCAAAGGATTCAGTGCAAAAGCAACCTGCTCATGAAATCCATCGTCGATGATGCCGGATGTGAGGTATGTAAAAATGGCGACGAAACACCGGACCACCTGATATTTCAGTGCCCCTTCTCTCATGCGTTCTGGGCTGCTGTTGGCTTCTTCGTCCCGCAAAGCTCCACGGTGGCGCGACTGTGGGAGCTCCCGCGCCCGAGCTCAATCCCGGCCGACCACTATCCATGTCTGATACTGCTCTGTTGCTGGCAATTTTGGAAGCACCGCCATGAGATCGTGTTCCGCTCCGCTGAACCGTCGCTTCCCCGACTGCTTCATGACTGCAGAGAAGCTGCCATGCTTTGGCGCTGCAGGCTACCACGGAAGGATGAATGGGTTGTAGACAAATGGTGTCATTCTTTCTCCCCCATGTAAACCTTTTTTCTTTATCTACTGAAAATCATGTAAACTTTGCTTAGCTCGCTAAGCCTCCATTATCAAGTTTTAATGGAATCAGGTGGGGATATCTCTCCCCCCGTTGACCGTCTAAAAAAATAAAAAAAAATATTGCAAGACTATCGTCATTCATCTCTTGCTTCTATGAATTGGTTTTGACTCAAACATTGTGAATCTATTCATAACCATAGATCACCTGCTATGGCACCAACTCATATAGACTGGTTTTGGCTACGACATTGTGGTTGCCTAAGTGAGGCTGCCATTTATGAGCCTTTGAGATATGCCAAGCACACACAACAACTCTCTAGTTTTCCTAATAACAACAACAACAACTCTCTAGTGGAACATTTGGAAGGAGAGAAATAGGACATTTGTTGCAGACCGGAGATAAGCCTTCATGTCGCTTTACAAGCAAAGAATAGATTGATATTTCCTAGATGCCCATCAGGAAGCAAATGGCGATACCTAGCCACGCAACTACTGTCGTCAGTCGCAGGGAGGCACATCTCTGAGGCCGCATTAGTCACTTGTTTCTCTAACACTCTGTAATCATGTTTTTTTAGTGCTACCCCTTTGTCTAGTGTTTTGGCCATCTTTTAGCACCTGTTTTTATCGTCTTAAGCAGCCTTGACTGTTACGAACTGCTTCAACTTTTTTATGAAATTGCATAGCCCCATAGCACCTGCCTTTTATCCTTAAAAAAACTTTGATACAAATAAATAAGAGAAGTTCTGTACCAACAGTCGATCGCCGGCTGTTTCGATCGAGACGACCAACCTTATCACAACAAACATAAGAAACGAAAGGGAGAGTCTCTTGCGATAGATCGACACATACTAGTCCCCTTGTCAATTGTTCCTTGTCAACGCATCGGGGAGGGCGGCATAAACAAAAACATTGTAGACCCGCGCGGTCTATAAAGAAACGCACGCGCCGGCCGGCCGGTCGGAGGGAAGACGAGGGGCAACTGAGTGTGCGCGGCGCTGAGTCCAAGTGCGGTGGCCACTTCGAAGCTACCACTACGCGGCCGTTCCCGTGCTCACAGCGACCGGCATCTCGCTGCAGAAGATGCCCATCCTATAAAGAACAGGAAGTGCACCTTGTTAATTGGAGCTGCCTTTGTTCAGCAGCTGCAGCGCTGCTATAAACAAGAACAGGGTTCCTAGCGTAGCTTGAAGGCACAGAGCAGCGCGCAAGGACCGCCAACTACCAAGCAAGGGTATAGCCATGGCAAGCAGCTCCGACGTTCCGGCAGCTGCAAGGAAGTAAGAACTCGGGTCGCATTATTAATTAGCTTGTTCCATGCATGTTGCTTCGATCGAGTGTCTTTATTTGGCATTTCGCAACCTAGTACTACTACTGCCTGTCCTACATAGAGTAGGTCTTAATTTGTCGCTCCTGCTCGATCAGGCTGGAAGGGAAGGTGGCGGTGATCACCGGCGGGGCGAGCGGCATCGGGGAGTGCACGGCGCGGCTGTTCGTGAAGCACGGCGCGCGCGTCGTGGTGGCCGACATCCAGGACGAGCTCGGCAGCCGCCTCTGCGCCGAGCTGGGCTCGGACGCCGCCAGCTACGTGCACTGTGACGTGACCAGCGAGGACGACGTCGCGGCGGCCGTGGACCACGCCGTGGCGCGGTTCGGGTCCCTGGACGTCATGTTCAACAACGCCGGCATCGGCGGCGCCGCGTGCCACAACATCCGCGACTGCACGAAGGAGGACTTCGAGCGCGTGCTGGCCGTGAACCTGGTGGGCCCGTTCCTCGGCACCAAGCACGCGTCGCGAGTGATGGTGGCGGCCGGGCGCCGCGGCGGCTGCATCATCGGCACGTCGAGCCTGGCGTCGGCGGTGGCGGGGGCGGCCTCGCACGCGTACACGTGCGCCAAGCGCGGGCTGGTGGCGCTGACGGAGAACGCGGCGGCGGAGCTGGGCCGCCACGGGATCCGCGTCAACTGCGTCTCCCCCGCCGCGGCCGCCACGCCGCTCGCCACGGCGTACGTGGGCCTGGAGGGGGAGGCGTTTGAGCAGGCCATGGAGGCCGTGGGGAACCTCAAGGGCGTGCGCCTCAAGGTGGAGGACATCGCCGCCGCCGTGCTCTTCCTCGCCAGCGACGACGCGCGCTACATCAGCGGGCACAACCTGCTCATCGACGGTGGCTTCTCCGTCGTGAACCCGAGCTTTGGAATCTTCAAAGACTGATCATGACTCGTGAGGCCGATTAGCCGATCCGCGGACGTACTCCCTCCGTTTCAAAATAAATGTCATTCTAGCAACATCTAGTTTTTCCAAAATAAGTGTCATTCTCGCTTCCCAATGCAGTTTACTCTCTATCTCTCTCCTCATTCACTGCTCATCGTTTTCAGCGCGCTCTCTACTTTTTCATCTCTCTTTAATTCCCGTGCCCGAGGCTAGAATGACACATAAAAAAAACGGAGGGAGTACCTAGTAATAGTACTGTACTATAACACAACACACTGTTGTGCACTGTTTATTTTCACAACTTGTACTGAGTTGAGTTCCGTGTCTGCCTGTCTGGTTGGTCAGCGCTGAGGCATCGCTTGCTGGTCTGGTACACTGTTGTTACAACTTCGCTTGGAATCATGGTTTTTTCCAGCCTATCTGATGGCTGGGCCTTGGTCAGGTCCGGGCTTTTAGAAGGAAGAGGGGCCGCAGTAGGCTACAAACACCATAGGCCTGAATCACGCACATGGATTGATGACCAGGCTCTATCAACCATGGGCCTGAACCACGTATGATTTCTGTTGATCAGCTCGACACCAGAAGCCTTTCACTGATGCATGGATGGAGGAGGGAGTAGTATAGTAGCATTCGGTAGTTACAAGCATCCAGCTTGTTCGCCTTGTGTGCTCAGCAGCTACAGGATTCGCAGTTATTTCTTCAGCAGCCGCTACAGTGTTCGCAGTTAGTTCTTTAGCAGCCGCATAAAACAGCTGCAAAACAGCCTGCCGAACAGGCCCATCATCATCTCAGGTGATACTACTTGTCTCTATCGTGCTTTACAGCTTGACCGCCCTCCGAAAACTCCTGTACCCTTCTGTTCCACCTAGTACTCCTACTTACCTACCTTGAGCTGGGAGGTCGCTACGGACTGCATTTCTAGTACTGTTGTTGCACATGCTACTCTCACAGGTCACAGCTGCATTGTGCATCGCTAATTCTCGACCAACATGATCACCTTGCATAGGAGTACTTCTACTTCACTGTGTAGGAGTACTCGTACTTAGCATACGCGTACATAATTGGGCGAGCACATGCGCATGCATGGAGCCTGGGCAGGTGGACACGCGCGGCACGTGGCCGTGCCAGGTACGTACGACCGTGATTTCATTATTTTTGGGAGAGTGAGCGAGGGGACGGGCGGAATCTGGCCGGCTCTTGAGTCAAGAGCTGCAGCAGAGACCAACAACCAGGTGAGCGGCCTATCACGATCGCGCACCGCCACGGCCAGCGCACCAAAATCCAAAGCCCACGCCGTGCCGCGCCGCGCATGTCGAAACCAATCGGTGTGGTCGAGCTAGCCGAGCGTATGTGTACGTGCACATGTTGCGTGAGCAGTGTAGGCTGCCATCCATCATTTATAGTGCGCGCTGCTGGTAGAAGGGCGCAGACGACACGAAGGAGGAGTGAGTACCATCCTCGATCGAACAGTGTCCACACCAAACCACGTTGTTGAGCTGCAATGACGCGAAAGGTACGTACCATGCCACCGCCGCCGCACGTTGAGGGCGGCAGAACGAGCAGCGTCGACCCCGTTCCAGTTCCCAGGCGCGCACGGACGCGAATCCTACGCACCCGTGCCCGGTGCGCGTCGCCCTTGGGGTTCGCTTGTTATTTGCGCCGAGGCCCGTGCTCCGTGCGGCGGCACGGCCGGCTGCCGCGGGCACGGAGAGACACGCGGCATGCAGCTTGTGTTGAACTGGTAGTAGCACGAGAGGACGAGGGGAAGAGGATCTCATTCCGAGGACGAGAGCGTGCGAGTGCGCGGTTGCAGCGCCGCAGGCCCCGGCAGAGGAAAAGACGGTGGTCACCCTCCTTCCGCAGGCCGCAGACGTGATAAAGCTACGGGCAGTCATATGTGGCCGTACTACTGCTGCCGCTGCTCGCGTGCCGACACCTGACGGATTGGTTCTTGGTTCCACTCTACTTCTAGCTGCGGTGCTGCTGCTAGCATAATGTAATAGTGTGGAGTGAGAACTTGTGGCGTCCTCTGGTGGCACGCGGGAATACGTCCATCTCTTGCATATGCGATCGCCACATGCGTCATCAAGATCAGTGTAGCATGGGCAAGTGAAGACAGCGACTGTGGTTCCACTCCCACAGAGACGAAGAATTTAGAGAGGGGATCATATGCATCATGTGTGCTGAATCTAAAACACATAAACGATGATGAATAGCCAAATATATGAAATTGAAACAGATCGACGAATTCCATAGTTTCTTGGGCAACTGAAGCCAGTGTGCTTGCTGAATGTAAAAGGCAGCTACAGCTAGGTCCACAGTAACATTTCGACTTAGGAGCAGCTGTCCTCCTTGAGGAGACGTACAGTATGATACGAGGACAGGAGGGAGAGATCTGAACAACAGTGGTACTGTAGTTGGAGTGATGGATGATTCACCGGGGCATTGATCGATCGGTCTCGCAGCTGCAACCAAGCGACGAAGCTAGCTAGCTCGTCGCGACTGCCGCCATCGACGGCATGCCGCTGTTGCCCACCACGCGGCCGTGGGGCGCGGCCATGATGCTCTTGCCGGACGAGGAGCTCGCCGGCCTCAGCGCCCGCATGGGGCTCGCCAGCGCCCACGCCCAGCTCCGGTGGCCCCGCGCCTTCGCGCCGCCGCCGCCGCCGCCGCCGCTCGCGCCGTCGGGCGCGGAGAGCCAGTAGGAGGAGGAGGACGGCGGCGCGGCGCCTATGCCGCCGCCGAAGAACCCGGCGCACTTGATCCGGTGGTGCTCGCGCTCGTCCTCGTCGGCGGCGCCGCCGCCGCCCAGGTGGTGGCCGAGCTTGGGCTTGGGCTCGCGGTGGGACTCGACGCGGCGGAGCGCGCAGTCCCCGAAGCCGGTGGAGAGGCGCTCCAGGAAGTCCCCCGAGAAGCTGCGGCTGCCGCACCCCACGGAGCGCGACCGCGCCACCTTCCGCCCGAACGACGACGACGACGACCCCTCGCTCCGGCGGCCGGGGCTCTCCGGCTCCGCGATCGCCTCCAGCCGGCCCCCGAGCGACGCCGAAGCCACCGACACGGAGTTCCTCCTCGCCGCCGCCGCGCCGCCGCCGCCGTTGGCCGTAGCAGCAGCCGCGGACGCGCCCTTGTGGCGGCTCCCGGACGAGGACGACAGGTGGAAGAGGGACCAGAAGCTCTTCTTGCGCGGGCTGTCCGCCGTGACCGCCGACGGCGCCAGCGGCTCCTCCGGCCGCGGCGCGACCGACTTGCTCCGCTTGAGCCCGACGGCCGCCGCCGCGGGGCCGGCCGACGAGGAGGAGCTCTTCGTCTTCTGCGACGGCGGCGGCATCACTTTGTGAGAGGCGGCCGCGGAAGGGTGCAGCGGCGGCTGGGAGACGGCGTGGCTGGACGGCGGCGACGACGGGGAGGCCGACACCGGCGGCGGCGGCGGGTGGAAAGGGCTGGACTTGGACGACGAGACCAGCATGCCGAGCTTCTCCTGCAGGCAGAAGGCGCAGATGCCGCCGGCGGCCGCCCCGGCCGCCGCTGTCGCGCCAGGTGGGTACGGGTGCTCGCTGCAGTACACCGCATCCTGATCCGCCGCCGCCGCCGCCACAGCAGCCGCCGCAGCGTCCGCCGCTTTCTCCTCCATTGTTTAACCGGCGGGGGCTCGCTCGGCTCTCCTCAACCGCCGCGGTCCTGCCGAGCTCCCGCGCCGCCGGACGGATCTTGGCTCAGGCCGCAATGACTCCAGACGTGACCGCCGCTCTCCTTGATCTACTAGCTCCTCCTCGGCGAGCCGCTTTCCTTCGCTCTGGCTCAGCTCAGCTCCGCCAGATTCGAGTCCGCCTCTGCTTGCACAAACTTGGAGGAAGACAGAGGTCGGGAATGGAAATGGAGGAGCGCGCAGGCAGGCAGGCGAGGCGAGGGAGAGCAGAGGCAGATGGCAGAGGAGCAGCGAGGAAGGAGACAGGCATGCACGGGTGGCGTGGTGCTCTGCTGCCCTGCTCCGCTCGAGCTGCGCGGGCCGCCTTATTTTAGCGCCACTCCCGCCTGTTTCTTTTTGTCCCGCTCGTCGCATCAGGCTCCATGCTGCAGTGCACGTGGGGCGTGGGGTTGCGCGCGGCGCGCATCGCTGTGTCTGTGCGTGCGGGGGGGCTCCATGCTGCAGTGCAGGCAGACCCCTCCCGGCAGCTCGTGTTGATGGCAACGGATCCCCTGCCAAACCACGTTTTAGGACCCGGATTTTACCGTTGCTGCCCGGGCATTTCGACAGTTAACCATTGGGTCGGGTGGTCAATGGATGCGTCATCTTCGGAGGGCACAACACAACGGAGGATGTACTGCTATCGGACAGTCTGTGAAAAGGGTCCATGTTGAAACGAGGCACCGTGCAATCCCTGAACCATATGAGATAATGAGATGCGATCCACTGCTGTTATACACAGTGGGTGCGAGTGAAGACCATTTCTTCGCGGCGTGCATGCAAACTGGCCACGGAACGGACGATCCAAACAAAACGGTAGCTGTTCGATCCATCACTGCTTGCAAATGGCACGGCCCGAACTGGCCCGGCATCGGAACATGTCACGTAACCTCCATCAACTCCACGGTATAACGGCGGGGGCGGGGCACATGCGCGATGGTCGGAGCCGACGATCCGGATTGCCACCCATGTGCCCGCACGAGGCTGCTAGGCAACTTTCACTGGCCGCTGCTTCTGCTTGTCTCCCCTATAATAATCCTGTCATATACTCCGTACTAGTACTAGTACTATACTGATATACTAGTACACACGTCGGTTAAAAACAATGGTGTTTGATGTGTCAATCGTGGATGGAGATACACAATTCTTCAGAGGCCACGAGCTCGCAAGGCAGCACAGAGAGAGGGAGGTGCTCGATCGCTTGTGTTGCCTGGCCTGATTCCTGAGCCAAGAACGTTTAATTTGCGACTCTTTTTGGTCAAATATACTCCAGCTATTACTAGTACTTCGTACAACGGAATCAAGCTCGGTTTAGCTCGATCCAGGGTGGCACATTGATTGATTGACGTGAAGTGGTAACATGTCCAGCCTTAAGTACCTAACCTGACGCGACGGACGGATCCTAGACGAGACCCGCGAGTGCAAAGGTGCCATACTGCCATTTGCGGCGGTTTTTCCCTCACGTCTGCAAGGAGAAAGCATGGAAGTTGCACATGGTCCCGCTGAACTTCGTTCCAAAACTTCACATCAACGACACACATCACCGTCAGTGAGCCCCTCGTGTATGATCACGGCTTCTGCGAATTAAGCATACGTAACATTGCGACAGCCATTATGCTCTCCAAACCAGTCCCCAGGCCCAGCTAGGCATGCCCATGGCCCCATGCACGCGCGCTCTTTCAATATACACTGGCGGAGAGATCTTGCACGCGTGGCTCAAATCCAGGTGACACTAGCATAAACATAAGCAAGAAAATGCCACGTCGCAATTCAGCTCAACATGTCTGACTTCGCACCCATGGGCTTGGCCACCTGGGCGTCTCATTTCTTAAAGGAAACATCAACCCTCACCAACAAACTTATCAACTGGGAGCTTGCTGCACAGATGTTCTGACCGGTTTAAATTCAAAATCTAATCCTGTATGGCCTCTATCACCCAATCGGTTAATGCCATTGAAGTATTGATCCAGTGATAAAAACTTTATTCAGAAAAACAAAGTGGCAGGAACAACCGAACAAGAGTACAATTGAGTGCCGCTTTGGATCAGAACTGGTTCAAACAGATGTTGTACTCAATACTCGATTTCGAGGAATAAAGCCATGAGATCAGGGTATCTTGTCGTATACAAATGCATAAAGCCATGAGGTCAGAGTAACAAACTAGGATCTTTCAGTCTGCTATTAACTAGTGTACAGAAAAAAGATCAAATGTCAAAACCGAAAACAAATGCATTCTATTCCCATAATCCATAGGTAATACATCCAATCAGCAAGATGAAATATGAGTTCAGCATTCAAAATCAACGACAATCAACTTACAAACCAACTAATGGGGCCCTTCTGCAGAGACACTAGACCGGAAGCAGGTATAACGGATAATATTAAAAACGTAGAAACAATAAGCTTGATAGGAGTATGCAATATAACTGATCCAACACGACACAAGTGTGTAAGCAACAAGCAAACATTAAACACAAAAAACATCAAATAAACACACAAGAAAAATAAAGAACCAATTATCTCGTTTCAATCCACAATATAGGACAAACTAGTAGTTCTGGAGCAAACATCCCTATGGCAACGTTCCTAATTCCTATGATGTGACCAGTCATTGGGCGGCAATTTTGCCTCCCTTGTTGTGGACTTGTGGAAACAAACATGAATTATATGCCTCCTATAAGGAGATTGTGCTTTTTTTTATCCACATTGCACATATAAAGCTAGATATGAGAAAAGAATAACCAAGATCTGACCACATACCACAATGGGCCTATCCCATTGAGGACACTGTAAATTACAAGTTGGCTATGCTTGAGTACCTCATAAGCTCGTAAGTATGACTACGGAGATATGAGGAATGTGATGTTGCCTCTGCTATAGGGTTAAGCTGTGTTCAGCAAAGTTCCTATACCAGTGCTGTGAAGCATTCCTCTCCCTAACGATGTCACATAATGCTCCAGTATGCAATATCTCTAATTATCAGTCAACTTAATGCATTTGACAGAAAATACAATTCAGGTGCTTAAGAATGATAGCCACGTTCATTGCAACTCAACCAGTATAAATTTGGTGAATCATGAATTTTTGCTCCTGACATCGTAGCTACAAACTAACCACTTTAGAAACAAGGCAGAGTTGATGTTGCTGTAAATGAATTGCATGCAGGATTCCTCAGTGTCAGTAGATTAGCCCCACTGTAATCTGTCACCTTCACTCAATTCCTCAGTGTAAGATATCTTTTGCTTTCAAAATATAACTGAGTTCATACCCTACATTATCTCATACATCATATAATCAAATTTTCTGAGTACAATATGAACCTATGCTATTAACATGCCAGGCTGACGTTGAAACTAAATTTTACATTGGTTGTAGTTTGCCAGTAAAATCATGGTCAAATCCAATGCTATTGACATTTTAGTAAGTATCACGGGCGATCATGAACGTAGTAGTCTTGGACCAGAATTTGAAGATATCCATGAAACAATCACATCCACAAGTGAGTTAACATCCTTTGAGATCTGTGCTCGCAGGATACCTGAGTCGGTACCCAAACTGCTACTTACATCCTTAGCAACAGCCTCCCATGGTGTGCCTGTTGTCAGATTTGCCAATAGTTCACCTCCACGGTTTACTGCATCAGCCATTGCTGGTGGAACATCAGGAAGAACCTGAAAAACAACATAATTATTTCACAACATAATGACTTCACTGACAGCTATAAAACCTGAAACCCTGAAATCCAACCTGTTGTAATGGCAGTCCATGATCACCAGGAAGTGACCGAATTGACATATCAAGCTGCGAGCTAATGGCAGATTCAGAGCTTAACACTTGTGCAAGAATAGAAGTTTCATCGATTTGATCGTCTTTGAACTTTATTAGGAGGTTTCGAGAAATTCCATAGTAGGATTTAATCTACAAAAGATATTGACGTGCCAACAAGGCAGCATGGGACGAGCATGTTAGTTGTAAACATAAAACTATTGAAATATAAATAACAGATAATAGTGTCTTAGTGTTGGCTATTAACTTTGGTGTAGCATCCTCTAACGAACCGCATCAAGTATAGATTAATGAAAGTTAAATATCTGGGCATTATAGATAGAAAAGATAAGGGCAAAATCTTCACATTTAAGTCAAAATTAGCAAAACTAGCTCCAAAATTGCCTCAGGGTCTATATTAACAGGTTTGGTAAGTTAAGAGGGTTAAAATTCGAGTTCTACAGTTCAAGGGGTTAAGTGGTAGGTTTAGGACGTTAAATAGGTTTATTTCAATGACGGATGGCTAAACAGAAAATGATGGAATTTTAGGGAATAGCTTATATATACAGCAACTTTATTGTCTCTATCACAAAAGTAAACTGAATTTGCTCAACAAACTGGTTTTGATTTTGTGCGTCCCACATTGTCTGCTCAATTGTGCTTTACATATTTAAAATGAGACCAGTGGGGTCTAAAAATATTTACTGCCTGATCTTTTCAAAAACCTCAACTTTACTGGGAAGAAAATTAAGTTAGAATGATAACTCTGATAATCTCAACAGATAAGTATTGATACAGATGCCTCCAATGCCACGAAGCTCCAGAGACGAAATCAAATAACAATAGTGAATTTTGTTTCTGTTATTTCATTGACTGAGTTAGTGCCATGAAGTTTAGGAGAGGCATACTTTCAGAGGTAAACTGGTACACACTTCCACTAATATAATAGGTAGCAATATCTTTTATGTGGGAGGTAACATATGTCTATGTCCGTGTAACATTTCAAGTACTCATTCATAAAAAGAAACAAATACCAAAAAAAAAAAAAACCTAATTAACATACCAGCCGACGTGTCTCTTCTGGTTTTGGAATGAAGTCTTCTCGACCTTTTACCAAGTCCATATACAACGGAGGAAGTTGTTGAACTAAGGGAAGAAGTTGCTTAAAGACAGGAGGGCTTAGATTCTCAAGTTGCTTAATGGCTGCTTCTGCCTATTACGCAGGAAGTAATAATCAGCTCAGATTACCAGCTATCTTGGCGTGAGCAATACGTATTTCTTATTTGGGGCAGTATTATCAATAATAACGTTCAATCAAAATAGAAAGAATGTTCCATGTTTGGCAAATCAAAGGGTACACAATGAAAAGAATGGTGAATCCTCATTATCAATGGAATGCATGGGACCTCAATTGCAACTCTTACAAGTGTAAACTCCTCAACTTGCCCAAGAAAAGTAAAATAAATAGAAGTCTGTAACAAGGAAAACATATATACACGCTCATGGTAATGCTTAAAATTGTGAAATAGGTAGGCCTGGCAGCCTCAAAATTGGATACCCACAATTTGTGGTACCAAATAAAAAATTTGAAAGCCACATTCACTTGGGCTGGTTGTCGACTCGACACTTTCATGTATGAGATATTTGTGTAATAAAGACAATGCATCTTCAAAACAAGGCAGGAGAAGTCCAAGTGAAAGGTGTGAAGTGGATACAGATCGAGCCGCTAAACTATACTGAAATGTTTTAGACATATGAATAATTTCACATAAATGTATCATACCCCGAAACGAACTGTTGGATACGATGTCAGCTGAGACAATATTGGGCCAAAACTCTGTGCCATGGGAACAATTACGGGTGAAAATAATGGGATCGCTGAGCTTGCCTCCTGCAAAGGAATTATATCAAAGCCAGGTTTTTAGAATGGACTGATTGGGAAGAACAACAATGCTTGCACAACCTTACCAGACTTGAAGTAGGACAAAGAGATGGCCTAATAGCCTAATACTATCAATTTTCTAGACAAAAGGTTAATCGCGCTAAGATGTGAATGCTACATTAAATAGTCACATGTTAATATGCTATACGATGGACAACTCTGTAGTCTGTATTCAAGGACGACCCACACATAGATCTAAGGTCACTTTAGCACCGGTATGGCTTGATGCATGACAAGTTGGAAATCCAATTCATAATATACAAAATGTAGTTTAAACTGACGAAATCTGGATTGTCTAGTTCTTATCAAAGTACTAAGCTACTGCATAAAAATCTCATTCTTGTCCAAAGTACTAAGCTACTCCATAAAAATAGAGATTCCAGCTAGAGTGCTTTTTTCTCGAACACATTCCAGCTAGAGTGCCCGTTTGGTCAAAAACTACTACCACCATTTTAAGACGAACTCTTCTTACGCACATTTCACCGGGAAGGAAGGGAGGGTTACCGCTACGCTTCACGCTTGTAGTTATACATGCAGTTTAAACAAAATAATACCTTGTTGTTGAAGGCCATAAGCACATTTCCACTTCTCTGGACAGCATATCTTGATCCTAACACACAGAAATGAATAAGAAACAATATTATAAATTTGAATGAACAGTAAGTTTAAAAATTTAAGCTGAAATTAGTGCTTAATCACATTAACCAGTTAATGGTAAAAGTAGTACCGATCAGTAGGTGGACGACTGATCCCAACGAATGTCCAACACCAAATGTTGGGAGGTCATTTACCTGAATGAAATTTCTTACGCTCAGTATTATGGACCATCCTGTGTTACTAGTTGGAAAGTTCTACTACTACTTACAGATTGGTCCAAGTTTCTCAAGCACCTGTCAAACTTAAATTGAACTTCATCTGCGATGAAGAAATGATCAAAGCCGCTGGCATACGGTGTAGCAATCACCAAAGCTCCCCTAATGCAAAATGGTAAGTCAGCATTTTTGTACAGCAAAGCATGGATCTAAAAAAAAAAGAAGAAGAAGAAAAACGACAAAATCATAATAATATTGAACAACTGAAGAACTCAAAATGAGAAAATTGGAGATTAGTTCCGTAATAGTAACAATTATCTGTACTTGAAGTGTAAGCTTCCATGTTGTGTGCCGAGTTATTTTGTTCACTAGTACTAGTAAACCACTAAAGCAGCATACCTCATGTGTTGTGAAATGAGAGGCACCCACTTTTTTCATTGAAACGAATGTTACCCACATTGAAAACAAATTTGGGTCGGTCGCTGCGCACAGGCTTGTAAACATACCTGTCCGCGAGGCGCTCAAGGAAGAAGCGGTATGTGACCTGCGGCGCAGCTCCGACGAAAATCCCACCAATAAAATGGACAACAAACGAGGGCGCAGAGGATTTGGGTCTCAGCACCCACGCTCCCTAGTATAGCAAGCAACAAGATAAATTCAATCGAGCTCAAGTGCTCGAAAGAGAAGGCAAAACTCAGTGGCCACGCACCTCAATTTCGGTCCAATCTCCGGTCGAACCCCAGCCCTCCCGGGACTGCTTCGCCGCATCCGTGATCACCCTAAATTGCCAAGGTTCAACAGTTAAAAGTAAAACCAAGAGAGAAGGAGTGCAGCTGAATCGTCCGTTGCGTACCTCTCGATCTGGGAGTAGAGCTGTATCGACCCATCAGAAGGCGCCGCTGAGGCGCGGGGTCGCTCCGCGTCCTCGGACGAGCAGCGCGACATGGCGCACCTACTCCTCCTCCTCCCACTCCAAATTGACGCGGCGACCCTGCTACGGGACCCCCGGAAAGGACACGCTGCGGAGGACGAGGAACCCACCGCGCCAGCACCACCTCCGCGCAGCCGCACGGCGGCCGCATGCGGCGGAGACGACGCCGCCATCCTTATCATCTCTCCCGCGCCCCCCACTAGTCCCGCTTCCGAAGCCGTACGGATTTTTCTCGTTCCGTCTCCGCTTCAACGACCAGCGAGTGCGGCTGTCACGCGGCAGGCGCCCGCACCACTAGGGTGCGGAGCGCGTGCGGCAAAAGCCCCGCCGCGTAACGGCCGTCGTTGCGCGACAACTAGGGCTGGACCAAAAGCTCGTGGCTCGTTGGCTCGGCTCGGCTCGCTACTGGCTCGGCTCGGCTCGGCTCGGCTCGTTCAACTTTTCGAACGAGCCGAGCTTTTTTTTCAGCTCGTTTAGGTAACGAGCCGAGCTCGAGCTGGCTCGCGAGCCGCTCGCGAGCTACACGAGTTTTGGAGCCCAAGGTCTACCAGCGTAAAAAAGCCCAACAGCCCTACCTCAAATGCGTTGGCCCAACACACAAGTTTACCTGGACGTGGGCTGCTGGCTACTCGGCTCACGATATATTAGTTGGCTCTTGCTGGTTGCTTCTCACGAATTTGCAGCAGTCACAAACGCAAGAGCTTTTGGTTGCTGGTGGCGGTAGGGTTAGGGTTAGGGTACACCGTACATCGTATACGGCGGCGACGGCGACATCGACGCCGGAACCTACTTGGACCACCTCACCATCGTCCGCATCCGAGCATCTCCCGTCCGTCATGGTCGGACAACCAAGCCATGAATCGAAGAGCCAAAGGACAAAGAGGCCGGCATCCCGTTCGCGTGCCCTATCTACCTCGACGGTAGAGGCGCCGGCGGCCAAGGTCGTCCGCAGAGGAGGAAGTTCGAGGCCATCGGTCACTCCATCTTCAATCCCTTCTGAAGACGTGGTGAGCACTTGTATTCTGTCTTTCATCAGAGATTTCCTTCCGTTTGTTATTTAATATTTTCCAAATTGTATTCTGTAAGTGCGCATCTTCATTTACACAGATTTGTGCTAACTAGTCACTAGTCCTCACCGTCCCCTTATTTATAGTGATGCGTTGATTATATCCACATCTCAATTCAGCAAGTATTATCTCTAGGTTATAGTTATTCTGTACTAAATAAAATAAATTTATTTTTGTTCATGTAGGTCCAGGAACTAGATGATGATGTTGAGTCGGGTGGAGAAAAAGACAACAGCTATGACATGAATGATGAGTTGTCTGTAAGCTTGCCTTCACAAGAACCGTCTGATGGCAGTACTGATGGGGGAAATGATGTTGAGGCTGAGGCATCCGTATCAGCTAAGGGCAAGGCAAAGAGGACAGCTAAGAAGCAGAAAGCTGGTGTTTCAATCTCTCCAAAGAAAGTTGTCAGGAAACAAAAGGCTAAATGTTGGAAGTACTTTAAGCTGATTGACGTTCCATCCTCGAAGGAGCGCGGGGTTATAGTGAAAAGGGCCAAGTGTAGGTTCTGTGGTACATCTTATCTGTACACTGGAACTACTTCACAGATGAACCGGCACCTACTCGTATGCGCTCCATATAAGAACAAGCTTGCAAAAGCTCAAGGTACCCTCAAATTTAATCCTGACAAAGGAGGTGAACTTACTGTTAATCCAACGGAATATGACCATGAGCATACCCGTAAGATAATTGCTAAAATGATAATCGTTCATGATTATCCATTTCGGATGGTAGAGCATAAGTGGTTCAATATCTTGATGAGGTGGTTAAATTCCAATTATGAGTGGATTGGTAGGAAAAGCATTAGAAATGAATGCATGAGGGTTTACGAATCTGAAAAGGAACTCTTCAGAAAGAGTCTTGAAGATGCTGACTCAATTAGTTTGACATGTGATTGCTGGACCTCAAATCAAAACCTTTCATATATGTGTCTAGTTGCACATTACGTAGATACAAATTGGACTATACAATGTCGTGTGCTCAACTTCATTGAATTGGATCCTCCACACACCGGGGATGTGATAGCACATGCTATTTTTGAATGATTGGTTGAATGGAAGATTGAAGATAAGATTATGACAATTACTCTTGATAATGCCTCTTCCAATGACACCGCTATTCAAGGTCTGTTCTTGAAGCTTATTGCTAGAAAGAACACATTGTGTGATCCTCTATATTTTCATGTTCGTTGCTCCTCCCACATTGTGAATTTAGTGGTTAATGATGGGTTGCAAACAGTGGAGTCATTGATCAGCAAGCTAAGGAACACTGTGAAATATTTCAAAAAATCTCCAGCCCGCATGTACAAATTTGTTGAAATTTGTAACACTTGGTCAGTGAAAGTTGGAAGGGGTTTGTGCCTGGATGTTAAAACGAGGTGGAGTTCAACTTACAAAATGTTGGCAGCCTGCATTGAGTATAGAACTGCATTCAGTTATTATGCTGATTCTGATACTAAATACAAGTGGGAACCAAAACCCGAGGAATGGGTTTTGTTTGAAAAAATTCAACCAATATTGATGATAATGGCTGGAGCAACCACAGCATTTTCAGGGTCAACTTACCCCACTGCTAATGTCTTTTATCCTTACATTGTCAATGTTAAAATTGCATTGAGACAAGCAATAGCATGTGGTGATCAGTATTTGGGACAAATGGCTTCTGCAATGCTACTCAAATTTGACAAGTATTGGGAGAAAAGGAATAATGTTATGGTTATTGCTACCATCCTTGACCCTAGATTCAAAATGAGGTATATTACATGGTGTTTTGCACAGATGTATGACTCAACAAGGGCTGAATATGAGATTGACGCCATCAATACTGAGTTGGAAGGGCTCTACAAGCAGGCTGAGATGAAATATCGTGAGAAGAAGACCATGAGCAGGGGCACGGTTGAATCATCCACATCTTCAAAGGATACCAGCAGCTCATTAGCCTCTGTGGTGTCAAGTGGCTTTCAGTCATTTTTGCAATCCAGTGCAACTGAATGTTCAAAATCTGAGTTACTCATCTATCTAGATGAGCCAAATGTGCCCATAGATGACAAAGACTTCAAGTTACTTGATTACTGGAAGGTGAATGCACATAGGTTTCCTGTTGTGTCCAAGTTGGCAAAGAAATTCTTGGTTGTTCCAGCTAGCAGCGTGTCATCGGAGTCTACTTTTAGTGAAAGCGGTAGAATTCTTGATGACTACCGTAGTTCTTTGAGCCCATCCATGGTTCAGGCATTAGTGTGTGCGTCAAGCTGGATACGAGGTGCTGACAATGAAATCAACCCCCCAATACTTGTGGTAAGAATCCTATTCTTATAGTTTTCCATTTCCCAAATCTTTTTTTTCAAAATACTGTGTATGTGTATCTCATTATGCAATATCTTCCCAGGAACAAGACAACGAGGATGATGTCGAATCTGTACTGTTTCCAGAATCTGTGGTTGCAAGCAGCTAGTAAGTAGATGTATTTCTTGGCTGGTTCAAAAAGAAAGTTTCAAGCAAAATCCTTTACTGACTGCTGCTCTTAAAAACTTTTTCAGGTGCAAACTGAAGTCATCTTTTGTGCTGGGAAGGCAAGCTGGATGGCCTTTTTAGATGGAGTAATAAGAAGTTGAAGCCAGTACTAATTAGTTGTCTACTTAGCATTTTGGACTATCGTGATTTGGTGTTATGTAAAGATAATATTATGATCAGCTGCTGGTGGACTTGGTAGACTGTAAGCATCAAGAATATTTAGTTAAGCTAGTTTCTGAATGAATTTTTGTTCCAAGCTCGCGAGCTGAAACGAGCCAGCTCGAGCTCATTTCGAGCCCGAGCCGAGCTGACTTTCTAGCTCGTTATGCAAACGAGCCGAGCCGAGCCAGCTCGTTAGCATAACGAGCTGGACCGAGCCGAGCCGAGCCGAGCCGAGCTGGCTCGTTAGTCCAGGCCTAGCGACAACCGCACGATGACACGGAGGAAGGCATGGCAACCGTCCGATCCTCCCCCGAAGCGACCCGGCTCGTCATCACTCATCGAGAAGGCTCGCTTTGGCTTTTGTTGTTGTCTTACGCCGCACACCACACTCCGCCCACCGCGCACGTATTACTTTGCCCCCACGCCTGCTCGCCGGGGAGAGGAGCGGCAGAGCGATGCGGCCGTGGGAGCGGCCCGACGCGGACGGGGGCGGCGGCGACGAGGCCGGGCGCTCGAGTTCTGATGCCAACACCAGCAGCAGCGCCAATGCGAGCACGAGCTCGAGCACCGCTGCAAGCAGCAGCGGCGCGAGGCGGAGTGGGAGCGCGGCGGCGGGCCGGAGGGGCAGCCCCATGTCAACGCCGACCATCAACCTCAGCCAGGAGTACACGCTCGCCATCCACACCAGCTCCTACCAGGAGATCTGGACGAAGATCCACGTGGACGAGGACGAGCGACGGGAGGACGGCGGCAGCCGCGGCAGCAGCGAGGAGGAGGAGAAGGAGGACGAGGAGGACAGGGTCACCCTGGCCGTCGTGCTTCGTCCGGAGGACGCGGTGGTGGAGCGCGCGCTGGGGGACGCGCCCGACACGGAGCTGACCCGCCTCGCGGCGGACTACCTCCGCTGCACGCACCAGGCGTCGCTGCTCTGCCTCTCCCTCCGCCGGGCGCTCCGCCGCGCGCGGGCGCTGTACGGGCCCATCACGGACCTCCTCGCGCTCATCCCGCTCGCGCCGCAGCTCGCGGCGCACCACTGCGACTGCGCCTTCGACGCCTTCCTCCTGTTCGACCAAATGCCCAACCCGTTCCCGGCGCCAGCGGTCGGGTTCCAGGGCATGCACCAGAGCTTCGCTGGCCTCAAGAACCACCTCCACCTCCGGCTCCTCAAGGTGCGACGCAGGCGCCAGCTGATCCGCTGCGCCACGCGCGGTTCAGGCATCTGCCTCGTAGCTTGCGCGGCAGGTGCTGCCATTGTGGGCATACTGCTCGCCACGCACGCCATTACCGCGCTGCTGGCGACTGCCCCTGTTTGTGCTGCGTCCAGTTCCTCCTGCTGTCCACTTTCTGCTTCGATGAAACGAATGCAGAGGCACATGGACCGTCTCGACGCCACGGCCAGGGGCACCTATGTCTTGAACAATGACGTCGACACCATCGAGCGGCTGGTGGGCAGACTCCATGCCACTGTGGAGAGCGACAAGATACTTATCCGTCTGGGTCTGGAGCGTGGGAGAGGGCAGCACCACACCATAGAGGAGGTGGTACGCCAGCTTCGGAAGAACCATCCCAGCCTACTTCGGCAGCTCGCTGACCTTGAGGAGCACATCTGCCTCTACTTTGCAGCTGTCAACCGTGCTAGGTTACTCCTTGTGCACCACCTCAATTCGCAGTCGGATCCTGACACTGAACTGCCATTATCATGAGTTTGAGTCTACAATCATATCCGCCATTAGGTACCAAACAAAACATTCTGCAGCACGTTGGCAAAGCTGTCTTGTTTTTAGCAAGGTATTATGCCTTTTTCTTAGTCATTGTTCAGTTGTCATAACATCATTCCTTACAGTTAAAGGCACTTATATACATTTCATCTGTTCTACTTTCAAAATCATTGCTCTAACAGTGTAATAATGCTATGGTTCCGAATAGATTCAAATTTAAATGCTCAGTTTTGTCTTTAAAAGTTGTACTATTTCCATTACAGAATCTAATCGGTAGTGTTAACTGTTTACAAACATTGGGTCTATTTTAAAAGGAGGACTTGATATTTTTCATATCAGAAATAAACTAGTTTTCCAATGTGGGCAGTAGCTTGACATAATTATGAGAGCTATGTAACAAGCAACGTGTCAGTTGTTCAAAGCTAATTTCAAAATACTGAATTGTTGCTACATTATCGGTCTTGAAATGTTGAAACTTGGAAGCATCATCTTGCTTGCAGTATCTTTTTGATACTTTTGCTTTATATAACTATCTTGCTTGCAGTATTGATATTGAATCCCATAGTACTATGGAGTTCCTAGTCGCCTTGTATTTTCTTAAGGAATTCTAAGGAAAATACCTGCTAAACTTGTTTCAATTGTGGAAGTCTGATAATTATCAGTGATTTGCTTACTTGACCTGAAAGCATCACGTAGCTTGCAATGTTCACATTCGTGTCTTGTATGGTTAAATCAGGTTTGACCCGAAAAATTTTGAGTGATTAAATTTTCTTCTTCATCTGTTTCTTTATTGGGCTTCTTCTACCAACCAGGCAGTTGATTCTACCCGTTTCAACTGTATAGAGTTCATAAGTGATAATTTT
Organism: Eragrostis nindensis; assembly: GCA_012490785.1. Lineage (NCBI taxonomy): Eukaryota > Viridiplantae > Streptophyta > Magnoliopsida > Poales > Poaceae > Eragrostis > Eragrostis nindensis. The sequence continues at coordinate 681,529 of JAAXCT010000084.1, forward strand.
CCTTGCAATATTATGGGTTGTATCTGCAAGGAATTGTTCTGCATAATGGAGTGGTCCTACAAATACGAACTGTACTGAATATTACCCTTGCTGGAGGCATTGGGTGTTAGACTGTGCTCTTAGATTGGAGGTGCAGGATATTTTTTACACAATAGAAGTAGCTGATAGTTTCAAGCAAATCTTTTTGTTTATCAGCTAGTACAAAATGATGCTGAAGTATTGATACGCTTGCAACTTGAAATTTATTAGCTGAAGCTTCTGTAGTTGTCTCACTGAGAGGAGCAGGCTGGCTTATGTTTCTTGCTTTTCAAACATCTCTGGTGTGGTGATTCTTTCCAAGTACAAGTAGGGGTAAACCTTGCAGTTGCAATTTAGCATCTGATGTTTCCGAAGAAACTATCTACGGTGTGTAGTATGGGAACTGACAGTTCAGTTTACTTTTGACTAGTCTGCAGCTCTAGTCTAGTAGTAAAGAGTTCAATTCATTTGAGTTTCCGTCCCCGCCGATACACTTGATCATGTCTGTTTTCAATCTCCAAGGTTGGATACTGAAGGTTCATCTCATTTTTTTAGGTTCATCTCAATTTGAATGGTCTAAGTTAAAACTAGTAGTTCCAAATATTGCAGCCTTTGCGGGCAATTACTATTTGTTGCCATTTCAATTTTGTTTGATATTTATGCTCCCTTGTATTGACGTCCTTCCCTCACAACCAGAAACCAGTCAAGCTAATTTATCTGAAAATTACACAACACTAGCCTAGTAGTAAAGAGTTCAATTCATTTGAGTTTCCGTCTCCATCAGATACACACTTGATCATATCTGTTTTCAATCTCCAAGGTTATATACTGATATGTGCGGTTCATCTCAATTTGAATGGTCTAAGTTGGAACTAGTACTTCCAATTATTGCAATTACTGTTTGTTGCCATTTCAATTTTCTTTGATATTTGGCCTCTCTTGTATTGCCATCCTTCCCTCGCAACTAGTCAAGCTACTTTGTTTGAAAATTATATGAGTCCGTCTTGGAAAATTTCTGTAGCCTTTAGTGCATAAAATTTGGCAAAGCTTGATTGAGCGAAAAAGTAGGAAAAGTTCATATCACCTCCCTCAGCTTTCTTGAAAGTTCGATTTTGCTTCCCAGTTACAGCTTTCTTGAAAGTTCGATTTTGCTTCCCAGTTACAAAACAAAACACTCATGTTTGGGAGCGTCGAAGTAGGCTAATAGAACCGTGAACATTGCCAAAGGGGTATAGGCCAAGTGGTCAAGATGCTCGAGCGGCACTTCTTAGATCTCGGGTTCGATCCTCAGTAAGGGCCATCTTTCGTCACTCAAAGCAAAGGTATAATAGAAGAGCTGAACTGATCTAAAGCCCTAAATCATCTTCCCACAGTGAACAACTCCTTATTTTTCGGCCTAGAAGGTGTTTTTTTTTTAATGAAATGCCACCGGAACCGTGAACTTCTATCACAATTGTACAATGATTCCCAACTGAAATGAGGTCTTTTCTGATTTTTTTCAATTATTTTCCCAAGAGAAATTCCACAGAATAATACTAGTAGTAAAAAGATCCCTGGAATTTTTCTTATTAAACCCACCAGTTTCCCCAAATTCTAAGGCTCCACGCAAAAATTATTTCGAATCAGCTGTCGGGGCGTGTCACTGTCAGTGATCCACTGGTTCAGTCCTCCTGATTGATCCCTTCCCGTTTGACCGACGAGCAAACGGGCCCATTTCATTTACTCCGGTCCGCTCCTGCCGACGCGGGCCCCACTCCGCAACGTGTAACGCGTCCGAGGTGACGGAGCCGTGAGCGATCCGTAACGGCTCCGTGGGTCGCGCCTGCCCGCCCCCATCAACCCGCATCGCCCTCTTGGGGTAACGTCGTCTACCCTAACGCCGCCGCCGTGGCCGGGAGCGGAGCCCGCGGCGCAACCCTAACGCCGCCACGAGCGGCCATCCATGGCCTCCTGCGACGACGACTTCGGCCTCCTCGGTGACGATGCCCACCCGGCTCCCCCGCCCCAGCCTTCCACCGCCCAGCAGCAGCCCGCGCCGCAGCTCTGCTTCGCTGACGCGGTCGCGGTCGCGAGTGCCGCCGCCGGCTCCTTCGTGCCGTCCCAGGAGGAGAACAACCACCACGCCGAGCGGGCCAAGGCGGCGCAACCTGCGAAGCGGGGGAGGGAGCGCGTGGAGGAGTTCAGCAGCGATGGGGGCGAGTACTCCTCCTACATCAACAGCAGCGGCGGCGGGGGGAAGAAGGGCCGCGGCAGTGGGGGCGGGGGCGCTTCGGACTACCGGAAGGACCGCGAGGAGTGGACGGACGGCGCCATCAGCAGCCTCCTCGACGCGTACACGGATCGGTTCGAGCAGCTCAACCGGGGTAACCTCCGTGGCCGGGACTGGGAGGACGTTGCCGCCGCCGTGACCGACGGGCAGGGCAAGGCCAGCGGGGTCAAGAGCGTGGAGCAGTGTAAGAACAAGATCGATAACCTCAAGAAGCGCTACAAGGTGGAATGTCAGCGCCTCGCTGGCTCCGGCTCCGGCGCCGTCAGTCACTGGCCCTGGTTCAAGAAGATGGAGCAGATCGTCGGCAACTCTGCCTCTCCTGCGTCCTCAAAGCCGCTTGTGGCCAGCGACGATGACAAGGCGAGGCCGCAGCAGCAGCACGGCAGCAAAAGGTGGCGTAAATTTACATCTTTGCTATGATTAATTTGTAAGATCTAATGGGTAGAGACGAGCTGATGTTTTTCGCTGCAGGTATTCCATTTCCAGCGCCGCTCCTCCTACTGTGGTCAGTGCCTCCAGAGGGAACCCTTTCTCAAATCCAAAATGGAAGAGGGTTCTTCTGAAGATTGGGGGTACTGCGTTGGCAGGAGAAGCTCCTCAAAATGTTGACCCTAAGGTACTATATATTAGCTGGTGGTACATCATCTAACTTTTTTTTGACGAAATACATCATCTAACTTGATGCTGTCCTGATCGTTTCACACAAAAATTTGGCATCTTGCCAGGTCATTATGCTAATTGCCAGAGAAGTTCAAGTAGCCTGCCATCATGGTGTTCAGGTAAATAGGGTACATCCGTTTGACAGCTACATTTTGCTAACATCAAGAAGTAAGTGTCAAGCGAATATTGTTTTTCACCCAATCAGGTGGCAGTTGTGGTGGGAGGGCGGAATATATTCTGCGGTGACAATTGGGTAGCTGCAACAGGAACAGATAGAGCTTCAACTTACCCTATAGGGTAATCTCCTGTCATTTGCATTTGCTTGTGTCCTTTGACACAATTTATAAGCATGCTTATACATGCACTTTCCCATTGCCAGTTTACTTTGCAATGTGGACATAATGCCTGTGCCTGCTGCATAGAACTGGATATGGAATCCAATTCCATATAGAGGGCAATTCTATAGATCGGATTAGATAATGAATCTAACTTAGAAATAAAAAAAATCCTATATACATTTGTTTCCTCTATTTTGTTTGTGTATTTTCTCATTTTCTATTGACAGAAAAAAACTTGTCGTATTGGTTTGACAATTGATTGGATTTGAGTGTTGACCATAATCCATTCGATAGACAACAGAGGGAGTGCCATGTATGAGTTTCTGTGCATATCAGCATATGGTACTTCGATATAGGATTATCAGGGCAAGCAAAAGAGGCATGAGTTCAGCTATGTTTTTCAACTTGATCGCTGCAGGCGTTGAGCTGCGTTAATCTCAAACTCTATCTCCACTTTGCGTCATGTTTCATGCTTTTGATTTTTTTTTTCCTTAGCTAAACAGGCCTCCATGCAATTGTGGTAGGCTGGCAGCTTATAGAGAGCGGCCTGCAAGGTTCAGCTACTTCGTTATGCTTTCATCCCCTTAGTGTGATTCATGTCGAAATAGGCAATTTGATGCGTTGTTGGCTCCAAACAGTTTTTTATGCTACTTGCTGAATGTAGGTCAACATGGTAACTAACCACATCTGGAGCATACTACCATGTTGAACTTCAACATTTCAGCATCCATCTTCTTATTGCAATGAACATCAGAATTAGTTGTTTGGTTTCCAGCGTGTCATTCAATTAGCAGGTGCACTTTTTAATTTTTTACTTAATAACGACCAATGGGACTCAGTGTTCATATGATATACTCATTGACTGCTTCGTTAGCTGCAAAAAATTATTGTCTTATGCTGTTATTGTGGATCCTTGCTTTTCTTTTGTACTCTTCAAGCCTGTGGAGAATTTCTAATTCTGTCACGTTGTGTATGCTGACTCCTATCTGTTAAAATTTTGTCAGAATGATGGCATCAGTGATGAATTCAGTATTGCTTCAAGCATCACTTGAAAAGATAGGTGTGGAAACACGGGTCCAGACTGCATTGATGATGCAAGAAGTTGCAGAGCCATACATTAGGCGGAGAGCCATACGTCATCTTGAAAAAGGAAGAGTCGTTATCTTTGGTGGGATTGGCGCCGGCATTGGAAATCCACTATTCACAACAGATACGGCGGCTGCCTTGAGAGCTTCTGAAAGTATGCCATTGAAATCCCTCCCAACCTTGTTGCTATTCATTCTTGTGGATTATCCAATGGAAACTTCCCCTTTGAAAATGCTTTATTTATTTCTATCAAAGCTTCACTGTATAAAGAGAGGAAATCTGACTCGATGTACTTGTCAACCAGTCACTGCAGATGTTGTCCTTAAAGGTATTGCTGGTGAGGATGAATATGGTTCAAGGACCAACAATAACACATCATTTGAGCATATCTCGTTTAGGGAGCTAGCAGCAAGAGGATTTAGCAGAATGGATCTGACAGCAATTACATGTTGTGAGGAAAACAATATTCCTGGTTAGTCTCCTATCGATGAATTACTTGCACGGTCTTCTTTCTCTTTCTGCTGCTTGGCTGTGCGGATATTTATGTGTGTGTTGCTTTGCAGTTGTCATCTTTAACATGTTAGAGCCTGGTAACATCTCCAGAGCGATTTGTGGAGATCAAATAGGTACCTTAGTTGATCAGTCAGGAAGGATCACATAAATTATGAGGAATATCAGTGTGAGAACTTCTGGAGATGCATGTATTGTCATCTTTTGCTTGCTTGGATTTTTTGAGGGAGGAAGCATGTTCATCAGACAGAAAGTTTTCTTGATCTCCTGGGATGCTTGTTGTGTAATATGTGTTGTGGCTGCAGTTATCATTGTTGAGAAGAATATCTGTCTGTATTGTGATTTGTAGATTAGTTGAAGGGCTTGGGCTTGTGTAAATTTATTCACGGGTGCCGAGATCAGAATGTAGTGTTGTAACTTGTACCACTGTTGTTTGAGCTGTAGTGCTGTATTTGAAAGAAGCTATCTATGTTAGAGCTTCCCCGCTCCTTTGACCTATGAATTACTTACTCTGTTTATTTCCTTTTTCTTCTCGTTGCACATAAGCTGTCCTAACTATAAGTCAAGACAAAGAAAACAGAGAGAATATTCTGTTTTATTTTCAGCTCAATATAAGCATTATATGCTGTTAACTATTTGAAAGACAATACTATCAGATTCTAGAAATAAATTGCATCACGACAACCATATTATCAACTCTCAAGTTTACGGTTACTGGATGCTATGTAATGCAGACTACTTTTCAACGGAGCTGGCCTTTTCGAAAAGGGATTGATTGGCCATGATCTTTACTTGTCAACGAAGCGGGCCTCTCTCGAAATGGGATTTGACATATCTTTTCGCAGGTAAGCATTGGATGCGCCTGGGGGATCGAGCGAAATCTATCTAAATCGTCGGAGACGAAAGCAAACCAAGACAGGGTTAGTCTGATATTTCCTTGCCACATTCAAGATCCATACAAGGTTAGTCAGTTTGTAATTACCGCCCCCCCCCCCCCCCCCCCCCCCCCCCCCCCCCCCCCCAAAAAAAAGTTCTTGTCATGTGCACCATTTCTTACTCGACGGTTACTTGCCGGCACAATACAGTGGCTAATTTACACAAGAAGACCGCAGCAAACTTTTTTCTGCCGAAACCGTCTTGAATACACAAACAATTTTATGTTTCTGAATGTTATGTGAACTCGTGGCGCGCAGGCAGGCAGGCAGTATGCGCTTGCACGGGCCTTTACAAGACGCAACGCGCTTACTAGACTTCCATTCTCTTGTTGCCTCTTTGCGCATGCAGATTGCAAGCATCAGGCCTAAAAACGCAGACCTGGTTCCTGAGCGCAGGAAGGAATGGACACCAAACATGGCAGTGAACGAAAAGAACGAAAATACTTTCTCCGCGGATAGATGTAGCTGGGGCTGGTCAACTACGTCATCGGCCAGAACTGCATGTAGCTCATCCAAGCCGGTGTTTCTCCTGCTTTCCCTGATGCCTCCCTGCTGATCACCCCGCTTGCTCCGTTGGATGAGGAGGGTGAAGAAGTGGCCGGACCGAGAGCTGAAGACTTGGGGCAGAGGAAGAAGCTCCTGGACCCCAATTCCATGACTCTCTCACTCGGGTCCAAACCTGAGCAACAAAAAAGAAAAAAATGATGAAAAACTGAACTTTGAAAGCCGCTTCAGAATATTTTGATGACTTCCGTCCTATTGGTTCTGTCATGTGAGGATATCGGGTCAATGCAAGATGATAATTGGTCATTCACATTCATGGAGGAATTTGGAACCAAATTGTTGCTTAATCGCAGCAGCCTGATTGGTAAAGCTGTGTTGATTTACTCTTTTTTTTATGTGTGCAAACTTGACCGTAAAGAAGTCGGCAGCCGATCAAAGCGTGGCGTGACGCAAAAGCAGAAACGGAGATGCAAGGAACGTACTCTCCAAGCTGAACTGCGAGTAGTGGAGGCCGAAGGCGGCCGGGTCCGCCGACGGCAGCGGCGGCCGGCCTTCCTTGACGTAGAGCGCCACGGCGGCCGCCACCAGGTCCGACACGCGCCACTCGGCGGACGCCATGACATGCAGCGGCCACATGCTGCGCTGCACCGACACGCTCACCAGCACCTTGCTCGGCGTCCTCCTCCCCGTCTCGCCGTCCGGTGAGCCGGAACGGGAGCTCGCCCCCGCCCCCGGCCTCATGCCGGCGAGCAGGTCCGGCTGCGTCTTGGGCCTCTGCTTCGGCAGCAGCCTCTGCTCCTCCGCCCCGCGCCCGTGGAACGACGCCGACCGCTGCCAGGCCGCCGCCGTTTCTTGCCTCTGCGGCATGCCACGCCCCCCGCCGGCACCGGAGCAGCTGCTGCCCTTCTCGCCGCGCGGCTGCGCCAGAGGAGGCATCCCCTCGTGTGTCGTCGCAGGACAGGACGAGTCTTAAACGTCGTGGAGAGCACCCGACGGCGGCGTGCGAGTCACGGGCGTCGGTGGCGGCAGCAACACGCGCGGCAGCCGGACGACGAGGACGCCCATGCAACGCACAGCATGCTGTTGCAGGCAGCACCTGCTCCTGCGGCCACCATGCAATGCAAGCTAAAGAAGAGCAAGCCAACCAGCAACCGAGGGAAGAACTCCAACTCGTCCTGGGCAAATGCCGATAAAGGCAAAGGACGCGAGTATATAAAGACGAAACTAAACCATCGTTGGCACATCAATAATTAATCACATCATCAGTTTCGGACCAACTCTACTAACAGCGTGCGGCGCAGGTTGCTTAATCCTGGAATCTTTGAGACATTTCACGGAACCAACCAGCCGTGCTTATCGTTGCCTGGGAGCCACTAATAAATCGACCTGCGCTAGCTAGCTGCGTTGAACACGCCCGCCCGCGAAAACGACGGATGGCGACCAGTGAACTCGCGATCCCGCGCGCGGCCTGTTCCGTCCGAACGATTTTTTCCCCATCCAATTAGCAGCCGCAGGTGCAAAGATTCCCGGGAGCTGAGATCGCTAATCATCCGCTGTCGTGTGCAAAACTCGATCATTTGTTGTGAAATAACTTGGCGATTGTGATGGGAGCAGAAAGGAACGGATCGAGAGTGGCCGGCCCCGGACCGGACGTGCCTGGAAGTTAAAGCGAAAGAAGGGGTGGGCGCGGTGGAGCTCGCTACTGGGGGCGGGCGGCCTGCCGCTTGCCTGATTGCTGCGCCGCCGCCGACGACAACGGCGCCCAAATAATGCGCTCCACGCGTATGCATTCCGCAAGCGACTGCAACTATGCAACTACGACTCGCGCTCGTGCTGCAGCGGCGGGCGCACGTGCGGGTCGTTGGATCATACATCGACGCTGCGTTGATATCGGGACATGAAGTAGTAAATCGGAAGCTCAAAATTCAACCCTACGCCTGCCTAATGGCATCCTTCGACGGTCACCGGTGCGTAGACCCGCGGACTTTTCTGAGCAAGGTGAGGCGTCTCGTCGTCGATCTCTCCTCGCTTCGCCGTCCCATGCTTAGTGGAAGTCCTGGGCTGATAGTGGAAAGCTTCAGCCAACGTTTTGGGCGACGTGGGTGTTCCGGGTGCTGACATGTCTGTTTACGTCTGGCGCGTGTGGCTCCTATGATCAGCCGCTAGTGCCGGCCAAACGGGCCGGGCTAAGCGGGCGGCCCCGAAGCCCGCAAACTTTGGCCGGCCCAAGCATGGTACGACACGGTGTATTTTGGGCCCAGGTCGGCCCGGCCTGATGGACAGGGCCTTGCTTGGGCTGAGGGTAGAGCCTGGCGGGCGGCCCGGGCACGGCATGATTAAGGGTGGCCCGCGAAAGCCTGGTACAGGCACGAAATAAGCACGGCCCATTTATAATATCAGGCTGGCCTGGCCCGCTACCACCTCCCAATGGCCAACCCAATCCAACCCAGCCATTCCCCTATATAAACCGCCCCCGCGCCCGTTCTCCCCGTTTTCCCTACCCCGCTGCAACTCGCCTCCCTTCCTTTCTCCCAACCCTAACCCTAGATCGAGTCGAAGCTCTCGCCTCCTCGTCGATCCCGGCAAGCCAACGGCTCTCCAGAATGGTCGCGGCGATGCGCGACCGGAACCGAGCAATGAGGCGTTGGAGACGGCGGGCACCATCTTATTCGGGGTCACTCCGTCGAGCCGCCGCGTGGATCCGTCGTCGACAAGGGCCTCGGCTTCTCCGGTGTCGGCGCTGGGAACGCCTACTCCGGCGTCGGCGAGGAGAACGTCTACTCCGTCATCGGCGAGGGGCACGGCCACTCCGGAGGCGGCGGCACCTTCTCTGACGACTTGGATGCACTGTCCACCAACACGCCTCCGTCGACCGGGACTCCACCGTCGGGGACCACTTCGGCGAGAGGCACTCCGACTCCTTCGACCACAACCAATTTGAATCTGATGTACACTTGTGGTAGATTTGTGCTGTGGATTCTGAGGCTAATTTGAAGTTCCTGAGGACAATGTTCAATCTGGTGTGAAGTGTTTGTGATGGAAAAGAGGGGTTTTTTGTTTCCTGCTTACGGGCTATGCGGGCCAAAGGCGCTTAATGGGCTTTTCGTGCCTAACAGGCCGGCCCGGCACGTGTAACTCACTGCGTGCCGTGCCATGGGCCTGAGGCTGAGCCCGTGGGCTGGCACGGCACGACCCGGTACTCAGAGCGCGTGCCGTGCCGGGCCGAAGTTAAATGGGCTGGGTCTTTTCGAACTCGGGCAACGGGCTGTGTCCACTCAAAAGAAAGAAAGCGGGAACGTATTAGGGGCCCACGCGAGAAGGCTAGGGCCCAGGCGTACCCACGGGCGTAGGTTGCCAACGCGACTGATAGTGCTGGCCAAACGGGTGGCCCGGCCCGGCCGGGCCCGAGTTCGAAAAGACCCAGCCCAAGATATTTGTTGGCCCTAATACGCTGAGCCTGGTGTCTGTCCTGGCTTCCTTTGGGCCTCTTCGTGTTGACCATTTATCGGCCCTTCTGCCTTACTGCGGCCCGTTGTTGCCCTCTTGCCACTGTGCCATTGTAATGGTCCAGGCGCCGCGTCGTGCGCCGGCCTGGCTAGTACCCATCATCACTCGTCACCAACAATCCAACACGACTTGGGCTTCTGTCCTCTGTGCCTGCTTTTCAGGCGAACACCTTTTTCTCACATGTAAAATACAGGTGCAGAGCCTAATTTAGGCCGCTCATGCGGTGTACGCCCAGACAAGTATGCAATTTGGCGACTCTCCTCTTCCTTTTTGTACCCCTCTCATGTTTTTCTCAAATTTCATCTTCAAGCTAGAACAGTTGCATAAGATATGTAGAAACTTCGGTTCATTTGGTAGCTTGGAGTGTAAATTGGCCTATATGCTGACTGTTGTAATCTGACATAAATCATAATTATAAGAACTGAAGCCTAACTATACACGCACCAGACTATAGAAATTTGGGAAATATGACCCATTGTTGGTGCTATGGCCCATCACCGAATTGGGCCGAGAAGAATATTAAATAGGCTATTATGGATCAAGCAGCGGGCCAGATTCGTGGGACAGGACAACCTACTCACTCAAAAATTGTTCCTTTTCTCACTAGCACTAGCACTTCAATTTGAGCAGTCTCGTTCTGGCGTTTCCAGCCTGTTGGTGGGTGCATGTTTTTGGCGTTCAAAGCAACACAAGTAGCTCAGTCCTCTGGTCACATGGAATTTGGACCAGGGGCGGAGCCAGGATTGAGGGATGAGGGGGGCCAAGTGTGCCTTGTTGAGCTGAATGACTAATTTTCTGTGTTCATGAGAGGATGGGGGGGCCAATACACTAGTTAGCCATGGAAGATTAGTAGGATCATTAGCAGATCCTTTAGAAAATCCAGATTGTTAGGGGGGCCAGGCCCCTGCTCGCCCCCCCTTGTCTCCGCCCCTGGTCACATGGAATTTGGACCGTGAAACATTAATAAAAATAGGGTTTTATAACATCTGCCTTCTTTAGAGATTATATATGAAGCCCAAGATTTGCTCAGGGATGGAACCTGGGTGGCGGAGCTCTCATCCGGAGCATATCAACATGAGAAAGATTATTAACATGAGAAAGACCTGAGACGAACCATTCGAGATCGAAATATTGTCTGGAACAAAAGGCTTTGTGGAGACAGAAGACACAATCAATCTATTTGAATTCTTTTGGTTCTAACCCTGGGAAAAGCTGCCCGGCGCAAGACACTAACATGCGTTGGATGCAATTGACTGACAGGAAGCTGCCCCTAGGCAAAATCCAAACAGCCCTCATGTGGTGTCAGCAAAAGGGAGCAAAATTATTCATGGAATAGTCCAACGACATCGAGTAGTATTGGAGATCACCAGATCTTTAAAACCTAGTTTAAAAAACCTATGAGCACTCTATCCCCTACTTAATTAAGTATTAATTCTTGTTGCAAGTGGTCTTTACGGAGTATGCTCTTGTGATAGTTAATATCTTTTTTTTTCTTTGTCTCTACTTAGCACGCATAGAATCGAGTTTGTCCTCTCTAGAATGTATAAGACGTTAACTGATATACAATTAATGCACATGTACCCAGTATTGGTTTTAACAATAGCACGATACTCTGCATTAGCACTGAATCCGGAAATTATATGTTGTCGCTTAGAGGACCAAGAGATAAAGCTGTCCTAAAAAAAAAACACTATAGCCAGAGGTGGATTTACGAGTTAGTGAAAGCAAGCCCAATTAGCGTATTCTTCAATATATTAAGGCTATGTTTGGAATGAAAAATTTATTCCTCATTCCTGCGAAAATTAAACTGTTTGCTATGAAATTCTTGCCTTACGAAAGGACCCATGTTCTTTGGGCTGCCGAGACTTGCGGACCGTATGACTGATCCGCGTCAAAGGATAGCCAACCGTATAGCTAAGCCCAATACGATTGAGATCTCCGTTCCAAAGCTTCTTCATGTGAGTGTGATATTGAGCAACTACATGCTGGAACTCCACTAAAAAACTGCTGCATAATGGAGCGAATTGTTTGAATCCCGATTAAGCCGCCCACTGATGGTGTACTCCGTATGCCAAGTTGCCAACACACTCTTATCTTGACCAGCTGCAGAGTATTCTAGCTAGTATTTATTCCAGAAAAAAAAAGGTATACTAGCTAGTACAATAACAAGCCGAAGTATAATATCATCACGTTTTTGTTTACGACGAACAGGTAATAGTCCCATGTGCGCGCATGTGTTTGACTGCAACGAGCCTCCATCGACACGGCAGTGGTCCGTTTTTAATGTCTGAAGTACTTTGGCACATTGCAGCAAGCCTAGTGGCATATTTTTGTCGGAAAAGGAATCAGCTGTGACGTGCTAGTATTTGTTCCAGGATTTCAACCACAAACCTCTCCATCAGCATCTGCATGCTGCGCCTGTCTCAACACGCACGCCTAGCCGCACAAACGAAGCGGCGCGTCCGCCTCGCCGATCACTCGTCCGTCCCCGCCGGCGGGGACCTCGGGCTCTCCCGGCCGGCTACCGGATTTCCGTTTCGGGCTAGAGATCGACCACCGCAGTCAAGTGGCCACGAGTATACCTGTACTATCGTAAACCATGAATGCTCCAGTTTCATTCGAAGCCGCCCATAATATGTGTGACCCTCTTCTTACTGTCGTGGTTATTGCTCGAAAAAAAACTGTCGTGGTTCGTCGCCCGGCCAGTTTTTTAACGATAGAGGCTCAAGCTGGGTTGGGTACTTAAGGCGACTGTATTTAAAGTGGGGCTGTTTTGTGAGTTCCTCTCCCATGAAGTTGACCTCACGATGATTATGTACTATCACGGAAGGACCAGCAGCATTCTTACGACTTTCTACGTGATCCTCTGCTTCAATTTTTTATGGAGCAGCTACGGTTTGGAGCAGTTGCCATTTCCTTTACTCCTTCATTTATGTTTTCTTTGGAAAAACACAAACCAGGCCACCATACCAAGCCAGTGCAGGGTTCTTGCAATTGCAAGGTGTGTCTTCCACCTTACTCTGCAGGCAGCAAGCCACAAACGAGACAACACCTGTACACTTCACGCCGGGGCCCCTTGCTCTTTCTCTTCCTTTTCCGTCTCGCTTTCGCCTTTCGGTGAAAATACTCGTCAGGAAATTGAGTGGGGACTGCGACGAGAGAGTACTCGTATTATATCAAGAGAAAAACACACACCAGGTGATAGGACTTCAGGACGCTATTTCACCAACAAAAGGGTTCGTTAACAACTTGTGGAGTGTGTATGGTGTACGAACTGGTGTAGGGCCTGCGGCAGAGCTGTCCGTGCGAGCAACGGCCGTGCGCGGGCGTGGGGCAGTTGGTTGGGCGGCCGCACGAGCCCGCGCGCGCGCCACGTCTGGCGGAGATGGCCAGACGTGTACTCGGAGGAGGCGGGAGCAGCGACGCAGCGGCTGACACTGCCGGCCTCTGCGGGGCCGCGGCGGCATCGCGCATGTTTCCATCAACCAATGTCGACGCTGGCGGGCCGGCGCAGCGAGCTCTCGGGGCCTTTTCCTCGTCCTTCCCTGAGCGCGGCCGGCGACCTCAGCACCTTGGTCAGTCAGTCTTGCGGTCGTGTTCCCTTAACGATGCGAGATCAGTCTGGTCCGTTCGCACTGATGGGATTGCTTGACTCGAAGTCGATGGGGTTTCACTGGTTTTTTTTTTTAGAAAAGGGAATATATTGTAATATTATAGCCTCTGCATCGACCAATGCATGTAGCTGTTCATTATTACAGAACCGTTATCCAACTCCACCATGGAGTCAATAAAAGAAAAGAGACACGCCATTGTTCTAAACACAAGGGAGTCTATTACTAAAAAACCAGCCATTTCTTGCGAACACCTCTATGATTGTGGTTTCAAGCAAACGGCATCCCCACATATATTAGGATCGCTCCTCCTCTTTTTGCAACAGCGCCCAGAAACGGATCCAGTATGTCCCTCTGAAGAGTACCTGCATAGGAGTAAAAGCTCAGATCACATTCATGCTCAGAGTACATCTGGTTACAGTACATCTGAGCCACATATTCCTTGTATGTATGACTGGTCCAGATAGCATGCTCAGAATTGATTTAGCCGTTATAAGGCGAGGAATTATTTGCTTCATTCAGTCACAACAAAACGTGAATATGCGTTCCTGCAAGTAGGGTGGAAATAGATTGAACACGCGTTCCTACAAGTAAGGTTGCAGCGAAGCCATCAACTAATCAACAATTTTCACCATCCTGGACATCTACTTCTAATTTTTAAACATAAGTGTAAATGTGAATATTCTCAATATGATGTTGAACAAATACAAATATCAATATATAAAAATTGATGTTAACTCAATTCAAACAAAATTAAACTTGACTTCACTAGAGCCAATGGTTCTTGAACTAGAGTCGAAGCAAAGGAGGGTGACAGAAGGAAGGTTGCTGTTGGGAATTCTTCATTGTCGCAACAAAGAATCCCGACACGGACAATCAAACGACACTCAAGGAACAACGGAGCAGCATGTCATTACAAGGGTGTAATCTCTCCTGTTCCGTCCCGTCCCACGGAGCCCGGGGGCGGGTATTTATAGGGGAGGCCAAGGGTTATTTCGGCATGACCAAATTACCCTTGGCCACCCACTGTATTCGTGGAATATTCTGTACAATATTGTCATAAGGGTACAAATGACACTTCCGTTAGATGACGGAAACCCTAACTAGGTGACGTCATTCGCCGGCCTGACTCCCGGACGCCATCATGCCGGGATTCACCTCCTTCAAGGGTTGCCGTCATTCTTGGTTGCCGCCATTTCGTCGCCAGCTCCAACAATGTCGGCAACCCGACGTTGCAGCTTCTCTGTCTGCCGCCGATTCTAGGCCGGAGCTCGCAATGTCGGCAGCGAGGTCACCTGCAGCCAAAAAACCAAAGGCAAAAGAGGGGGTGTCGTTATTGTCGTAAATACCGATCCCCAACAGTAGCCCCTCACGGTCGAGGGCCAACTTTGATGGGCAGAAACCGCGACACAGGATGAGGAATTTGCGAACGTCACCCAACGTCACCCCCCTCGAAGTTTTCCGCGAGAGATTTTTTTTTTTTGCGAGAATCGAGACGACCTCGAAAACGCGGCGCCGAGGCCTATATATACGGAGGTAGAGGGGTCCGGAAAACCTCGTGCTTTCGTTGATTGCGTAGAATTGCTGCCGCATTTTCTTTTGAAAATTTCGCGCCGCATTTTTCTCCTTCCGGAGTTCGTGTCGAGCAGCAGCGGTTTTTCTAGGTGTCGACGATTTCGTTTGTCGCCATTTCCTTGCTGAAAGGTGAGTTCGCTTACGAGCTTCCTGATGTGAGATTTACTTGTTGTGGTTGTTTATAACGTCATGCTTTTCCTTTTAGATGGCTCGCGTTAAGCAAACCGCTATTCGCGTTGAGGAATCCGACGAGGAGTTCCTTGCCGACTCGCCTGTCGCTGATGTTGAGGGAGACGCCGACCTTGGCGGAGCGAGGAAACCGGTTGAGGTTGACTCTGATGTTGCCGCGACTCCCAAGGGTTCCGAAGAGGAACAAAATCCCGCCGCGGATCTGGAGGTTTTGGCGACAGCTGCCTCCAAGGCTGCCGGATTTTCTGGCGCCAGCGGAGGTACTAAATCTGCCGCTTTTTTAGGTAAGGATTTTGAGAGTCGTGTTTTTTCTTGCATATCGTGAGTCTGCTCTTGCTGGGTCTGCAGGCAAGAGAGTGAGAGGCTCAGTAGATACTGGCTTTAAGGGGAAGGAGGCAATTGCTAATGTCGACGATGAAGGTGAAGATCTTTCTGGAGTGCCGGCCTCTCCCAGTGAACTGGTAGGGGAGGACTCCTGGGAGAAAAGCGGCATTGAGCCCACTTTTCGGTTTGGGCCGTCTAAAGTCACTCCCGCAGATATCGAGAGGTTTGTTGCCTTGGGGTACTTTGAATCCGGAAAGGCTCGTGCTCCTGGGCGGGACCAGATTCCTCGGCCCGAGAACAATGAGGCTATAGTTTTTCGTGACTTCTATGAAGCTGGCCTTAGGCTGCCGTGTTTTGGCTTCCTAGTCCGTGTACTGGAAAGATATGGACTGGATCTGCATCACTTGACTCCCAACGCCGTCGCGACGGTGTCGAAGTTTATATGGGCTGTCCGCAGTTATGGCTCGGCTCTACATTCTGATGCCTTCTGCCGCTATTACGATCTAAGGCATGATGTGAAACCCGTGAGTTTCGATGGGGTGCAGTATTATCCCCAGTATGGCTGTTGCAGCTTTCAGCCCCGCACTTTCGTCAAGAAATCCAAGTATGAAAATGTTGAGCTTGTTGGTGGTCGCCGGAATAAATGGCCTGGAGATTGGTCGAACCATTGGTTTTATGCCGAGGTTCCCGAGGGGAAAAAAGACGACGGTAGTTCGTATTTTCCTCTTTTTAGTCGCTCTTGTGCCCTACGGCCGGTACTATCGCCGGAATTCGTGGAATCGGAAGGTTTTAAGAAGTGCTGCGACGCATTTGAGACCGCGGTCAAGATGAGCAGCGCTAGAGATTTGGTGGAGGAGTTCATAGCCTGCCGCATTTGGCCCATTCGGAAAGGTTGGAGTCCGCTGAAGATGAAGAATAAGCGGATTTCCAAACTAAACCTTAACTACCAGGTGCCGTCTTTTGGAGTGAAGAAACCTGAAGATTTATCAGATAAGGACTTTGTTCGCTACGTTGAGCTGACTGCCGCAGTTATTTGCGGACCTTATACCGTGCTGGAAAAGCAAGAGTGCGAGACCATGCTGATTTTCCCCCAGCGAGTGAATCGCATTTTTGACGAGATGCAAGTGAAATACGGTCGTCGAGCTGTGATGTCCGTCAAGAAAGGGCGGCGAAAGAAAGGTGAGCTTGTTTATGGTGCGACATTCGTTGAGAAACGCGGCTGGGAAGCAGCTTCCGCCCATTATTACATACCTGATGCGCCAGCCCCAACAGCTGCGGCCGTCCCTTCAGCCGCGGCTACTGCCAAGAGATCTGCGGCGACCCTAGAGAAAGTGAGTGGTTCTTCGTCCAAGGGTGCCGCCAAAAAATCTGCGGCGTCCGGGAAAGCTGCCGGGATAATAAAAGCGCCTGCTGGGACTTCGAAGGCTGCAGAGAAAGCTAAACGCCAAAGTCTTCGGAAGATGCCTGCTTCTCGAGCTGCCGCAGAACAGCGGGCTGGTGCTGTTACCAAACGGCGGCGGGATGACACAGAACAAGCCCCAATTGGTGAACAAGTAGAAACTGCTTCCAGTGCGGCAAGCGCCGCTGATTTTGCGGAGGAAGTGGCGGTGCGAGAAGGTTGCAAGCGGCGCCGGATTTTATTGGCTTCGGCAGTTGACGATTCTGAGGAAGAATTTCTTGATGATGATGAGCCCGAGGACCGTGACTCGGGCGACGCGCGGGAGCCATCATTGTCGCTGCGCGAGCCCAGTGCTGATATTGCTGTAGGTCCCTCCGGCGGGCTTGATTTGTCACAAGGCCCCGCCACGGCCACCACGCCGATGAAACGGAGGCCACTTCTGCCGGCATTGTCGGATGATGAAGAAATTGAGTTGCTGGACGACTCCGAGGATTCGGGCGCCAAGCTAGGACATGAGCTAGATGCCGCATTTGCGGGAATGAGTAGCTCCGAGAAAGGTGCCGGTCTTTCCTTGTACAAGAAAGAAACTGCGGCGACTTCCTCTCCTTTGACTAGGATCGATGACCATGTCTCTAGTTCATCGGTTAACGGAAGTGTGTCCAGCAGTTCTTCTGAGACTAGCTCATCTGACGCAGGTGAAAAATCTCCGACTACGGAGACGCGGGAGGGCGAGGCTGACAAGCTATCAATGGCCGCCTTTGTTGAGATGACGAAGGCCGTGGATCCTCAAGGTTTTTTAACCTTGCCGCTATTTCTTTCTTATGTGATATTTTATTAACATTCTGACTTTGTTTTGTTTTTGCAGAACTGTACAACTTCTTGACTAGGGTCGACAATGCTTCGTTGGCCGAGGTTTTGGACAAAAATGCGACGATGGTAACGAATCTTTGACTCCTGCGTCGCATTTTTTTGTCTTTGAAAATGGTTTGCGTCTAACATGCCTGTGTTTTTATACAGGCTCTTGCGGCGTCTCGAGCCTTGAGCCGGCGCTTTTATGGGTCCGAAGCCGCTTCATCGTCTGGTGATGTGGCGGCGCTGCAACGGACGCTGGAGGAGGAGCGCTCGTCTTTCGACACCGTTAAGGCTGATCTCCGTGATCAGATTCAAAAGAAAGACGAGGCTCTAGAAGTTCTTAAAGAAGTCATCCAGAGCGGCGAGAACGAGATTGCTCGCTTGAAGCAGGACCTGAAGAATGCTGAAGAGAAGCTAATTGCGGCAGAGAAAACTGCCGAGAGCGCCAAGAAGACCGGCCGCACTTTTGCCCGCACTTTCTCTAGTGGCGCCATTAGTGCTCATGCTTCTTTTGAAGCAGCCTTGGGCACGATTGGCGGCGCTCCTAATCCTCTTCCAGGCGTCGACGGTTCGCTGACGCCGGAAATGTTTTTCAACTGGTTAAAGAGGGAGTTTGGCGATCTCCCTGGGGTTTTTGAGGGCGTCGGCCGGTACGCGGCCCGCACGGCGTGTTCTGCCCTTCTGGATTTGCTTGAAAAGCAGCAGTGCAAGCACTTCAGCGACCTGCGCGCACCACTTATGCTGATTCGAATTTTGATGAAGCAAACGCGGCGAATGACAGCAAAAGCGTCCGCTTGGCTGTAAAGCGCTTCATGAAAAGATACTGGGGGGTGCACGGGATGGAGGCCTGCCGTCATTTGGCGAGGAGCGCGTTTGAGGAGGTAAAGCATACTTTTGTTTCATCGGGGACTTTTATGAGAAATGATTTACTAAACTCTTGTTTGCTTTAGATGAAGGCGGCGACTGGCGCCGAAACTGCGGCGGGGAGGTCAAAGAAGCGAGCGGCAACTCCTGCCAGTGAGACGCCGCCGGCGAAGGTTGCCCGCGTCGAAGATGTTGTGGGAACTGAGAAGACTGCCGCTAAAGCTGATGCGCCTGCCACGGTTGAAACTCCTGCACCCACCGCGGCTACCGGGACTGCTTCGTCTTCTGCCGCGGCCGAACCGGAAAATACGACGGGTACCGCCGCTCCTGGTGCTGCGTCTGCCGCTGCTGCTGCGCCGCCAATTGAAGAGGTTTAGACTCTTAGGCGTGAGGAAGAGCGTTTCAAACTTGGTTTGTAATAATATACGTTCTGGTACGCTTTGTGCGCAGGATTGTTTTCGCGGCGCCGCGTTGAACATCGCGCCTTTGAAGTATGAACGTGATGGCTTACGCGTTTCTGGCGAAGCGCACTTGTGTTATGTTTCGCGATATCCGCGTGATGATTTCGGGCGTTTCTGGAGGGAAATGATGGCTCAGTACTTTCAAGGGCGGGAGTGTTTAATTCGATGCTTTCACCGTCGACCTTCTTCTTCCGTAACGGCCGTGAAGGCCGAAAGCGTTGAAGATCTTAGTTTTGATCCTTATTTGGATCGTTTTAGGTGTGTGTACGATAGAGCGGGCCCTGAATACGGTCCCGGATTTGTAGTAGAAGTTGACTTTGATTCTTAGCTGGGGTGTCGACTTTATGACGAAGTACGCCCGGATAAGACGGCGTGCTTTTTGCTTCGCGAAAGATGTTTCGGCGATAACTCTTGTCAATTTTTACAAGTTAAATCCTCCTTTACTTTTTGGTTCGATGGAAGGCGCGTGCCGTTACTCGGTCGTCGGAATTAAACGAACGTCACCCCCCCCCCCCCCCCCCCCTTGGCGATCGAGGGACGGAGGGCGCGCCGAAACTGCGACGCGCGGTTTATACGACGTGCATTTGTGTAAATTGCGGAAGGCCACAAATCGTATCGCGTTATTTTATGAAATTTGCGGAGCGTGCACCAGGTGCCGCTATTGTTGGTTGGCTCTTGTGCCTATCAGATGTTTCGTGGTTGCCGTTAATTTGGTTTAAAAAACGTCGTTTGACGATATGGGTCCTTGGTTGCCGTTAAAAGCATTTTCGCTTTTTGTTTATTTTACGGCGCTCGTCGTGACTCGATTGTTTGAGCGAAACGAACGTCACCCCCCTCCCCCTATCAATCGAGGGACGAGGAGCGCGTTGAAATTGCGAGGCGCGGCTCGCGCGCCCTTATTTTTGGAGAGAATTGCGAATGGAGCGTGAGGTTGCCGCAATTATTAGGTTTTCTCCGAAGTTTGTCGAATATTGAACATTTGTCGCTATTCTTGCAGAAAGAGCGGCACTTGAGAATATGTTGCCTTTTTGCCTCTTGCTTTTGCTTTTGCAATATTATGCTACCTCCATGGTCTTGAGTCCCGTCCTTGGATGGGTGTTTGAATTGAGTCCCTTGAGACTTCGATCTTAATGATCTATTTTTGATGTGTCGGATTTTGTCCGAAGCCCCTTGGGGGTTGAAGTCTATTTCCTTTAATGAAATGGATGACTGAGCCCTTGAGCCGTTAGCGTTTCGCACTTTCTCAATTTTATGAGAAAGATTGAAGAGATGGCCCCTTGAGGCGCTTTTTTCTCAAAAGCCGCCGTTTCTCAATTTGATGAGAAGGATTCGAGAGATGGCCCCTTGGGGCGCTTTTTTCTCAAAGTGCTTAAAGGAGAATGAAGCCTGGGAGAAAGGAGCAGAATTTTTTCTTCCTTTCGAGTGGCTTTGTCTCAGGAGTCAATTCCTCCTGCGTCGATGTGGCGATATTTTTGCGAATATAGCATCGACTACTTAAGAGATGAAGAGTTTAGTTTTTCTGGGGAATATAGCATTATATTGAACTGCAAGGGTTACAAAGGTCCCACCTCATTAAAAACCTCACCCCCGATGTGGGGTTCCCCTGTGAGGAAAAGAGTATGGGCCTCGAAGGCTAAGAAAGAAAAATTACAACTTAGGTGCCGACTAAAAGCGCCGCTTATAGCTGCGCGTCGCTATTAGCCCTTACATTTTAAGTGAAGTACCTCTTGAGGTTGTCCACATTCCAGGTGTGTGGGAGCTCGTTGCCTTCACTGTCTGCCAAGTGATAAGATCCCGAGCGATTGCTCCTGACGACAATGAAAGGGCCCTGCCACTTGGAGTTGAGTTTTCCAGTGCTTTCTGTCTTTGGGCTTCGCAGGAGGACAAGGTCGCCGGTCTTAAATGCTCTTGGCACCACTCTGGCGTCCCGTCATTTTCTTGTTTCTTCCTGATACCTCTCCAAGTTAAGGATGGCTTGGTCTTTGTCTAATTCCGACATGTCCTTTGAAACGGCGTCAAACTCATGGCAATTTCGCCCGAGAGTTGCCCTCATGCTGCGGTATTTTATCTCTTCGGGAGACATTGCTTCTTCGCCGTACAAGAGCCTGAAGGGCGTGAACTTGGTGGTTCTTGAAACTGTGGTGTTATGCGACCAGATCACTTTATGCAACTCATCCATCCATTTTCCTTTTTTCTGGCCTTCTAGGCATTTCTTGATGCCTTCGAAGATTTGCTTGTTCGCATTCTCGACGGCGCCATTTGACTCTGGATGATAAACAGATGCAAAATTCACTTTGGTGCCTATGGAGTGACAGAATTCGCGGAACTCTTGGTTGTCAAACTGTTTTCCATTGTTCACCGTAATTTCGGCAGGTACTCCGAATCTGCATACTACGTTCTGCCAGAAAAATTTCTTGATTGCTGGGCCAGTGATATTGATCAATGGCTTAGCCTCTATCCATTTGGTGAAATAATCGAGAGCAACAACGGCATGTGTATAATTTCCGGCAGCCGTAGGTAGGGGTCCGACTATGTCAATTCCCCACCGCTGAAGTGGCCACACTGGCTGGATGAGCTGTGTGAGCTGAGCTGGGTTGTTGATTTTCCTTGAGAATTTCTGACATGCTTCGCATGTTTTGACAAGGTGTTGGGCGTCCTGAAGTGCGGAGGGCCAATAAAAACCTTGCCGAAAGGCTTTGCCGACTAAAGCTCTGCTGGATATATGAGAGCCGCAGATTCCCTCGTGGATGTCGCTGAGGAGTTTTTTCCCTTCTTCTTGATCAATGCATTTCAAGAATAGAGTGGATGTGCCGAATTTGTAAAGGAACTCATCGACAAACGCGTAGTTTCTTGCTCTTTGTTTCATGCGCTTGGCTTCTAATTCCGACTCTGGCTCATAAAAATCTCGGAGATACGCCATGATGGGGGCGCGCCAATCTTCGCTTGAGATGGCGTGTATCATCTTGGGTTCTTTCTCTGCCGCTTTTATGGAGGGCGAACTCAGTGTTTCAAAAAAGACGTCAGGTGGCAAAGGATCTTTTCTGGCTGCCGCTTTTGCTAGCTGATCTGCTTCACTATTCAGGTTTCTGTCGATATATTGACAAGTGAAACCCTTGAAGTACTTTTCCAAGCCCCGTACATGTTCCAGATATCTGGCCAATAGTTCATCTCTGGCTTTATAAGTTTTATCAACATGCCCGGCAATGACCTGAGAGTCCGTCTTGACAATGAAGTTTTTCACACCTAATGCTCGTAACTTTCTTATGGCTAGCAAAAGGCCCTCATACTCTGCAACATTGTTTGTGCACTTGTCAGTGTCGTGATTGAACTGCAATCTGATTGCGTATCGCAATTTGATACCGGATGGTGAGGTCAGAATTGCGGCAGCTCCAGCACCGAGATGGCACCACGCGCCATCGCAATTGATCTCCCATGGGACTTCGAAGACTGGACCCTCGGTGTACGATGAAGGCTCAGTCCAATCTGCGATAAAATCCGCCAGCACCTGAGAATTTGCGGCACTTCTTGACTCGAAGTCAACAACGTGTTCTGATAATTCCGAAGCCCATTTGTTGATTCTTCCAGATGCTTCTCTATTTCTGAACATGTCATTCAGTGGTTGATTTGTCAGCACTCGGATGGTGTGAGCTTCAAAGTAATGCCTTAATTTTCTTGATGCCATTAAGACTGCATAAGCTATCTTTTCTAGCTCGGAATAGAATCTTTTTGATCCTGAGAGCGCTTCAGATACATAATATACCGGCACTTGAACTTTCATCACTTTGCCCTTCTTCTCAATTTGCTGTTCTTGCACAAGTGCGGCACATACTGCTGAGTGCGATGCTGATACATACATTAGCAGAGTTTCGTTTTGTTTTGGACTTGCGAAGGCAGTCATTTCCTTGAGATACTCTTTCAATTCTGCGAAAGCTTTTTTCTGCTCTTGGCCCCATTGGAAGTTATTTGCATTTCTGAGGACTTTGAAGAAAGGAAGGCTTCTTTCGGCTGATCTGGAAATAAACCTATTGAGTGCCGCAATTCTACCGGTGAGCTTCTGCACATCTTTGAGGCATTGGGGCTCTCGCATATTGATAAGTGCACTTATCTTGTCAGGATTGGCTTCGATGCCTTTGATTGACACAAGGTATCCCAAAACCTTTCCCTTGCGAATTCCAAAGACACATTTTCAGGGTTGAGCTTAAGGTTTGCCTTCCTGAGGTTTGCAAATGTTTCGGCCAAGTCAGAAGTATGATCTTCTTTCTTGCCGCTTTTTACCACTATGTCGTCGACATAGGCTGACAAATTCTTGCCTAACTGATTCTCAAAAGCGAAAGATGTCATTCTGCAGAAAGTCGGTCCCGCATTTTTTAGACCTTCCGGCATTCTGACAAAACAATAAGTTCCGAAAGGAGTGATGAAACTTGTTTTCTCTTCATCATCTTTGTACATGAAGATTTGGTGATACCCGGAGAAACAATCCAGCAGTGATAAGAGTTCTGAGCACGCCGCTGCGTCGACAATTTTGTCAATTCTGGGCAATGGGAAATCATCTTTGGGGCAGGCCTTGTTGAGATCAGTGAAATCAATGCACATCCGCCACTTTCCGTTCTTTTTCTTTACTGGTACAGTGTTAGCCAACCAGGTTGGATATTTCACCTCCCTGATAACATTTGCGTCAAGCAACCTCTGTACCTCAGCCTTGACTGCTTCGACCCGATCGTCGGACATTTTTCGGAGTTTCTGCTTCTTTGGTCTGATGTTTTTATCGATTCGCAACTTGTGCTCTATGATGTCTCGGCTGACGCCTTTTAGGTCACTTGCAGACCAGGCAAAAACATCCTTGTTTTTACGAAGGAACTGGACGAAAGCTTTTTCCATGTCCTTCGGCATACCTGCCGCAATTATCACTTCCTGTCTTAAGACATGCTTGTCCAATGGAACTCTCTTTGTTTCCTCGTTAGCCGCGATTGCTAGTTCTTCCTTGTCCATTTCTTTTTCCAACTGGAGGACTTCTTTCCCTGGCTTTTTTCCTGCCGGGTACAAGACGTGCACATTCGGGTGAGCATACAAAAAGTGAACATTCTTCTGGCCGGGGGCTGCCGCCCTTTCAATATTTCTGGCTTCTTGCTGATCGCCAAAGACCGAGATGACCTCCTTATGTGCCGGTATTTTCATACAGAGGTAAGAGCTGCGCAAAACTGCTTCAAATGCATTGAGGACTCCTCGTCCAAAGATTGCGTTGTAGGGGTAAGGCATGTCGACCACATCAAATGTGATGTGCTCAGTCCTTGCATTGTCAAGAGTACCAAAGGATACTGGTAGGCTTATTTTGCCGAGGGCAC
Source organism: Eragrostis nindensis (assembly GCA_012490785.1). Lineage (NCBI taxonomy): Eukaryota > Viridiplantae > Streptophyta > Magnoliopsida > Poales > Poaceae > Eragrostis > Eragrostis nindensis. Next base: position 705,973 of record JAAXCT010000084.1, read on the forward strand.
GGACTTCTCTGCCGCCAAAACCATACAGGGGATACTCAGAAGGCTGAAGTAGAGATGAATCAAGGTTGAGCTGGTCAAATGTTCTCTTAAAGAGGATGTCTGCCGAGCTTCCATTGTCCACAAGTATTTTGGTGATTGACCAACCATAGGTGTTTGCCTGGATGACCATGGCATCTGTATGAGGGTAGCAGCGGAGGTTTAGATCGGCTTCAGTGAACATGATTGGGATATGCGACCACCGTGATTTCACCACAGGTCCGTTACACACCGCATTGACGGCTCGGAAGTAATTTTTCTTTTGCTTCTTACTTTCAAACTCGGATGAAGATCCCCCAGTAATTGGTAGGATGACTCCATAAGTGGGAAGGCTCTGAGAGGAATTATTTTGGTTTGACTGTTTTGGAAATGGCGGCGGAGGAGGTAAAGGCGGCTCCTCCGAGGCAGTAATTCTAGGAATTTGCGGCTGGGGCAGGTGTGAACTTGTTTGGGAAGTCGCCAAGTGCTGAATCTGCGGCGAGGGTGATGGATGTGGTTGGTATGGGCTTTGGAAGTGGTGGTGAGGGTTGTAAGGATTCTGGAAGTATTGGAATGGGTAGGAAGCACCGAAAGGTGAGTTGTTCCAAGAATTGGCGGCAGACGTATGATTGACACTTCTCTGTGTTTCGCTTCTTTGCTCCTTGGCTTTCATTCTTTCCATGGCATCTTTTGTTTCTGGGCATTCCTTGGAGGTGTGACCCTTGTCAAGTCCGTGAAACAGACAGTATGGCTTTTTTAGCTCTTGGTTTCGCGAGTTGTGCGAATTGCCGCGACCCCTTCCTCGAGAGCGATTGTTTCTTCCTCCTCTGTGCTGAAAATTGCCGGCAGAGCTGCTTGTGTCGGCTTTTTCTTCTTGGTTGTCGATATGATTGACAAGGTTGGAGTTCTGGCTCTGGTTGTTGTTGCCACCTCTCCTAGACGAATTCCAATCCTGCTGCCTCTAGCTCGATTGGTTTTTCTTCGCCTGGCGCAGCGCGCTTTGCTGCTCTAATCTTCTTCTATGGTCATTGTCGGCTCTACAGAACTGATCGACCGTTGAGAAGAGCTCTTCGAGTGTTAAAGGACGGTGCATGGAAAAATGAGTTGCACAAGGGCCGGCTCGCAACCCTCCAATTGCGGCATCAATGACAATTTGGTCTGAAATATCATCTGTTCGGGCTTTGAGCTTGACAAATCTCTGAAAATAGTCTTGCAGGGGTTCTTTTTCTTGTTGAACACATGCTCTTAGTTCATCTGCAGATATAGATGTTCTGTGGAAACCTTGGAAGTTTGTCGTCAATTTGTCCCTTAGGTTCTCCCATGAATATATTGATCCGGGCTTCAGCCTAGAGTACCACTCGAGGGCTTGATGCTCAATTGCGGTGACAAAGGTCTTGGCCAATACAGTATCGTCTCCTCCGGCAGACGCTACTGTCTTCAAATGACATCAAGAATTGCCTTGGGTCGGTTGAGCCATTGTACTTTGATAAGGATATAGGCTTGTATTTTGCTGGCCATGGGGTCAACTGAAGGCCTTCTGACAAAGGGGAGTTCTTGTCGAATTTACTCACGAAAGGTACATACTGGCGATATACATTCCGAGGCTTATGATGGCCTTCGCCATTGATGTTTGTTTCAAAGTCGGGAGTCACTTGGTGATGCTCTTTTTTTGCATCGCTATTTTTCCCTGTGGCGCTTGTCATCTCATCGAGCTCTTTTTGCAGTTCGGCGACTGCCGCCTTTGCTTGTTCGATCTGCAACCGGAGCCTTTCTTTCTCTCTAGCCCTTTCTTCAGAGATTATCTTCTCCTTTGTTAGCCTGAGTCTTTTTCCAAGTTGTTGCAAGTTGGATAGCTGACGTATTTGCTTGTCAACTTCATCTTCCTCTGGATCACTTTCTTCAGGGTTGATTGTCGACGGTGGTTCCGCCCATTGCTTGCCGGCTTTTACCTGCTTCGACTTTTCTGCTTCTTCACTGAGAGTGAGGTTGATAGAGCTTTTGGCGGCGATGTCTTTATCACTTGGCTGAATTCCGGCGGCCAAGCTTGCTTGCGCCACGCCGGAAATTCGGTTGGTCTCGTCGGCCATTTGCCTTGCTTGAATGAATGCCCAACGAATTTCTTCTTCCGAGAATGCCGGGTTGGGAGGGAGAATTTCTTCCTCTAAGTCCGGCGGGTGGGAACTGATGGTGGTTTTTGGACTAGGTGCTTTTTTCTTTCTTTGTGGCATCACGGGTAGTATTTTCGAGCAACACAAACGGTGGGCGCCAATGTTGGGAATTCTTCATTGTCGCAACAAAGAATCCCGACACGGACAATCAAACGACACTCAAGGAACAACGGAGCAGCATGTCATTACAAGGGTGTAATCTCTCCTGTTCCGTCCCGTCCCACGGAGCCCGGGGGCGGGTATTTATAGGGGAGGCCAAGGGTTATTTCGGCATGACCAAATTACCCTTGGCCACCCACTGTATTCGTGGAATATTCTGTACAACATTGTCATAAGGGTACAAATGACACTTCCGTTAGATGACGGAAACCCTAACTAGGTGACGTCATTCGCCGGCCTGACTCCCGGACGCCATCATGCCGGGATTCACCTCCTTCAAGGGTTGCCATCATTCTTGGTTGCCGCCATTTCGTCGCCAGCTCCAACAATGTCGGCAACCCGACGTTGCAGCTTCTCTGTCTGCTGCCAATTCTAGGCCGGAGCTCGCAATGTCGGCAGCGAGGTCACCTGCAACCAAAAAACCAAAGGCAAAAGAGGGGGTGTCGTTATTGTCGTAAATACCGATCCCCAACAGTTGCGACGGCTCCAAAACTCTCCTTGATCAGTGGCGGATTCATCAGGCTATAACACATGAGAGGGTGGAGGTCCTAGGCCCCCTCACTTATTGCAATTCAATTTGCAAGAGAGTCTTCTGGCAAGCCGATAGTGATGATGGAGAGCAATATATGCTTCTTTGAGCCGTAACATTGAGGACATAAGTAGTGTCACAAAATTTCTCGCCGTTGGTGAACTCATAGCTGCTTGTATAAATAAAGAATTTGTTTTATAGGATATATGGGAAAGAAAATAGAGTGATATGTGGGCTCAAGGGTAGTGTGAACCGGACCGATAATATGATAAACTCTAAAAAAACAATCCGTGGATGGTTCGCCGGAGTAAGAAAACTGAATCGCGCGCCCTCTTTGATCGTTCCCTTATCCACAGGATAAGTTTTCATCTTATACAATCATGTAATTTAGAGAACGGATGATCATGGGAGGACTTAGCGAGCTACCACCTCCCGTTTTTTGCAAGAGAATAAGAGGAAGAGAAAGTAGATGAGGGTGAAGAATTAACGAGGAAGAAGACCGCAAATTCATGGTCTAGAACTCTAGAACTGCCATTGCCCCTGACCCAACTGCATCGCAGAACAAAGTTCGTTGGAAGGATAGCGGTGGCGGCTGTTATTCGGCCACTGCACGAGTCTTTTACGAGTTGTCAGTTCTCTAGGTTCTAAAAACACATAAAGCTAGAAATAACACTCCATCGCAATTCACGCGGTCATTTAGAATGTGCTTCTGTCAAGTGATTAGCGTTACATTCTCCCATTTGCTGAAGGAAACAATCTATATTTTCTCTCACGAGCGCGCCACGTCGCCCTGCGGTGGCCAGACGTGCGCGCGCCGGAGGCGGGAGCAGCGCCGCAGCAACTAGCACTGCGCGCCGCTCCGCCGCTGCTGCGGGCCGCGGCAGCAACCACACATTTCAAGCAAAGGATACCTACCTGCGCGAACGCGCGCAGCGAGCTTTTGAGGCGTAATTCTCGTTCTTCCCCGAGCGCGACGACCTCAGCAGCTTGGTCTTGTGGTCCTGTTCCCTTAAGGACGATGCAATCAATCGGTCTGGTGCGTTCGCACATGCGCACGGCGGGATCACTTGACTCGAAGTCGACGGGACTTCGCTTCGTTAATGCCCGGACCAGACCTATTTCCTTGCTCTGAAAAAGGAGAGCTTGCGGATGAGCTCGGCGGTGGCTGGTGGACAGGGTGCGTACCAGCGTACGTGTTTTTTTTTTTTTTTGTTGATGGAGGGTGCGTACGTGTGCCTAAATGACTTCACTAGTGACTCTACCAAAAAATGACTTGATTTTAAAGCCAGTTATTCCCTTGCGTTCCATCGTGGCGAAGCTGGGACTGGACGACTAGTGCTGTTTTGAGGGGTGACGAAAAAGAGCCATCTGCGAGGAATGATCCGGAAACTCACCTTGACGAACTGCATCGCAACTACCGATCAATGTTCTCCGTTGGAAGGATATCATCGGCGCAATTATCCGTGGCGACCTTTACTCGGACTACATGACTATTACGAGTCTTTACCAGTTTGTAACTACAATGCCCCATTTCCTGCAAGTTTCTGAGTTTACAAGAACGCCTAAGTCTGAATAAAGCTGGAAATAAACTCCACATCAATTCACGCGCAGGCACTATAACTACTCTCCCCTGCAGTGGTTAGCATCACATTCTCCCAAAGCTAAATGCAATATTTTTTTTTGAGATCAACATTTTATATTTTCTCGCATCCCATTCTTTCTCTTTTCCATTGCCTTCGCTTATGCCATGGCCCGGGCCTTTTTAATTCAGCTAGCATCGAAGAGAGTGGAGGCATCCCCGCTTCAAAATCTTTCTCCAATCAGTTCGTTAAATCTGAGCCTGTCAAATTGCTTGCAAGCATCCATAGCAATCCATATTATAAGTGGCCCAAAATCGATATATACTGTGGGCATATAATTCCTTTGACTGAACATCACAAAAAGATGTTGTTCCTTTTTTTTTTTCTGACAAAAGCATGAAAAATAATTATTGCCTCATGTTGTCCCTCTAGTAAGATGAGAAAAAAAAATTAAATTTTTTTTTTGCCTATCTTATCTCTAACACCTGGTACAGCTTGAAGGATGAGAAAAAAACTCTCTGGTAAAACATTCATTACTCTTACCCAAGATGGGCAAAAAAAATAATATTCAAAATTAAACTTTAGAGAAGTGATATGAGACCATAATTTTTCAAATTTCTTGGAATGAAAAATGGATGTTCATGTTTAAATCAAGGATTCAAGTCAGTCAAATTTATCATGGATGAAAATCCTTACCTGATTGTTATATTGCTATAATTTGATAATCTGTAATGCATCATTTTATTCTTGAAATTTATGCTTGGTTAAATTTGAGATCGCCTAAGATCTCTTGATTTTCATTAACACTACAAGATTTGATATTTTTCTCGACAGTTCACTACAAGCGGCCTATGGTTCTAATATATTTGGCTGAGTAGTTTTCATTACTGTCGGGAATGAGTTTGTGGGTGATTTCCACAAAACTGTCGGCCACACATGCAATTACACCTATTAACCGTCGGCCACCCAGTTAAAAAATAGTAAAGATCAACGAACTATCAGGCACTACAATAAACACTGTCGGAAAATGGTGATTATCTTGTAGTGTAAGAACTTCAGCTAACGGACCATCTAGCCACACTATAGTATAGACCGGAGTGGCTTAAAGAAGATTTAGGAAAAAGACATAACCCAAACAATTCATTGTACAAATATAAAAGAAAACCAAATACAACGAGCAACGATAGTAGGGCCCAACTAGGACGACGCCTGCTTTGTCGTGCTCCTTGTATGCAAGCTATCCGCATGAGAAACATGAGAACACACGATTCTCGTGTATCATTCTTGCGGTTAATGTTTTCATTTGTTGTCCGCTGCCTCGAGCCCTATCATAGCAACCTTATCATAACTCAATTTTTGTTTTCGCAACTCGCTCAAGTCAACTCAAAGTAGATGCACCCTCATTAAATGGGCACACGTGCGCCTCTAAAAACAAAATATTAGTAAAACCTTCTCATTCAAATCAAGGTAGAAGCAACCAATATTGTACTACTAGTAGTAGCATAGCAGATCATTTTTGCAGCGCAATTTTCTCACAGGCCGCACGTTGGCGAGGGGATACTAGGAGTAGTTTTCAAGGCCATTCGAAGAAGTGACGGCGAAAAAGGGAAGGCGGGCGCCGGAAACTGCCGAGGCAAGCGAGGGGGAATGCACTGCACGTTCCGCTCTATTCCACCGCGAGCGTTGGGTAGGGTTGGTTGGTGTAGTGGCTGGGATTTGTTCTGGCGCTGACCCAACCAACCCCGTCTCCCTCCCCAGTCCATGAGCGCATCCCCACCGCGCCACCAACCCCCGGCCCCAAGCACCAGATCGACCACGCCACCAATCGGCGCCACCTATATATGGCACCTCACCGGCCCGTACCCTCCTCAGCTTCTCGCTTTGAAGCTTTCTCAAACTTACCCAGTTACCCGGCACGGTTCCTTGTACCAAACAGAGAAACAGAGGAGGAGAGAGGTAGCTACCTGAGCTGAGCTGAGCTGAGCCGAGATAACTGGAGTCGCCATGGCTGCTGCTAGTTTGATCAAGGCGCCCATTGGCCAGAATCCGAGGCTCGCGTGCCACGTGCCGGCGAGGAGCGGCGGCGTGGTGAGGTGCTCGTTGCAGGGCGCGGTCGTCGGCGGCCGGGCGGAGTGGCAAAGCAGCTGCGCGGTGCTGTCCAGCAAGGTGGCCGCGCTCGGCTCGCACTCCGTCAACGGCCAGGTCGCCCCGGCGCCGGCGCAGGAGAAGAACGGGGCGGTGCTGGATCTTGTCCCCGTGAGCAGCATCAATGGCGGTGCCAGCGGCAGCAAGAACCTGCCGCAGCCGTTGCGCATCTCGGACCTGTCCCCCGCGCCGATCCACGGGTCGCAGCTGCGCGTGGCGTACCAGGGCGTTCCCGGCGCGTACAGCGAGAAGGCCGCCGGGAAGGCGTACCAGGGCTGCGACGCCATACCCTGCGACCAGTTCGAGGTGGCGTTCCAGGCCGTGGAGCTGTGGATCGCGGACCGCGCCGTGCTCCCCGTGGAGAACTCGCTGGGCGGCAGCATCCACCGCAACTACGACCTCCTGCTCCGGCACCGCCTCCACATCGTCGGCGAGGTGCAGCTCCCCGTGCACCACTGCCTCCTCGCGCTCCCGGGCGTGCGCAAGGAGTGCCTCACCCGCGTCATCAGCCACCCGCAGGCGCTGGCGCAGTGCGAGCACACGCTCACCAAGATGGGCCTCAACGTCGTGCGCGAGGCCTTCGACGACACCGCCGGCGCCGCCGAGTACGTGGCCGCCAACGGGCTCCGCGACACGGCCGCCATCGCGTCGTCCCGCGCCGCCGAGCTGTACGGGATGGAGGTGCTCGCCGACGGCATCCAGGACGACTGCGGCAACGTGACGCGGTTCGTGATGCTGGCGCGGGAGCCCATCGTGCCGCGCACCGACCGCCCCTTCAAGACCAGCATCGTGTTCGCGCACGACAAGGAGGGCACCTCCGTGCTCTTCAAGGTGCTCTCCGCCTTCGCCTTCCGCGACATCAGCCTCACCAAGATCGAGAGCCGGCCGCACCGCCACCGCCCCATCCGCCTCGTCGACGACGCCAACGTCGGCACAGCCAAGCACTTTGAGTACATGTTCTACGTCGACTTCCAGGCCTCCCTCGCCGAGCCACGCGCGCAGAACGCGCTGGCCGAGGTCCAGGAGTTCACCTCCTTCTTGCGGGTGCTCGGGAGCTACCCGATGGACATGACGCCCATGACCGCCGGCTCGTCCTCAACCGTCACCTCATCCGATTCCTCTTCTTGATTGCTCCAGGAGCTCCGAGGATAATTCGTCGAGTAGGGACGTTTGGTTTCTGCTCATGTCGTCCTACTCGTCCCTCGCTGCCTGCCGGGAGTAGTTAATTTTGTTCTTTTACCTTGATAATACGTGTAACTGTTACATTATTCCCAGCTAATTCATCCGCAATGAAAATATCTGTGAGATAGATATATGAATGTTCAAGTGTTGTCTGAATGGTGCTTGCTACTAGTTGATACTCCTAATTTTTGCGGGCGACATCAAAAGAAAGACACGCTTTTCTAGCTCCAAATACGAATTGTCAAAAGGAAATGGGTAGGTGGCACTGACATTCTTTTTCTTCGTCTTTCTTCTCCGGGTAACCTTTTGAAGATTTGTCTCAGCACTTCTTATCTACTGCTAGTCCGCAGCATTGTGCATCTTCCTCCAAGTGTAATGGCCAGAGACTCGGAGAAAACTGGTAATGAAGTACGTTGATGCGGTCAGAGTGGGCATGCGCGTTACGTTGGTTACTTCAATTTTCAAAGAAAGGGTGCTGAACTACCCCGTCCCCTGCATAAATTATCATCGCATAATGCCCGCTCATTACCCACATGTTTCTGGTGGGACATTGACAATCACATTTCCTGTGATTGAATTCACTAACCAGCCAGACCACAAACAGCGACGTCGCACCTACGCCCGTGACGCCCGCCTACGCCGTCCAACCGCAGCCGCGGACTATGTGGCGACAATACGAAGAAGAGCCATCTATGTGCCACCGCTTATAAAACAAACTCCTATATACTGTACTTCTCTAGATGCTGAATATACACGACATGGTACTAGAGTTGCAAACTTGCAACCGATAAATGGCACCAACAGGCTAGAGCACAAGACTATTTCAAGGCCACACGCAACTGGACAAACAAACACCAAGAGCAGGCCGGTCCGAAAGAGTGAAGCGCGCTTGTCCTGGTTGGTAATGCAGTCCTTCTAGCATTCAGAAAATGTGTGCTTGTTGACTGACGAGGTATAACAGTGTAGTTTATTTCAGGAAACAACACTAACAATTAAGCACGATCATCACAATCCTCAAAACTTTGTTTATGAAAAAGGCAACCGGCTGGTATGACTACGAAGCTTCCTTCGTCTGTGATGAAACAGCAATGCGAGCTCAATGATTGAGGCTTCGCAAAACAAAAAAAAAACCATCAATTATTGATATTGCCAATCAAAACGACATCAAAGACAAATTTGATTGCGTTATTCGACCAGACTCACAGTCCCAAAATGCTGTATCAAGAAAGACTGGTTTGGCATCGTCAATGAACCATCCTATTTTGGATCGGGTCAATGAACTAGGATGTGATGGAAATTTTTGCAAAATCTCGTCGTTTCCCGGTTCATCCAGACCACTGTCTCTCTCCATTCCCATTCACTGCACTCTGAAAAAACAGATGATTGTCCCCCATCGGCCCATTCTTATTTGCGCCATTCACATCAGAACCTCCGAGCGATGATGGCCTCCGAGCGATGAAAGCCCGAAAGGCTGCTGCTCGAGTAGTTTTGTGGGCTGCAATGCTAGGCTGGCTCCGGTAGGCCCAAAGACACTGATAAGCCCAGCACGTTTGTTTACTCTCGAATTTCCAATCTCTTCCATTTTTTCCGCTGAGGTGATCCTGATTTGTGATTTCATTTTGTAGGATTCGTAAAATGATCAAGTGGTATTTTCAAATTTCTGAACGCCTCGAATTTTACCTTTTAGGAAAAATGGAGAAAAAAAATCTCTTGGGGTACCAAACACCTTGACCATCCTATAGGGTACAGTACATATTCAGTGTGGTCACTGTGGTGCGTCTTGTGTTCGGCTGCTCCAGTCCCTGGCCTGGTCCTGTCGTCGCAACTAACATCCTGTCAAATCAGCAACACGGTTTTGCACAGGTTACTGGAGCAATGGCATGTTTCCAGAAATGCACAGTGGCAACTGGCATCTTCCAAAAGAAGTATAGTGGCTATCAAATCAGTCTGCATTAACATACTCCTGGATATATGATCCTGTGACACATGGTAGAATAGCCATACAATCATGCATGCTTCGCAAACTTGAGACGCTGTTCCTGGATCTTAATACCGGCGCACTTCTTGTTTATATACGAGCCCCTCCCTGTACCTGTATGCATCTAAAAAATAAACAAGGAGTAGCGTTTCTAGGTCACAGTTTGGATGTTCCCGATTGCTGAGAAGGTTCATGTGTAAATTCGCTGCCATTTCAGGACGACTGTTTCTGCACCTGTTTATCATCATTATTTGCTGACATGTTAACTGTTTCTTTATCAAAAGTACTCTACTGGTACTCGTGGATTCTTTGTGGGCCTGCCCGTGAGGCCATGAGTGCCCCGAAGCAAGTGCTGGATTTGAATAATTTTATCCCATGTACAAAAAGACAAGAAAACAAGTACCATGACGCAAACAAAGCTGATAGGAGATGCGTAACTAGTACCGGCCCTACTGGTTGAGTACAAACAAGAACATGCGGCTGCTTGCAAGCCAGTACAAAGTTTTAATCTACCGTCGCGCTGGTCATTAGTCAATGATTGTGGTAGATCGATCGAGGAACGAGGGACCAGGTGAAAAGGTAGTAGGGCTGTATCGTACTTGGAAACGTGCTCTTATCTCTATGGTTCTTTTTTTTTTCGGCAAAAGTGTATCTCTATGGTTCTGATACAATAATTTCCTGCGCAGTTTTGCTGGTTCAACCACGCATCAGTCTTAGCGTGCTGCAACGCCCCAGCCCGGCCGTGCCGCACACATGACGGTCCGGCACCGCTCGCTTCCGCTCCGAACTCGCCCAAGGCGAAGCGTATCGGGTCGTCCCGCTTTTGCTTACCACGAGCGCGCCGGGGGGGGGGGACCTGTGGCGTGCAGGGTTCGCGCTTCCCGTGGGAGAAGAAAGTGGCGGGACGGACGTGCGGGCCAACCACCAAACTTTTGTTGTACTACTAGTATCGGTTAGCCGAACAGAAACAGAATTTCTTTTCGGCGAAGGAATTTACTAGCAGGACACGACTCCATCCATGCCCGTTTGAGGGTGCTTTCAGGCTCCACTCGCGCAGCATCTTCTTTGTGCGGCCGGAACACTCCACACACGGCACGGGTCTACCGGTGGGCACTCTGATGAGCTCTTCGGAAAGGCAGCAACGGTCGTGCCTGTCTCCGGCGCACTTGTTCCTTTCCTTTCCTTGCACTAAGCAAGGCCGGCACGTTTCGTACCAGAAACCCACAGAGTGTGACACGAACGGGAGGGGAGGGGGTACCACAAAAATCGCCGCCCTCCCATCCAATTCTCAGCTACCGCGGCGGACGGACGTAACGTAAGCGGCGCGTGTCGAGCCAGGCGCACCGGCGGTGGCGCAGCCGTTCGTTCCGGTTCGTTTCGGGCGTCTGGCTGCAGCAGCGGCCGCTGTTCCCTGGGCCACAAGCAACAGCGCCGCTTCCAACTTGATTACGATCGCCCGGGGCAGGCGGGGCGGGGGGGCCGAAGAAGACGCGACGGGCCCGAGATCTGTAGCACGGTTTCGTGAAGCGGGCGCACATGCGCGACGGGACCGGGGACCGAAGGGAGGGAAGGTTCGGCGCTGAAAACCTCGTGGCAAGATGCGGTCCTGCGGACTCTCGTCTCGCTCTCGCCTCGCGGTGCGGGGCGGGGGGCGCGCACGGACGCGGAGCTGGCTGGGTTCGCGGGCCGCGCGCGCGTGTTTCGGCTGGCTGCGCGACGGCGCGTAAAAGAAACGATTCGGCAGGCGATGGTGACTTTTTTTTTAAAATAATAGTATTTTAATGATTAATTGCAGATCTGGGGTCCGATTAGCAAAAATTGCAGAAATGGGTGCCTGTCGGTCATCCAGTTACCGACAGGCATGGTATCGGTAACTGGATGACCAATTGGTCACCGGATGACCGATAGGCGTCGTGGCAGCCGACGTGGCGGCGGGACGGAACCTGTCGGTCACCCAAATACCGATAGGTCCTATCGGACCGACACCCAGCCCCGATAGGGGCCTATCGGTCATGGGCCGACCGATAGGAGCCTATCGGTCACGGGCCGACCGATAGGAGCCTATCGGTCACGGGCCGACCGATAGGACCAGTCGGTCATTGGCCGACCGACAGGCACCTGTCGGCCATTGGCCACCCGATAGGCCCCTATGGGTTTTTTTTCCCCTACTCCCTCCTACAAAACCTTATCCTCTACCTTCTGTTTCTTTCACAGCACCCTCTCTTGCATCACAGCGACATCCACTCTTCTTCCACTCTTCTTCCACTCTTCAACAACACCGTCCATGGCAGGACCATCTAGTGAAGGTTTTCCATGGACACCACAATACATCGAAAGAGCACTGGAAGCAATCTGGCGTGTAGTGCGTGAACACCGGGATGATCCATTTAGGGAGAACAATCTCGCACAAGCTGTCTTGATGTTAAATGCAGCAATGGCGCCGCAACATCTCACCACAAATGACCTTAGGGCCCTCTTAGAAGATCAAAGGCATTTGTATCATAGGGTTTGCGAGCTGGCAAACCACCCGTCAGTGTTAGGTTTCTCTAGCACTAGATTCAAGATAATGATGCTCCCCGATAAATATGCCTCCCACATTCAGGTACACAATATTTTTTTTATGTTATCGGTTTATATTTCGATGCTAATTCGACTGCTTTTCTTATGTTAGGCATTTCCGGAAGACAAAGAATTGATCGACAACCCTATCCCAAACTTTTTCTATCTATTTATGTTCTTCGGTGGAGGTTGCATGCCAGGTTCACGTAGAAGGCGACATACCTCAGCCAACAGTAGTGTTTCGGAGGCATCCAACACAGGAACATCCCGTCGAAGAAACACTGCAAGCAGACGCGCTCCGCCAACGCGTGTGCAACCAAACGCCAACGACGATGAAGACGACGATTTCATGCCCATGCCACCCTCAAGACCTCCGCCTCCACCCGAAGACCCTGACGACAAGGCATTTAGTGAATCTATTTTGCGAGAACGACCCTCCAATAGCGACTTCTCAGCGCCACCTCGCCCACAGCCATCATCCAACCCCTACAGTATGGACATTAACTTCAGTAATATGTCTCGGCGGTGGGATCGAAGATCGTAAGATTAGGTGGCAAATAATGAGTTGCATGTATTTATCATATGTACCAAATTTTTATTTCGTTTCATTGTGTTGACTGTTTGGTGAGGCATTGGATGCTCTGGTGGCTTGGAAAAGATGGTCGTGTAGAATGATGAAAAATTCATTGGATGCTCTGCCCGTCTGGTCGTTTGGCAGTGATGCAGTGGAGGCAGTGATTCAGTGATTCAGTGCACATCGAAATGATTAAAGGAAAAGTGAGACCTGCATGCATGTGGCTGCTTTATCGTTTTAATGTCATGGACAGTGAGAGGTAATTGTCGGTATCCAATGCTACTCAGTAATGAGGTATCGTTGTCATGTAGCCATCACAGCTTCCTTCAGGTAGTACGGTGAGACAAAGTGATGAGGATTAATCTTTGCCTTGGCACATCCAGTGAATACATGTGAGCAGGGCAAATGCATTAGCTTTGGCTTATTGCAACTGCACTCGCATTTGTTCAATTGTGGCCACAATTTGCACTCCATCGTAACTTCGGATCGACCAATCCCAAGTCCGCTCTTACCCCGCAACAACACTTCAAAGACGAATTCCCTATTACCTGTTCTCGTAACCATGTGCATCTGCCCCTTCGCACTCTTTTCTTCGATGTACTCAGTGATCTTAGCACTAAACACCACTTGTGGGTTGGCAACACGCAAAACTGCTTTTGCATAGCGATCTTGCAGGTATGTTTGAATTCCACGAGTTATACACTCTACAATCCCCACTAACCGATATTCTGAAGGATCAACATTCAACAGACTATGTAACCAGCCATACACTTCGCCCCGTTGCATCTCTATCGGATCATTCAAAGAACTATCCACATACTGGAAATTACTCAAATCTACCCCATAATCACGATGCTCAATTTGACCTTCTCCGTAAAAAACTCGGAAACTCACTACACCAGACATCCTGCTAAAATATATTAATTACTATCGGCATTATATGTTTTACATAATTAATTTATCCATATACATAAATATTTTAACACTCATTAACAGATAACAATGCATCCTTTTTTTTACAAATTTAATTATGCATTTCATAATTTATTAACTACCTACCATTACACTTCACTAAAAATACTACTCTACTACTTACACTAACTTCCCTACCGTTAACTAATCCATACACTAATATTATTTAACTAATCTAAAGATAATTTACTAATCCCTATACTACGCAGCCACTAATCAATACTAATTTACTAATCCACATAGTTAATCTAACTAAACAAATCAGGAAAAAAAAAAAAAACAAACTCACCTCGCGGCGCGGGCGAGCGGGCTGTCGGTCACCGGACGACCGACAGCCAGCTCCTCTCCCTCCCCGCCCCTCCCGGTCCTCCTCCTCCTCCTCCTCCCGCGTCGCCCGTCGCCCTCTCTCTCTCTCTCGCCGTCGCTCGGGACGATTCGAATGGAGGAGAGAGAGAGGGGACGGCGCGGCAGTGGATAAGATTCCGCGGCCTGTCGGTCACCGGGAGACCGACAGGCACCTATCGGGCGCTGGGCGACCGACAAGCACCTATCGGGCGCTGGGCGACCGACAGGCACCTATCGGGCGCTGGGTGACCGACAGGCCTGCTTGGACTACCCGATAGCCTACGTGGCAACCTGCCGAACACTAATCGGGCTCTGGATGACCGATTAGGGTCCTATCGGTCATCCAGTTACCGATACCATGCCTGTCGGTAACTGGATGACCGACAGGCACCCATTTCTGCAATTTTTGCTAATCGGACCCCAGATCTGCAATTAATCATTAAAATACTATTATTTTAAAAAAAAAATTCGGCGATGGTCCGCTGCGGCCGTTGGGTTGCCAGCTTTTGGACTCCTGCTCGTGTCAGTGATCCCGTCAGGGCGCCCAGTACGCTGATGTACCGCGGTCCATCCATGGAGATGTACTACTCGGAGTTGGAACGTGTGCTCCTAGACCTGTCAAGCTCGGAACGAATGGACCGATGAATTTCGTATCATTTTCACAGCGTTACATAGGGCTAATTCTTCGTCGAATTCACACGATGCGGCGTGCAGGATCTCCTCCGGGCTGCAATGCCATCTGTTATGGCTAGACAGTATCTTACGAGATACGACACCTGCTATAGCCATCAACAGTGCGTTTTAAGACAGCCGTAACCGTCACAGCACACTATGGCTTGTGTACTTGAATGCAAACGCTTCCGTTATGGACTGGTAGCCATTCAATAGCCTGACAGCTGGTCGATCGATGCCACGGTGAGATCTAGCGTGTCGCTTTCCGATCCGACGGCTCCCACGAGCACTACCAACCGCCCGGTTTGTGCTGCTGCGGCGATGTGAAATGTGATCTCCTTTCCTTCAGCGCCGCCCCGTGCGTGTTGCGTGTGGGTGGTGCATGGATGCTGCTGCCTGTGGCCCGTCGCGGCCAGACACACACCCGGCGCTGGCTTTTGGGTGTGTTCGGCGCACCCCCTCTAATTTTTAGCACCCATCACATCAAAGAGAATCTTGCTATTTAAAACTACTTTTATTAATTTAATGACAAAACCTATGTCATAACCTCCCTCTAAATCGCGAGACGAATCTAATGAGCCTAATTAATCTATATTTTGCTACAGTAATGCTACAATAACCATCGTCTAATTACGGCTTAATTACCCTCATTAGATTCGTCTCGCAAATTCGAGCGGAGTCCTGAAATTAGTTTTGTAATTAAATTTTATTTGTAATTAAAATATTCGTTGCAAAAAACCCTCTAAAATTTAGACCCTATGCGCCGAACGCACTGATTGCTGGGCTGCAGGTGCCGCCCGTTTCGTTTTGAGAAGTTTCAGTAAAAGCTCAGAAAAGATGCGTTTTTCCCTCACAAGGAAAGGGAGAAGGAAAGTGCCATAGTTTAGCAGCATTCGTTCCGCTCGTTCGCCCTTGGGACTTTGGGAGCCCAAAACAAAGATCATGGGAGGATGAGATGCACAGATATAAAGATTTGCCTCGGGTGCACCGGTGGAATTTGTGCTCCGATCCACTGGCGGGCGAGGGGAATTAAAGAGGGGGAACAGTAAGCTGCGGTGGCGGCAGCACAGGATCGGAGGGAGGGGCGAGATGAGTTGGGGAATGAGTGAGAGAGATTATACCTACCTTGTAAGCACCAGCCTATTGCCTGTCAGGCTTCCTAATTAAGTGATACCTTTTCTCTTGCGATTACCGAACCATCGCCCTCTTTGCTTTCCCGTCTCTCATCCTAATGCCCATCGCCATCCGCGATTCAGCATAATGCCGCTGCTGCTGTTGCTGTCGTAAAGCCGTCTCAGCACGCCCGTCCCGGTGGCGAGTGGTAGGCGGCCGAAGAATTCCAAGGGGATCGCGTGCGTGCGTGTGTCCAGTACCCGAGAGGAGAAGAGAAGAGAAGAGAAGAGAAGAGGAAGATCGAGGCATGAAGGACCTGGTCTCGTGTTTCAGCGAGCACGCCGTGCGGATCTCCGACGTCGCCTGCTCCGGCGGCGCCAATGCGGCGGCGGAGGCCGGGGGGCCGGGGAGGGCGGCGGTCACCGCGGTGACCACCGTGTACCGGTCCCGGCTCGCGGCGTCCGCGAAGGACCTGCTCATCGACGTCACGTGGTCGCGGTCGCCCGACGGGCCGGCGCTCTCCGTCGCCGTCCACGAGCCCGCCGCGTCGCGCCACCCGGGCGCGCCGGCCGCCGCGCCGCGGCACCTGCACAAGAAGAAGGGGAGCGGGACGTTCACGGCGGGCAGCTGCGTGGTGGGCGTCTTCTGGGACTTCGCCGCGGCGCGGTACCACGGCGCCGGGCCGGAGCCCGCCTCCGGGTTCTACGTCGCCGTCGTCGCCGACGCCGAGTTCGTGCTCCTGCTGGGCGACCTCAGCCGCGGCTACGTGGAGCGGCTGCACGGCGGGATACCGATCGCCGGGTCCCGGGTGGCGCGGCGCCGGGAGCGGTTCGTCGGGTGCGGCTGCTGGTCCACGCGGGCGCGCTTCTCGGAGTCCGGCGCGGAGCACGAGATCGGCGTCGCGCTCGACGGCCACGCGGAGGGCTTGGTCACCGTCGACGGCCGCAAGGTGGTGCAGCTCCGGCGCCTGCGGTGGAATTTCCGCGGCAGCCACACCATCTTCGTCGACGGCGGCGCGCCGGTGGACATGACGTGGGACTTGCACGGCTGGATCTTCCAAGCGGGCGGCGAGCCGCACGCGTCTTCCTCCTGCGCCGTATTCACGTTCCAGGCGCGCGGCGTGTCGGAAACGAGGCTGTGGACGGAGGACGACGATGACTACACCGACGGCGAGCAAGAGAAACCGTCGGCGCCGGCGAGCAGCCGGCGGCAGAAGCCGGGAGGCGGAGGGGCATCTGGGCAGGGGTTCTGCCTGCTGATCCAAGGCTTCAGGGGCTTTTCCAAGAGCACTTAACCTGTACATTCCGTCAGAGATTTTTTTATTGCCGTTCTCCTTCCTCTTGCTTGGTACTGTGCTTAGAACTGATTAGGATCGACATGCTTCTGCTGCTTGACTCTTGTTGATTAATCTGATGCATAGCAAGGGTGTGATTGTGAATGGTAGGGATAGTGCCAGACAGAGGTTGACACACAGAAAGAGATGCATTCGTTTCAGTTTGCTGCGTCGCTGTGCTCATTTCGTACATGACTGTAACTGGGTACTGCTAGTCATCAGAAATACAACAAAAGGTTGAACATTTTTTTTCCTTTTCTTTTTATGAAATGGTTTGATCTTCATTATTTCTTTACTTGGTTATATTTACCTTGGTTATCATGTCAGGAGTTGCTAGGTTTTTAGATTAGTTGATGTCACTCTCCGTATGAGGTGTGATAGATCTCTGTGGGTACCGGAGGAATCCTAGTAATAGCTCAACGACACAGCATCTGAAGACCAAGTTGGTATGTACTGTGTTGTTTTAGAGGTTGTATAAACATGCAAACCTCTGAAAGAAAAACATGGGCTTGTTTCTAAAGAAAAAAGAACATTATGTAGTGGAGTGTGGAGATATGGATCCAACCACTTTCTCTATGGTGCTGGTGTCGCACAATTGCGGTCATTTTCTTGAGAAAGTTGTACACATCCATAGTCACCATAAATGTTGATTGCTCATTTTGTAATAACATACTTATATTTGACTGATCAACTCTTGGAGCGGAATGACCATTTGAGATAGTACGTTAGGCTTCGTATTCCTCTAAAAAATAGTGGCTTCATAAAGAAAATAAAGGATTGCGTCTAGCAAAATCGCCATGACATCAGGTGCTTGTTTCCATAAAACAAAACAAAAGTCTTCCCCCTTCTTGCCAGCTGCTCATTTAAACAACAGAAGCATTTCTGAAATCAGATAATAGCATGGTCAAACAATCGCCCGCACGATGGCCTACTTTCACCAAGCCTGTTGGGCTGAAAGTTTACCTCACAAATAAAATTCTAAAAATCACTGAATCAATCTGCCTAATATTCAAATTGAATTTCTTCGCATAAAAAACTTCAAACTGATTTAAAATTTTAAAATTTTATTAGGATTCATAATTTTTAAAAGGTTTAATAAAGAGATAGAATTCATAATTTTTAAAATTTTATTAGGATTCTGAAAATATGTTCCAAGTTCAGGGCTTAGGTCACCCAGTTCCTAGGTCTCACACTCTCTCTTGGCTGACCTTTCTTTGGCATCTTTGCCAAGCAATTTACCAACCGATCTAAGCCACATACATAACTTTATGCAAAACGGGCTTTAAAAATGATATGTTACTTGTCTGTCAGGTCAAATGGGTGCAAATGCGGGTTTAGGTTCCCTGGCAACCCTAATAAATTGCAACTGCAAATGCATACGCACAATAAAGCTGTAACCCCGGCACACGAAAGATACTTTGACACGATTATAGAGTAAGGCTTCCACGTCGAAACGAAAAAAACCAGTTCGTGATCAACACGAATTCTAGCACATTTGCAGAGAAGCATAAAGAACGAACAGGAGATAAGAACTACAAATATATCGCACACATGAGCATTGTTCAACATCGAGAGCAACTAAAGTACAACACATTCAGTTTCGAAAGGATATGGGTTCAAACCCAGAGAACAATACGTCACGCCTGTATACTACATCAACTAGACAAGTACTGTAACACCTGTACCATCTTCGGCTTATCATAGTTCAGCCATTTGGCTCACTGTACATCAACCTTTCATATGACTCTACTCTACTGCTCCATTCAACATCAGCACATCTGCCGGACTTACTGGTTTGGATATTCCCGACTTTCATGAAGTCCCTTTTCACCAAATGGTAGGTGTCTCCGTTAGTACTGTCCAACGAATTTTAGGGGTGTACCTTCCAGTTAAAAACATATTAAAGTCACTCTTAATCAATCCATTGCAATGTAGATGTGGTGATTGAAAATGACCGACCTGACCTCTGATGGTGTGCTGGTGACATGCCCACTATCACACACCACATATTGTATCTGGTAACCATGCAAGACAGCCAGATAGGTGCTACAACTGTATTCATTGGTCACGCTGATCCGTCCAGCATTTTGGACCTCTTCAGTATGACATCTGTAAATACAGTTTGTAAATCTTTCTGAAACTTAGGTTCACTGTAGTAGTCTTTCTGTAAATACAGTTTGTAAAGCTTTCTGAAACTTAGGTTCACTGGTGTAGTCTTTCTTTACATACAGTTTGTAAATCTTTCTGTAAATACAGTTTGTAAATCTTCATGATTGAATTGCCAAGAATAAAGCCAAATCTGGCAGTCATCATGAATTCACGTTTCTCGTTCAGTTTCAGGTGCACCAGTTTGGCAATAGAAATTTGATTAAATTTTGTTGCCCAGCTAGCTGTGTAAAAAAATAGCTGTCATCACTTTACTGAAGATTAATTCTGGGTGTTCAATCTATGCAATCATCTTCTTTTTTTTTTGAGCTAACCGCCACACTTTATTGATCAGTGTGGGGGTAGGAGATTACAAACGCCTTCTGGCGGAGATAGCAACCAAACGTGCCTCCCTATCTCGCAATAAATAGAGCTCCTGGCTAAACTATGAGCATCACCGTTGGCTGATCTGCTCTCATGCACAAACTCTGAATGAGCAAATGCCGCAGCTCTAGCTTTGATTTCCTTGACTATGTGTCCATATGTCCCCAGTCCGTTGCCCTGGATACTCCTTATCACATTGCAGCAATCAGAAGCTAGTCTGAATTTCGTTAACACTAGGTCGCTTGCTAGCGCTAGCCCCTCCCTGCATGCCACAGCCTCCATGATCTCAGGGTCCGACACACCGCTGACAACTAGAACTGAAGAGCCCACAAATGTACCAGCTTCATCTCTAGCAATTGCAGCAGCTGTTCCCTTTCCAGAATTTTTCGATACTGCAGCATCAACGTTGATCTTCACCAGCCCAGACGGGGGTGGAATCCACCTCGGCAACTTCTGCTGACCTGCTGTTGCCTTACCAATATTGTCAGGTTTAACTAAATCAAGATCAGCAATGTACCTGTCAACAAAACAATGGGTCGACAGTGGACTCTGAAAGGAATTTTCATGAATGGCTTTCCTTCTAACATACCATATCGCCCATAGAGTAACAGCCACTCTAATCATTTCCTCCCGGTTCAGAGTCTCCATTGCTATCGCCAGCCATTCCTGGGCGTTTCTCTCCTTAATCTCGCGCAAGTGTTCAGTAATCTCGTCCCTCTCAAGCGCCCACACACATCTGGACTAGGACTGGGCATTCGGGTTACCCGAAAACTTCGGGTCGGGTTATTCGGGTTTTCACAAGTTCGGGTATCCAAAATTGACACCCGAAATTAGTCTAAAAAATCTAAGACCCGACATTTCGGGTACCCGAAAGTTCGGGTCCGGGTTCGGGTACTCCCGATTGACCCTATTAACTTGTCTTCCCCATCGCGACAAGCCGACGAATGGCTGATCTCCTCCACCAGGTCGCCGCGAAGGCATCAGTCCATTGGGAATCGCCAGATCCGCTAGCGACGGACGCCACTGACGAGGGATTGCACGCCATTTTCTTCAAGTCTTCAAGGGCGATGAAAGGAAGCCTGAGCGCACGTGCGAGAAGGCGGCGAAGCGGCGAGCTGGAGAGGTGTCGGGGGAGAGAGCGCAGCCACGCTGCTGCTGCTAGACGGCCGAGGGACGGAAGAAGAGGATGAGCGGAGCGGCGGCGTGCGAGTCGCGAGATGGTGAGCGTTGAGTCGTTGACTGCGTGTGCGTGGCTGCCGCTTTGTTTCTGTCTACGGGAGTTGTTGTGGGCCTTGTGGCATGTGTGGGCTGGTGGGAGATTGTGGATCGAGGCCTGGTGGTAGTGGAAAGAATGGACTGGGCTGAAAGTGAAGTATAAAACTGCTGGGTCACATAGTGGTGGATCCTATATGTAGGGCAGGCTATGGTTAAGCTTTGATAGAACAGTGTTTGAGATTCGTGCAACGGCTCAGATTCGCGCAGGTGGAGAAGAGGATGGCTGAGAAGCTGCCACGTGTCGCTCTCTGGTTGGGACGGGTGGGAGGTGGGAGAAAAAGAAACGAATTTCAAACTTTAAACGCAGTTTTCTCCTAAACCGTAAGTCCGTTTTCGAATTCGTTTGAACCTACGTGTTTGTTACAATTAATTCTACAAAATAAGATCCAATATGAATATTTTTTGAATTTTTTAAAATTTAAAATTTTCGTCAACATTTTAAATATACTATGTCAACATTTTGTTTATACTATGTCAACATTTTTTTTGTTTGTGGTCAACATTTTTTTATAAAAATGTTGATTTTATATTAAAAATGTTGAAATAGAACTACAAAAATGTTGACTCTTCTGTTTCAAAATGTTGACGCTCTGACTTGGGCTGGGCTGTTCAGATTTAGTGGGCTATTGGGCCAATCTATCGTATGTTAACCATAGGACGCCCTGCATATAGGAGATCCCGCACATAGTTCGGGTTAATCGGGTCGTTCGGGTTCCAGGAGTAAGAACCCGATCTATTCAAATTAATTTCGGGTTCTATGAATTGCTACCCGAGATAGCACCCGAAATTTCGGGTTTCGGGTTGTTCGGGTTTGGGATCGGGTTTATCGGGTTCGGTCTTCGGGTTTCGGGTTATGTGCCCAGTGCTAATCTGGACAAATTACAATCTAAGAGAGAGTGCCTCCAGGAGTCTTGTTGCCCGCAAATACCACAAGCATTTTGTGTCGCCATATTCCTGTGATGAAGGACATCGCCTGACGGTAGAGAGTGTCGTGCCAATCTCCAGAGAAAAATCCGGACTTTTGACGGGATATCCAGCTTCCAAAGCGCGAGCCACTCCTTCTCTTCAGACTTGAAATCAGATTTGCCAGCAATACTCTCCAGATACGCCGTGGCATGTTCTTTGTTTACTACCAGCATCCTGTAAGCCGATCTCACCGAAAACAACCCCTTGCTATCATAATGCCAAGCCCCAGGGCCGTCCCGGCGCATGTGCGCACGGTGCGACGGAACAGGGCCCCCAAATTGTTGGGGCCCCCAAACTAAACCAACATAGCATAAGCTCAAAAGGCAGATCGATCAATGTTTTCCCAGGCTCAACTCCCGGTCTCCAGTCAGACAGTCAGCCGCCTCCTGAAAAACTCGATTTACCTTGGCTCCTGACGACAACGCCGGCGAGAGAGGCAGCTGAGGTGGTGGAGGACTCCCTTGGCGCAGACGAAAGGCATCGTCGAGTGCAAGCTGCTGCTGGTTTGTTCCAATCCGGAGATAGTGCAATCCCTCCTTCATGATCCGCAAGCATGTTGGAGAGGTGTTTGTAGAAATTCCGGAGAGAAGTGTTCTTGTGCCTGCGCTTAGCAGGTAGATTCCATGTTTTTCTTTTTCTTCCTCAGTATGCGAGCTCACTTACCTGATGATGTGCTGGATATATATGAGTTTGTGACAATGGAAACAGTTCAGTGAATTTTTATTTGTTAACATTTGGAGCCAGCCATGGTTTCTCAGGTTGAAGCAACTAATTAACACTTTGAAACACTTTGCATTCGTGTGGAATGCATTGCTTATTTGACAACATAGAACAAAGTATTTGGGAATTTAAGTGTTGGTGTCATAAAGCTTCTTGGAGAGCATGTCTCCAGTTCATTGAGAACTGCTGTAAGTGTTGAAAATGGTTACTTAATATCTGAACAAAAAGACTATTGTATCTGAGATTTTTGTCATTTGATTAGCCAATACTCATAGCTAATACCAGCGTATTGTTGATAAAAATCGTACACCAAGGAGTACTCAGATTTAAAGTTTGCATTCTCAAACTATTTTAACATGGCATTTTGTCGCTTAAGTTAAAGGCCTCGGTTAGTATTTTGCACAGGGCCTCCAAAATCCTCGGGACGGCCCTGCAAGCCCAAAAATCCTCCTGTCTTCGCGTACACAAGGGTATATTCAAAATTACCTCGATATCTGCCGGGGTAAAGAACTCATGGAGTTTCTGCTCATCCCAGGTCGCCGATGATGCATCAATAAGTTCACACACTCGTTGTGGAGCCGATGGGAGTGTGCATTGCACCGGGCGAAGAGAACCTGCCCTCGGCAGCCAATTCATGTCCCAAATATCAGTAGTCTCTCCTGTCCCAATCTGACGGATCAGCCCTTGGGTCAGCACATCCCTTCCCTCAATGATGGACCGCCATATGCGCGACGGTGATGAACCCAAGCTAGCTTCCAAGAAGCCTCCAGTCGGGTGGTATACAGCCTTTAGCACCCTAGCACTTAACGAGCTTTCATCCTGCAAAATATGCCACGCTTGTTTTGCTAAAAGGGCAAGATTAAATAATTCAATATCCCTGAAGCCCAATCCTCCAAAAAACTTGGGTTTTACCATGTCATCCCAAGCAACCCAACAAGTTTTCCTCTTGCCTTCTTTACTGCCCCACCAAAAATTTCTGAGCAGACTATTAAGATGATGGCACAGACCTCTCGGCAACTTGAAACAGGACATCGAGTATGTAGGGATCGCCTGGGCCACTGATTTGATGAGTACTTCTTTCCCTCCAGCCGATAAACATTGTTCCATCCACCCTTGAACCCTCTTCCATACTCGATCTTTGAGATACTTGAAGGCCCCGTTTGTCGCTCCACCAACATCCGATGGCATCCCCAAATATTTCTCACTTAATGATTCATTCTGTACCTCCAAGACCTCTTTTATCTCATCTCTGATGCTTTGGCTGCATCCCTTAGCAAAATGAATAGAGGGCTTGTCCAAATTAATTTGTTGCCCCGACGCTTTACAATAGGAGTGCAATACGTCATTGATCTCCAGAGCACTCTCCCTATCTGCCTTGAAGAACAGCAGGCTGTCATCTGCGAAGAGCAAGTGACTAACCGTCGGAGCCGACGGAGCCACCTTGATACCTTTGAGGACTGATGACTGAATTCTATATTTCAGTAGGCACGAAAGGCCCTCTGCTGCCAACACGAACAAATAGGGGGAGATCGGATCTCCCTGACGGATCCCCCTCGACGGCTTAAAACTGTCAAGGCTCTCTAAAAGCACCGAGAACGAAACTGTAGACACTAGTCGCATAACCATCTCCACCCAGATTTGATGGAAACCCAACCGCAACATAATTGCGCGTAAATAGCCCCACTCCAATCTGTGTAAGCTTTTTTCATATCAAGCTTTAATGCACAACACCTCTGGTCACGTGGTCTCTTTTTCTTCATAAAGTGTAAACATTCATATGCCGTAATGATATTGTCAGTAATTAGTCTCCCAGGCACGAAAGCTGATTGTTCCTCTGAAATGACCTCTGGAAGAAACATCTTGAGCCTGTTCGCCACAGCTTTTGAAGCGATTTTATAGATCACATTACACAGACTTATGGGTCTAAATTGACCCAGTTCTTCTGGATTCTCAATTTTTGGGATAAGTACGATCAAGGTACTGTTGATACTCGACAGATCATCT
This sequence comes from Eragrostis nindensis, assembly GCA_012490785.1. Lineage (NCBI taxonomy): Eukaryota > Viridiplantae > Streptophyta > Magnoliopsida > Poales > Poaceae > Eragrostis > Eragrostis nindensis. Next base: position 730,791 of record JAAXCT010000084.1, read on the forward strand.
TCACCCCTCAACACCCTCATAACTACCGAGGTCACTTCTCCACCACATCCCAGTGACGCTGGAAAAAATGTGCGGGATAGCCGTCAGGCCCTGGCGCCTTAGTTGGAAACATCTGAAATAGTGCTTCCTTGATCTCCATTTCTGTAAACGGTGCTAGTAGCACTTCATTCATAGCTGCTGTCACTCTAGTCGGGACCGTATTTAGACAAGCGTCCATATTCTCTGTACCTTCTGAATTGTACAATGCTTTGTAGAACTCCGTTGTTAGGTTAGCCATCTCCTGAGCATTCTCAGTAATCTGACCATCGAGTTTCTTGAGCCTTGATATTCTATTTTTCCTCCTACGCCGGCTCGCTCGCAGGTGAAAGAAGCGTGTGTTCTTATCCCCGGCCATCAGCCATTGTATTCTTGATCTTTGCTTCCACATCACTTCTTCTCGGTGTTGCAGTTCGACGATCTTTTCTACTATCTTCAACTCGGCATGAGTCGGCCCAGAACGATTGGGATCATCCCTCATGCACTCTAGTTCGCGCTGCAACTTCCCGAGCTCCTTTTGGACATGCCCAAAAGTATTCTTGTCCCAAACTGTTAGCTTCTTAGACAGGTCACGCAGTTTTGCTTCAAGTTCCTCTAGATTGGTCGCATTGCTGCCCTGCCATGCTTGCGTCACTGTGTCCCCAAAATTCTGGTGGCTCTCCCACATAAGTTCGTACTTGAAATGCCCTTTCCGGCGACGTTGTGCTCGTCGCCGTCTCCACTGAAGAAATATAGGGATGTGATCTGATGCAGCGGCTGAGAGGTGGCTGACAGACGCCGCTGTGAACCGGGAGCACCAGTCCGGCGTCGCCAAGGCCCGATCAAGGCGCACTTGGCAGTACGAGCCCCCCACTACCTTTTTCTCATACGTTCAACTACGACCCTCATATCCAAGATCATGAAAGCCGCATATATCCACCATCTCTCGGAAACCAGCTATCTGCGCATGGCTCCTCTCCTGCACTCCAACATGTTCCGAGCGATGTAAAACCTCATTAAAATCACCGATACAAACCCATGGAAGGTGTGACGATGATTTTATAAACTTTATCATATCCCACGTCTTGTGTCTTTCTGGGGTTTGTGCTTCCCCATACACGCACGTCAACCTCCACGGGTTTGAGTCACCCTCAGATACGATAGCATCTATATGGTACTGCGAGTACGGTAAAAGCTCAACCTTTATTTCTTTGTTCCAAAAAATACCGAGTCCTCCACTACGACCATCACTGCTTGCAGCAAAAGCATTATCAAAACCTAGAGAATTCTTAAGACCCTCCACTCGTGTCTTGTGCACTTGAGTCTCGAGCACACAAAGCACCGATGGGGCAAACCTCTTCGCTAATTCGCGAAGCTCTTTAACTGTCGTGGCATTGCCAAGTCCGCGATAGTTCCAGCTTAGGCAACTCATTGCGACTGGCGGCACTCCTCGAGGGAGCCCGCCCCATTCTTTATCTCCTGCTTATTCTTCAAAACCTTTGCTTGGTCTGGCCTAGCTCGTTTCTGCTCCCGGGGTGACACATACTGGGGAGGAGGGGGAGGCACTCCTTGCAGACCCTTCCTTTCCTCTGGGCGCGTGACCAGAGACAACTTCTTGTGATTTTGGCCTCTCCTTTTCCCCGGTTCTCTCTTCAACTATTGGCTTCACAGGACTGCTGGCCGTGTCTTCCATCTCCTCACCATTCGTGTTGCCCACACCAGCTTCCATCTCCTCACCATCTATGCAATCATCTAGTGTTTCTATTTCTAGGTGTTTAAATTCTTGCCCAATTTTGTAATATGCAGAGTAACGTTTGTTGAATTCAGTCCAGTCCAAAGAAACAAGCGCACTAATGAAACAGACCGCGAGCGGGGGGAGCAACTTCTTCCTTGGCTTATTGGGCCGGAAGCTTCATTCGGTTGTGCAGGCACACACAAAGAAATCAGTCCAGCCACGCCAGCTAACTGCTTCTGGGCTACCTGGGATGAAGACACCAGCCCACGGCGACGCCTATCAGCGCCCCTCCAGAACCCTAGCCGCCTCTCTTTCTCTCACTCAACCCCGCGCGCGCCACCGCCTCAGCCTCCTCCACCTCACCGGCACCACCTGCTCCTCCTCCATCGGCGGCGCGGCGCGGCGGGCGAGCTCGAGCCCCATCTCAACATGGCGGGCGGAAAGATCCAGAAGAAGCGCCACGGCGCGGGACCGGGCGGCGGCGGCGGCGGGCGGCTGCAGGGCGGGATCCCGTTCGAGAAGTCCAAGGGGCAGCACATCCTGCGGAACCCGGCGCTGGTGGACTCCATCGTCACCAAGGCCGGTCTCAAGCCCACCGATACCGTCCTCGAGATCGGGCCCGGCACGGGTAACCTTACCAAGCGCCTCCTCGAGGCCGGAGTCAAGGCCGTAGTCGCCGTTGAGCTCGACCCGCGCATGGTGCTCGAGCTCAATCGACGGTTCCAGGGGCACCCTCTCTCCTCGCGTCTCAAGGTATCTGCTCTGCGATGATTGTTTCTTGAGTTGTATTCTGATTTTGGGTGACCCTGTTGTTTCGTTGCCCACAGTTGAGAGAATCTGTAATGCGTTGTACTTTAGCTGTTATTGGTGGTTGTATTTAATTGACGTTGCTGCACATCATTATCATCATGCATGTATGATCAGTTATAGGATTATGGAAATTCTAGTGCCATATAAATTAATTTACTTGATACAGTACAAACATTTCTTGGTTAAAGAATGTGGCAGTGGACTGTAGTGTGATCAATCTAACAGTGCTGACTGAATTGAGCTGGAAAATTGAACAATAAGTAGTAGGCCTTGTGCCCATTCGACTGATTATATTCCTCATTCTTATTACCTTGTACAATATTTTTACTGTGAAAATGATCCTAATACAATGGCTGAATCATGATGCAGGTTATCCAAGGAGATGTCCTGAAATGTGATCTCCCATACTTTGACATATGTGTGGCAAACATCCCGTACCAGATTTCATCACCCCTTACTTTCAAGCTTCTGTCGCATCGTCCAATGTTCAGGTGTGCTGTGATCATGTTTCAACGTGAATTTGCCATGAGACTTGTAGCACAGCCTGGAGACAGTCTCTACTGCCGTCTCTCGGTGAACGTGCAGCTCTTGGCACGAGTGTCACATCTCCTGAAGGTTGGGAGGAACAACTTTAGGCCTCCACCCAAGGTGGATTCATCAGTTGTGCGTATCGAGCCCAGGAAGCCCCTTCCGCCTGTCAGTTTCAAAGAGTGGGATGGACTTGTGAGGATTTGTTTCAACCGGAAGAACAAGACCTTGGGTTCCCTGTTCAAACAGAAACGTGTGCTTGAATTGCTAGAGAAGAACTACAAGACGATGCAGTCTCTCCAACTTGCTCAAGATGCAGAAATGGGCGAGGAGAAGATGTCTGCAGATGATGTTGCATTGCTAGCTAATATGGTTGAAGACCTGAGCATGGATGTTGGTGATGAGAAGGAAGATGATGAAATGGAAATGGATGACGCAGACATGGGAGGAGATGGCGGTACAAGTTTTAAGGAAAAGATTATGGGGATACTGCAGCAGGGTGATTTTGCCGAAAAGAGAGGTTCCAAGTTGAGTCAAGTTGATTTCTTATACTTGCTATCTCTTTTCAACAAAGCTGGTATACATTTCTCGTGAGGGAGCTTTTAATCGGCTAGCTAGACATAAACGTCTAGAAATTTTGTTTGCTTCCATCATGTAAGTCGTATAAGTTGTGTAAGCGCTCTATAATCTCCTGCTCTTGAAAATGTTGCGGTGGTTTTGTCTTAGCTCTAGAGAAATTTGAAGTGTTGTAAGGAATGAATTTCTATTTGGTGTGGCCTGTGCTCCAACCAGAATACCAGATTTATCTATGGCATTGCTGGGTAGTTGGCAAACAAATTAAAAAAAGGTTTCCAGTTGACTTTTGGTTGCCATCTTGAGATGTTTATTTCATTTGTTGAATGGTTTTTTTTGGATTCGCATGTGCTACGGGTTAGTACAAAGCACCCGGAGGTTTTACTTTGGGCCTGTTCGGCTGGTAAGAACAGCCAGCACGGCTGGTGGCTGCTGGTTGGTCTTCCCTCACAAGCTACAGTATAAACAGAGAAGAAACAGTGCCTTTGTCTAAGCGAGGATGGCTTGGTCTCAACTAGATCAACGGTTCCTTTGTTTGAGGGAAAAAAAACAGATATGCTTCAGCTTCTGTTTTGTGCTATGTGCGTAACTATTCAGACAAAATAATGTAGCTGTAATGTGAAATAGCTAACTAAGAATGTAGCTGTAATGTGAAATAGCTAACTATAAAATGAGCAACGCTTCATCTTACCGGGGGGCGAATGTTTTTGTTCATCTTTTATTACACTCTTGAGATCAATGTGGTGTTCAAGAATACAATATGTTTTTCCCCAATTTAAAATAATGGGATACCTGACCCAGCCTTCTTTGGAGGCATTTCAGGCCCAAAGTCTGATCCAAGTATGGAACCTTAGTGGCAGAGCTGTGAACCATTTTTAGGATATGCCTTGGAGAGTTTAGTCTACGGAAATGATCCGTCTCCATGAGTTGCTTCTGTTCTGCAAAAATGGGGATGAAGTGCACAAAAGCTATATTGATGGACATCTCAAAAAAAAAAAAAGCTATATTGATGGAATAAAACAAAAAATGCCAACATGAGAAGTGCACAAAAGCTACACTAATGGAATAAAACCATCATCAGGAGTCAGCGTGTTCATAAAAAATCATCGGCAAATTTTTGATCCATAAAAAATGGATCATCATTAAAATTTTTTTTGATGATGCACTTCTGATGATCGCGACGAGGTTATGGCCTATGGCTGTGTACCGGCTTGTTCAGCGGTTGAAGTGTTCGGATACCTGTATAATGCGGCGGCCTCTCATCAGAAACGGATTTATCAATATATGTTCCATCCATCCAGCAAGTATCCGAACACTAGGTACTGTTCAGCGGTTGAAACGCCTTGTCTTCTTTCTTCATCAATCTTCGTCCTAGCTTGGTACTGTTCTTTGGAGAGCAAGAGGCGATATCAAGCAGCGGCATGCAGCTCCGACTACGAAGACCATCGGGCACCTTCAGATGGCTTTGGTATAATTGTCTTTATTTTCACTAAGAAAGGGGCTGGATGGATGGAACATATATTGATAAATCCGTTTCTCAAAAAAAAAAAAAAAAAAAAGGAGGCAGCAGGAGTGATCCATGGATGGACCAGGTCCTCTGCTCCGGCAAGCTACCGAATCCCTTCCACGTTCGCGCCAAAGCTCTGGTCCCCGACGCCCGTTTATTTGTCACTGGTGGTTAAATGGGGCTTTGGCTTCTTCACGGCCGGGTGATCGTTGAATGAGTTGCCGGCGTACGGCGGCGCCCAGCTGTACATTAAAATACGATTAGTATCTTGCTGGGGGCCCGTTTTACTGCCTCAGCTTCTCTGTTGGCCAACAGCACCGTCGTACCAAAGCTACAAGTACCACTGTACCAGGGGCATGTGTAATTTATGTACTTGTTTGCGGTGCTGACCACTCTTGCTTATGGGAGGCTCTACTTGGGAACAAACGATAGTAAGCGATGGTTAAGACAGATTAGTTAGTGCAAACAAAAAAACCCTATGGAAACATATGGTCTCAAACTTTCTGCAGTAGCCATCGAAGAAACACATAGGCTCCCTCATTTTTATTCCATACCAGAGACCACGGCAGGCGTCCACTCCGGCCGTGCGTGCGTGTACTCCACAACGACGTGTTTCCCCCACCAGAGAGTAGTACGTACAAGTGACGACCATAAGCGATCGGTACCGCTAGCTCATCCGGACGGAATCCCACACCACACCTTGCTGATGATGAGCGTTGCGAAACATACATAGAAGTACGCCACCAAACACTGACGCCTTTTCTTTGGCGCTCTGACCGTCAGGCGGACAGCAAATCCGAGAAGAACACGCCAACGACTTGGGCATCGTCCTCTCAAGACGACCCCCACGCGAGTGACGAAACCAAAACCGAACCCGAGGACAACGAAGCTGGCCGCACATAGGCAGCGACGGGAAACGGACGCCCCGGCGGCCGGCGGCGTGAGCGTTCTGTTCGATCAGCTGCTGCTTCGTGTCTTGGTAGGAATGGACCGCGCGGCACCGCCACTGGGCCTCCGGGTGTCCGCGGTCCGCCCAATGCTGGCCAGCTTCTAGAACCGCTCGGCGTTCGCAGTGGCCGTGCCGGGGCCAGCGAGCGAGACAAGAAGAAGCTGCGCTGCTGGCACGGGCGCGCGGCCCCATGCTTCCATAAACACCTCGTCCCTGTCCGCATCCACCTGCCCGGCCAGGCCTTCTCCGGAGTGGAGAGAGCTTCTGCACGATCCGTCCGTTCTGCATTCTCACTACTCCAGCGCAAGTACTCCTCTGTACGCACGTCGTTTCACTATGCGCAGTCCGGACCGAGCACGACGGCGCTTTTATTGTCTTTCCCGGCCAAGCCAAGCCGAGCGAGCGAAACGGCAGGCAGGTTGGTCCGCGGCAGCGCCGCTCTGATCCGGCGCACCTGCCAATCCCGTACGTCACGCGGCTGCCGGAAAAGGGCACTGCGCGGGTCTGCTTCTCTGGCCGCTGCTAAACCTTGCATTTCCTGATCCGCTGCTAAACCTTGCATTTCCTGATCCGCTGCTAAACCTTTGCATTTCCCGTCCACCGCCGAATTGCACTCGCCGTTTCTGATGAGAGGCCGCCGCATTATACAGGAGGGCGATGGATGACAGAACACGAGCGCGCATCGACGTGGGCTGGACCACGCCATTATTAGTAACGAAATGCTCACGGCAAAGGGGAACGCATGCCCCTACGCTGTTTGGCAGCATGCAGCTTGCTTCGCATAATGGGCTGCAAACCTCAATCGATCCGCCCTTGAACTCGACGTTGGTGAGTTTTCAGAGATGAAGAAAGGCGATAATGGTCACAAAGGCAACCACCCTAAGCTATTCGTGTGTAGAGTAGGGCTTACGGCATGACACCTTGAAATTAGGCTTTCATGCTTAATTAAAAATGTACGCTTTCAAAGATTGGATGTGCATTTAAACAGATCGATGTCTGGAGCTACTCCTAGCTCACTATGATTCCTATTTTAGGGCTCTTTTGGACTGGAAGGATTTTTAAAGGAAAAAATATATAGGAATCTGATTCCTAAGGATTTGAGCACTGTTCATTCCTTTGGAACATAGGAATCGGTCATAGAAAAAACAAATGATACTTTCCTACGCTGTCTATTCCATAGGAAAAATGAAGGAAATTTTCCCATCCAGTTTGATCTCTTTTTTTCATTCCCTTTGAGAAGACCGAGGCAAATCACTCGTCCTTTGTCATTAGGCATTGTCGCTGACCATTCATCTCCATAGGATGAAGCAATAAGAGCCTATTAGTCTGATGCCTGAACCCATTGTCTGAAACCATTGATGTTTTGATTAAACTAGTAATAAACGCAGGAAATGGAGCAGCCCATGCGTGTCACTGACGGTAAAACAAACAAACATTATTAATAAACCGAAGAGATTTGGGGTAGCTAGGTTGTCCAAAACAAAAATACAAAATTAAGCTAATCAAATCTTTCGAATTCCAATGGTTTTTTCTGTGCCCATCCAAACAACAAATACTACAAGATTCCTATGTTTTTCAATCCTCTATTTTGCATTTGCATTCCTATCTTATTCCTGTGTTTTTTCATATTCCTACGTTTTTCTTTCTGGAGGATAATACAACCCTTGCAGTTGTTGCTGCTTACAACAACATATGTATGTGTGGTGCTCAGTTCACGACATTACTAGTAAAATCTTGAAGACTTGCTAATTGGGCAGTTATTGGCGGCCCTTCTTCTAATTACACCGGTTGATTCAGTGAGTTTTTCTGTGGCATTTTGTGGTTGATCCATTCGATGCTTTATGCCAATTACCAACTCGATCGGGTATAGAAAGTGATCCCATAACCTCTTTGCTTACCGACTCGATCGGGCCCCGGCACCCGGGGACCTGGGCTATATCTTGCTTGATTTGTTGGAGTGTTGCAAACCACCAGTGTCATGACAGAGATGTGTACCAAGAAGACAAAGAGTACCGCGCCTAGCTACTGGTAGAGTCGTAGTCGGTACTACGTACAATCTGTCACGACAGACGATTCTCTGTATTTAGAAGAGGAGGTCCGTACCTTGCTCCTTGGACCGGACCGGCCGGTGTAGGCGCGGCACAGAGTGCAGCTACTGTGGTCGGTCAGCTGCGCCGGCGATCGCCATTGAATGCTCCAACCACATTTTACACCTCCCATTTACTCCGCTCCGCTCTCCGGGCTCCAGCCAGCCACCTCCCCTCCTCCCACTACTCCCCCCGGGCCGATCGATGACTCCACTCCACTCCACTCCACTGGAGTGCTGCCTATATCTAGTGGCGGCTTACGCGCACTGACTGCTCCAACCAACTCGTGCTCGATCGCCCACCTCGTCTAGGCATTTATCGCCACGTCCATGTCCATGCAGAAGCCGATGATGATGCCCGTGCCGGTGCCGGGGACGTCGACGACGTCGTTCCTGCTGGTCGCCTTCACGACGGCCGTGGCGACCGCCGTGCTGGCCTTGGCGGTGGCCGTGGTGAGGTACAACCGGCGGTACAGGGGCCTGAGGCTCCCGCCGGGCCCGCCCGGGTGGCCCGTGGTCGGGAACCTCTTCCAGGTGGCCTTCTCCGGGAAGCTGTTCATCCACTACATCCGCGACCTGCGTCAGGAGTACGGCCCCATCCTGACGCTGCGCATGGGGGAGCGCACGCTGGTGGTCATCAGCAGCGCGGAGGTCGCGCACGAGGCGCTGATCGAGAAGGGCGCCGAGTTCGCGAGCCGGCCCCGGGAGAACACGACGCGCAACATCTTCTCGTCCAACAAGTTCACCGTCAACTCGGCGGTGTACGGGCCCGAGTGGCGGACGCTGCGCCGGAACATGGTGCAGGGGATGCTGAGCACGTCGCGGCTGCGTGAGTACCGGCACGCGCGGATGCGCGCCATGGACCGGTTCGTGGCGCGGGTGCGCGCCGAGGCTGCGGCGTCGCCAGACGGCGCGTCCGTGTGGGTGCTCCGCAACGCGCGCTTCGCGGTGTTCTGCATCCTGCTAGACATGACGTTCGGCCTGCTGGACCTGGACGAGGCCCACATCGTGCGCGTCGACGCCGTCATGAAGCGCGTGCTCCTCGCCACCGCCGTGCGCATGGACGACTACCTCCCGTTCCTGCGGCCCTTCTTCTGGCGCCAGCAGCGCGCCGCGCTCGCCGTGCGCCGCGAGCAGGTGGACACGCTGCTCCCGCTCATCAACCGGCGCCGGGCCGCCCTCCGCGACATGGCGCGCGCGCCGCCCGACCCGGACGTCGTCGCGCCCTTCTCGTACCTCGACTCGGTGCTCGGCCTCCGCGTCGAGGACCGCGGCGGCGCCGTGGCCGACGACGACGGGCTGCTCGTCACCCTCTGCGCGGAGCTCATCAACGCCGGCACCGACACCACGGCCACCGCCATCGAGTGGGCCATGGCGCGCATCGTGGACAGCCCCTCCGTGCAGGCCCGGATCCACGAGGAGATCGTGCGGCAGGTCGGCGACGCGCGGCCGGTGGACGACAAGGACACCGACGCCATGCCGTACCTCCAGGCCTTCGTCAAGGAGCTCCTCCGCAAGCACCCGCCCACCTACTTCTCGCTCACCCACGCCGCCGTCCAGCCGGGGAGCAAGCTCGCCGGCTACGACGTGCCCGCCGACGCCAACCTGGACATCTTCCTCCCCACCATCTCCGAGGACCCCAAGTTGTGGGACCGGCCGACGGAGTTCGACCCGGACAGGTTCCTCTCCGGCGGCGAGACGGCGGACATGACGGGGTCGGCGGGGATCCGGATGATCCCGTTCGGCGCTGGCCGGAGGATCTGCCCGGGGCTGGCCATGGGGATCACACACATCGCGCTCATGGTGGCGCGGATGGTGCAGGCGTTCGAGTGGCGCGCGCACCCGTCGCAGCCAAAGCTCGACTTCAAGGACAAGGTGGAGTTCACGGTGGTCATGGACCGCCCGCTGCTCGCCGCCGTCAAGCCCAGGAACCTCTCCTTCTGATCGATCCATCGATCGGTGACTGCATGCGTGCGCATGTTATAACAACGTGGCAGCACGGCGTCGTTCGTATGTGCCCACGTACGTCGGCAGCCACTCTCGGTCATACGGGCCAGGGCTTCATCCCGTCTTGATTTCCGTTCGGCGCGACACCTAGCTACGTGCACGGGGTACTGGCCAATAAGCTAGCTGCTCCTACTTTAAGTCGTTCGTGAGTTATGAACGTCCATGTGTGTGTGCCTCTCTCTCTCTCTCTCTAAGCGTTTGTATGATGTAGCCTCAGATATATATAGTTATATACGAGAAATGTTTGTGTGGGGTATGTTTAGTGGTACTAGTTCACTCTCTATATATATCATAAATATAAGAACGAGCCTTTTTTTTTTGCTGTATATCCAATTCCTTGCGCGCGTCGGTCGACGATCATGCACGTTCCCCCATTGTTTTCTTCATGTTATCCTGTCTGGATGTGGGTATGGTGCACAGATCGTGATCGTGGCGTCGTGCTGCATGGTTCGTGCATGAGCTTTTGTGCCGTACGTTCGGCTACTTGGGTCAATGCACAGTTAATGACGTGATTCAAGTCCAACTCGATTAGATCCATGGTATACGTCCAAACTATCAGAACAGACGGCCAGCAGTTCTGCTCGAGGTACGTCGTCCAGTCCATGCGACTATTGATTTTGTTCAGTCACTACATGAAGTAACTATAGTGACCTTGCTTCTTCCGGCAACTAGGTAAATATTAGCCGCGCCAACGACATTGCTGCTCGATAGTTGTATTTAGTTCACTCCTCCAGTTGAATACTTCAAGAAAGATCTTTCGGAAAAAAAACTTCAAAAATGGGAATATTACATTCGCTTTGATTTTGTTGACTTGAGATAAAAAAAGAGAATATAGTAAGCAAGAGCGATGGATCTGCCGCAGGAAACAAAATATGTGCGTTATGTGGCGTGAGCTGAGGGAAACTGAAGTTCAGTTAAGTACGTTGAATGGAAAAGAAGGGTGCCGCTGGATATTCATCAGGTCTGAGATAATTGATGGGAATTAGTTCATTTTCGGTTAATTAGACAAGCAAGCATTTATTGGCACACACCAAAATAGTATCTCACGTACTAGATACCTAGCAGAACATGCGTGTTGTGCAGAGGCAGAAGGAAACCTTTCCTCTTCTTCCTAAGTACCAGGCATATATGCTACCAATGCAACCACATCATCGTTCTGCCTTTCCTGGCAGAAGAATTTGCAACCAGCGACGACCGTACCTAGGCAATCAGTTTATCACAGACAAGCTACACGTCCACGCTGGAGCACCTTCTATATACACATAACTTACAAACTTGCCGCTGCAAAACGCGACTCCGGCCAACAGCTAGACATCATCATAACTAGCTACGGTTACATGGTTAGTACATTTCGCTGCTAGTAGCTATCCGCCCTGTTCGTCAGGCTGTTTTGCAGCTGTTTTATAGTAGCGGCTTCTGAAGAAATAACTGCGTACACTGTAGCAGCTGCTGAAGAAATAACTGCGAACACTGTAGCTGCTGCTTGGCGAACAAGCTGTGATCAATCTCTGCCAACCAGATATTCAAGCAGCCACACCGAGCTGAGAAATTCAGAATAGTAGCACATCATCACTGTGCACCTCTTAAATAAGATCGAGGTGGGCCATCAGCTTCAGCAGTGTTGAAGTTTTGAGATAATCACGGGGCTTATATTCCAATCGAGAACCAGAACTGCCCCTGCTGCTGCTTAATTCGACAGAAAAAAGCAAGTTGCTTGCTTGCCTGTCTCTGTACTGGTACGGACGAACATCACAACTCTGCATCTTCGATCGGTAGGACAAGCCAAGTTGCCATCTCAGTCATCATGGTTACTGGTGGAGTGATTAGGACAGGACCGGAGACGGCCGTGCGCTTGTCTGGACTCTGGATCGATGTGTCGTCGAACGACTTTGGGATGAACACTGCAGCTTCTTCCCTCCCCCCGCCGCGAACAGCGAACATGTATGAGCTCGCTTTGTTGCTTCAGCAGCGTGCAGATTTTTATAAATCTCTCAGAGGTGATCTTATCGCTGCTCTGGACAGTACCAACTACGAACTCTGCATCATGCAAATCTGGAGCAAGTGGCGATGTTGCCGCTGCGGAACGGAACGATCGAATCGATGGTGAACTTGGCGTCGAACAGTGGCAGTAGTTTTAGATGGCCGAACAGAGCCGCAGAACAAGTACACATCCGTTCTGTCCTGTGCTTCCGTGGGTTTACAGCTTGTTTGGATTGAGGAATTAGATTCGTCTCTTTCATTTGGTTTGCGACGTGGAATCATTCCGTCCGTCACAGCCTATTTCTTTCAAAGCCACTCAGCTAAGTTTTTCATGGAATGATGTGATCCTACGAGACTCGGCCTTGTGCTGGACGAGTTGATCCGTCAAACCAAACATGCTGTTAATTCACGTGCCACTTGGGAGTAGTAACAAAATTTAGGGTGTGTTTTGCACAGCTTATGTTTATATAAAAAATAGCTTTTGTTCTGGCTTATTTTGACAAAATAGCTTATCAGCTTATTTTGGTTCATTTGGCTTATCAGTTAAGCTGTTTGGCAAAACGGCTTATAAAACAGCTTATCCAGAGAGTGAGGTGCAAAAGCTACTTTTTTTGGCTCATGTAAAACGGCTTATCAGTTAAGCTGTTTGGCTGGGCTTATAGGCTGTAAGCCAAAGCAAAAACCCTTTAATAAGCCTTGTCAAACAAGCCCTTAGCTGGGCATGAATGCATTCGAGACTGATACAAAAGTGGTAAATGGCCTAGATCCTTAAAAAAAAAACAGCTAGATGGCTCAGATCCTTTATAGGAAAAAAAAACGGAAATTGGTTATCAATGAATAATAATAGCTATGATAACATGCGACATGATATTCCGTTAGAGCAACTCCAAGAGCATAGCCAAATCTCTCTCTATGTATTTCTATTTAGCTATCATTTAGCTAGGATCCTCTCTCCAGATTTCAGTGTAGTCCAACTGCTCCTTCAAAAACAGATTCTCTATATTCAAAAGCCACCTAATCTGTCAGCTTGTACCACTAAGGGGCTGTTCGTTTCCAGTAGGGGCTAAAATTTAGCCCCTAATCTGTAGTCCCTAGACATTTTGATCTAAAATTTAGCCCCTAAACTTTAGCTCATGGGTTGTTCTTTTCATAGGCTAAAGTTCATTTTTCCTCTTGAAAATGACTCAAATACCCTCAAATCCATGCAAATACATGCGAATCCATGTAAACTCAACATTGCCATGCAAGTACAAGGCCGCCGGCTTGCGACGTCGGAGTGAGCCGGGCTGGGAGAACAGGGGAAGGAGGCCGTCCTCTCCGAAGCCGTCCATGGACTGCAGATCTGGCGACAGGAGACCGGGAGGCGGCGAATTGGTGAAGGGATGCGGCGCCGGCGGGTCGAGAGGGGAAGAGGCGGCGGATCGACAGGGGAAGCGGCGGCGGCTCGGGTCTACGCGACGGCGGCGGAAGCAGGCGGCGGGGACGGCGAATCGCGCTGGCGGCGGAGCGGCGAACCCTAGCGGCGGATCGGATCGGGACGAGTGGGGGCGGTGTCACGGCCGCAGGACGTGGAGGGGGAGGGGTAGGAGGCGTCCGCGCTTCGTTTTAGCCCGTTTTAGCACCTCTTTCGTGGCTACAGATTTGCCTCCCTTTTTAGCCCGTTTGCACCTTTAGGCCTAAACATTTTAGGCCTGGAAACGAACAGGCCCTAAAGTAATTCATCGAACAGCTACCATGTGCCGCACACCTCGGGCTAGCTCCAGAAGACGGCGCTCGCGTTGTTGCTCGCGTTGTCCAACAGCAGTGCGACGCGCGGGCTAGCGGCAGCGCGGCGCACCGACGGGTGAGCGGCAGCGCGGCGCGCCGGCGAGCGATTAGCAACACGACGCGCGGGCGAGCGGCAGCGTGGTGCCCCAGCGAGCGAGCCGCACGCAAGAGCGGCAACGTGGCGCGCGGCGAGCGAGCGGCAGCGTGACGCGCGGGCAAGCGAGCAGCACGCACGAGCGGGGCCAGGATGGCGGGCGGAAGACAGCGACGTGGAAGCCTTTGCCGACAGCGTCGGCGGCGGCGCTAGGGACGAGAGGAAGCTTCAACTGCGATGAATCGAGCGAAAACTCACTAGAGAAGCGCGAATCGACGGCAACATCGATGAAGGTTCGGTGGCCGGCTTGATGAAGAACGGCTTCGATCTCGGGCTACGACGCGAAATCTTGAAATTCGTGATGGGGGTGGGCTGGGGCCCTCTGGGTGCAGCTCCCTGCAGTGGTGGTTTGGCTCGAGGAGTAGCTCCACGGCGTCGCGAGATGGAGGTGCAGAGGTGCGGAAATGGCTGTTGAGCCGGGAGAGCAAAAAGAAGAAGAAAAACAATGGGGCGACTTGACCTGGAGGAGCAAGGAGATAAGGTTGAGGTGGCGTGCGGGAGTGTCCATGGAGCAGTTGAGTGCCCATGCGTGCGGCTGTAGCAGCGTTCGTCGACGGCGCACTGCAGAGTGGAAGCGAGGCAGGGCGACGGAGGGAGGGAGCGCGTGGGCCGGGGCTGGGATGGCGAGGGGGATCGGCTCGGTATAGATGCCGAGCGAGGACGACGGAATGGCCAGCGGGATAGATTAGCAGCGAGGACGACGGAATGGCCAACGGGATAGATTAGCCAGGACGATAGGGATGCTGTTGGATCCAGTTTTTGGTGGGATTTTTTCTTTTTTAGCTAACTTATGAAGGATAAAGAGGCTCTTGGAGATGCTCTTATGCACCGTACCATTGCCGTATGGTAGTTTTGCAAAAGGATACAAGGATGAGAGAAGGCGGCAATCGCAGTTGTCCCCATCTCGCCGTCAAAGTACCAAGCACCATCGCAAACAAAAAAGAAGTTATAGATCATAAGCTGGTCCATGACCGTAGTCCGGGATACGGCACTCGTGCACAAAAACACGATCTCATGGGCTCATGGACTGGACCGCTGTGCTCACCAGTTAAACGGACTCGTGTCATGTGGTCTGTCTCATTATCTACATACCAGCATTATAGCGGCAGTACCATGATCAAGGACCGTGCTACCTGCAGCGAGCAGCAAAGTTTTGTCATTTTATAGAGCTTAATTGAATGTTAATATTCTAGAACCATGGCCCTTGACAACCGTTTGAGGGAGCAGCTTGTCATGTACTACATCAAGGTGGTGATTGCCTTCGCGCTGAGGAGGCAGCGACCACTCGACCAGCCAGCTTGTCATGTACTACATGAGCTGCTATCTAACCAGAATTCGGGATTCATGATTAGCCTCGCTCGTGTCATGATTAAGAAGAGACTAAGTGACTGAAGGCTTTGTCATGGCGCCAATTAAGCGTGAAACAGTTTCATTTGTCTCTCTTTTCAGCTGCATCGCTCGACTCACTCTGTCTCTCGAGACTTCTCCCTTTCTACAGTAGAAGAGGGCGACCTCGAGGCGACTCACCGTCCGGAGCCGATTCCGCGTGGTCCTCTCCGCCTCCGGTGCCCTCGCCGGCGCCGGAGGGTGGGAGGACCGCCGGATTTGGTTGCCGGTGTACATTACCTACTATTCTAGGCTAGATCTAGATAGGTTAGGTTTAGTTTCCTCCATCTCTTCGATGAGGAGTGGAGTCCTTTTCCTCTGCTTTCCCGGTTCCGGCGGGCGACGCCGCGATGGTGCTGGTGGTGCTGGCGTGCTCGGCGGCGTAAGTACCCTACCGTTCCTCGGCGGATTCCCTGCTTTGCCGGTTGCCGGAGGTATGAGGTTTTGTTTTCTCCTTTTCTGCGGAAGGGGGGAACAAGTTTGCTTCCCTGTGGGTAAGCTTGCTGTCGGCGTTGGCGTTGACGACGTCCGATGGTTGTCCCGGTCGGCGACGATGGCGGCGACCGTGGACTTTCTTTCCTCTTCCTTCTTCGTTGCGGTGGCGGCCGAGGTTCTTTCAGCTTTTGCAGATGTGTCCTGGCGGGTCCGGGCACTGAATCTTGCGGCAAATCCAAAGCATGGAGTCACCGACGATGGAGGGAGGTGGACCTTCTCCGGCGGCGTGTTCGTCGGTGTGTCGGGAGGTGTCTGGAAGAAGGAGAAGGACCTTGTTGTAATTTTCTTTCTTTCCAGGGGCCTTTCTGTAAAAGGCGGGATGTACTGTGCCAAGTTTTAATATAATTCCCCCTTTCCGCAAAAAAAAAAAAATTAAGCGTGAAACAGCAGGAAGTTAAAATGGCCGTGCAAGAACAGTGGTGCTGTACTGCTGGTCCGAATCTGAGCCGTCCAACCGGCTCTATTATGTGTACTGCTCTGTACGTTCTGCCGATTTCTCATGTTTTCATCACTCTCATCAGGCTCTCATTGCTCAGCAGAAATGCGTAACAGCGACCCCTGAATGTTCCTACTTCATGGCGGTTCAGCGGTGAATGTTTTTTTTTTATTTTGAAGAATTCAGAGTGCCCTTACGGCAAAATGGGATGATCTCAACAAAACAGTAACAGAGGCGCTTTGCATTACCGACAGCACAACAGCAAAGGGAGAGCAAGCGAACAACACAGAATAAATACGTCAGTTTTACTCGACAGTGACAGCGCAACAAGTCCCACACAAACTGAAATAAAACAAAGAAAAATCACTCAACGGAAACATCAGTTACAAGCAACAAAGACTGAAAGACACACAACAAAGTTTACAGTTGAGAGAGCGAGCAGGCCCTCTCCAATCGGGGATGGCGCAAACACTGCTATCTTGTGTCTAGTAGAGTGAGTCGACCGTCTTGTTGAGCTCTTCGAGCTTCTTCATCCGCATCCTCTCGCTTTCGCTCACCAGCTGCATCAACAAGTCCAGCGGTTCAGAGAAAATTAAAAGCAGGCTCAATTTTCAGAAGTTGCAGAATCAATGGCTGATTAATACACTACAGTGATCCATGAGTTTTTTTTCTTCTTCTTTTTGCTAACGAAAGAGACGAGTGCCGCTCACCTCGATTAGCCTGTTGACCAGCAGCGCTTTCTCTTTGCTCTTGTCGTTGTACGCCTCGAGCACCTCTTTGTATTCCTTCTCCTTTTTACAGTTCAAACCAGGCAATTGCACATGTCAGCTTACAAGCTTCTTGAAACACAACGTATCAAAGACTCGAATCGTTCAGAGATATCTCGAACATATCACGTTATAGCTAGCAAATCCGTGCAATTACCTTTTTGACGCAGCTCTTGCCGAGAGGCTTGAGCTGACGGTTTACCGTGTCGATCCGCTTCCGGATCGACTCCACCTCCTTCCTCGTTGGGTCCGCCATACCTTCCAGCTCCTACAAACATACGTAGCGCTGACGCCGCGCAAACAGGCATGCCGTACGTACGTGTCGGGAGGAAGAGGCCAGGCCAGGACGTAAGTGACGGACGTACCTGCCTGATGAAGGCGAGGCGCTTGGACTCCTCCTCGACGCGGCCGAGGTGCGCGAACACCTTCTCCCTGACCTCCATCTTGCGCCTCTCGATCTGCTCCTCCTTGGCCTTGAACACCGACAGCGCCGACCGCGACGACGCCTCGCCTTCCTCCTCGTCTCCGGCGCCGTTTCCCAGCGACGACGGGTGCTTCACCCGCAGCACCATCTGCATCGGCTGCTCCAGGCCGCCGCCCTGCATCTCCGCTTGCATCCTACTACTGTGTCCTATGCAGCACGCGGCGCACAACTCAAGAAGCTGTGTACGCTAGCTGTCCGTCCGGGCCGTGCCTATTCTCTCTTCCTTCTCTTCCTCGCTTCCCGCCATTTATAGCACCGGCCGGCTGTACGCACGCATCAACGCATGCCCACGAGTGACGCTGCCATTGCTCCGGCCTGTCGTCGCTTTCTTTCTCGGATGCTGGCTGTCGAAGCAACCGAGCACGGTGGTCTCACTCTAGTGAAACCGACGATAATTAAGGCGAAAACAAGAATACAAAAGGCGTCATCATTTCTATCATCCCGGCGCACGGTTGCTTCTGTCAGAGACCACCGGATCGTATTGTATGGTTGTTGTGTTCGGTGAGTCGATGTCAGAGGTCGAGTACAAGGAACTCTTCCTCTCTGGCCGATCGATCGATCGCCCAAGAGCTGTGCCGGGGAAGCGACTCCGGTGAGCCGGTTCTTTCCGCGGGTTGGTGCGCCCGTGTCTCCTTCGTTGCGTTTAGACATCGCTGGGCATCGTCGTCTTCTTGCCAACTTCCTCCTATAGCAGTCCATTGTCTGTCGGCCGACGGGGACGGCGCGCCTGCAGCAACGCGAGGCTTGCAAGACACATGCCATGGGATGGAATATGGAAGAGATGGGAGATGCTTTCGGTGAGAGAGACATCGATTCGAGAGCAACGGGAAGACTGATCTGCTGGGTTCTTCTTGTTCGGCGGCTTCGCCCCGATGAGGGAGGCCGTGAGTAGTTTGCTTTTTTTTTTTCTTGAGCAAGGTGAGTAGTTTGCTAAGACAGAGGGTCTCGTCACAGAGAAGAGCAGGCGTTAAACAGCTGCTGTTGGGCTGCTGCATGTCTCTGGGTTGACAGCTAGCCTTGCAAACTAAAAAAACGGCCCATCGCGATGCAGCTTGCACCTTCTGCCGCATGATGTGAGCAATTCAATGCGACCCAGAGCATCAGAACTTAGAGGGCAGCTCGTTTACATCATCATAGCATTAAACTTCCTTTTTGATACAGAAAAAAGAACAGGGACAGCAAGGCGGATCAGTTTAGGCTAAAGTTCATCAGTTGCTGAAATGAGGTGTCCAATACAAATGTACCATTCAAGACAAAGCTTCTACAGAACATAGTCCCTTCAAACACAGCTGCTCCAGGTGGAGTATACTTATATCATGTAAAGAGAAGCTCAGTATGTAATCAGTAGCACGGCTGTTTACTCTCCTGGTGCAGAGACGCCTTGCTTCAGCTTTTCCCTCTTCAGCTTCTTCTTCGAGACCGGCTTCTTCTTCTTAGGAGGAAGTGTCTTCTGTGCATACACATACAGAGCATAGTTTCCCACAAAGAAGAGCAACAGGAAGCTTGCAACCGCAAGCAGCACTATCATTCCTGGGTTCAGGCCCTTGCTGACCTCCTCAATGACGACATTGCTCTGAATACCAGCAACATAATTCATCAGAAACTGCACAAGTATTCTTAAACCCAGCAATTTACTGATGCATGGATCTAAAAGAATTACATGTTAGAAGGTTAGGACAAACAGGCTGCAGTCATACATCCTTCTCACATAGACAGACCAAATGCCACCACTGAATTTCCATAGCAACAGAAGCTAACTTCACAGATAGAGCACAACAAATATCGTTTGCAGAAAGTAATCAATATTCATTTCAGTTATAGAGCAATATGGCAAACCACCCACATTTGCACAAACTCAGAGGCTTGAGCACATGACAGATGAAGCTTAGCTGGAATGTAAGCAATAAGGCTGGAATGCATAATGTGTTAACCGCGATTATGCCATATCACATCATTTTCTGTACTACACACAATCATTTAATAAAAGGAACACGAGAGTCTTTGATGGCTAATATGAAATGATAGAGAACAGGTCAAGAGAAATGGTCTACATATAGTAATCATTTAGACTAAGCTATGCATGTTCAGTTATTCATTACAAGCACAGATATGCACATGGATTTAACAGTGAAGCAAGTTACACGAGCTAACAACTAATGTGGACTTGACTGAAACAAATTCACTCACTAGAAAAAAAAAGTACAGGCTACAGAAGACAAAACATCAGACCATCCTATTAACTGAAACATAATTTCGTACAAACATGAGCATCATACACACAAGCAGAGAACTGCAAGTGTATCATGATTCTGCATATTTGATTCCGTAGGCAAATAATTCTTAAACTTTGCAATTTACATCGTAATTCTGTAATTTATACAAGACGTTCAGACTGTAGAGACACTAAACTAATCAGGTAACGTCGGCTAGCTAGAGATTTGGACATTTATTTTTTTTAAAAAAAATACAGAGCAAATGGATCAAGCATAATCTATATAATCCACAGAGCAGTTCAAATTTGCATAAGTTAGCAAGTTCTAGACAACCAAGGATCATTCAAAGAGATAGATGCAATAATTTCCCCAAAATACAAAGAAACACGTTGTATTGTCACAAGTGTAATTACCAAGACGACGTAAAACGTATGTAATGAGTAGAACCTCGATCGAAATCTGCAGATCTAATTTCTCCATCATCAAAATCAAACAACATGAGGCAAAATCAGCTCCAAATCCGGCAAGTCAACGCTCGCTACAACACACCGGAACAGCTACAACCTCTAGCTCGCTGCCACAGCCCGCATGGCCGTGCTTGGTAAGCCAAGGTGAGGACTAATCTAAAACCCGCAGGAACGGGGAAGGTAAAAACGTCAGATCTGAAGGTTGCGAGTGCTACCCACAGCAAGATAACATAGAGGACGACGGGGGGCACCCGCGAATCCCCTCCACACAAGGGGAACATCTGACTTTCCCGGGAATTATTGCACCAGAACCAGAAAATTCACACAGGCAGTAGGAACGAGCTCAAGGAAATCCTTACCGCCGAATCCGCGAACTGCTCCGCCATGGCGGCCGCTTGATCTGAGCCAAACACCGCCCTCTGAATCAAAGGATTTGGATGAATTAGCGAGAGGGAGGAAGGAGCTGAGGATGAAGCACGCTAGGATGATTCGTAGGATCTCAGAAAACCCACCTTTGCGCAGCTGGGTACCCTGCGGCTTTCTTCTGATCTCACCCCTTCGCTTCTCTCGTTTCGCCGTGGCCTTTAGAGAACATGTCTGGTGTTAGCGCGGGTTCGTGTGTTACCGTGTTACCAACTTTAATAACGCCTCAAATATGCAACAAAAAATTGCAACAAAAATATGAATGGATAGCTCATGCAACGATCTACAATTCATATTTTTGGTTGAGGTGCAACCGAAGCTCGTACAAGAAGATACAAAAAAGAGAAATCAGACGTTGAATAGTAACGGGTTGCGGCTTCGTGATGAACGGTTGCAACCCGCACTATTCACAGTCTGATTTCTCTTTTTTTATCTTCTTGTACGAGCTTCGGTTGCACCTCAACCAAAAATATGAATTGTAGATCGTTGCATGAGCTATCCATTCATATTTTTGTTGCAATTTTTTGTTGCATATTTGAGGTGCTACAGTGATCGGTAATACGGTAACACCCTAAGGGGTGGTAACACCAGAGATGTTCTCGTGGCGTTTATGCGCCGTTTGATTTGGACTGTTCTAGCACACTGTTTCTATTATCTTTTTCCTTTCTTTTGTTTTTTGCGAAGGATCTTTTTTCTTTTTTAATTAAAGAATCCTATATTTTTCTAAGAAACATGCATGTAACAAATGACAAGAAGCAGGTACCCTAAACAAGAGGCCTTATCTTATTTTTACACTTACATGCCAAAGTCAAAAAACGAAGTCCAACAAAACCAGAATGCAAATGAACATGAGCCTACCACATATTGCCACGTCGCTAGTCCGACTGCGTCAAATGTGTGGCGACCAATTCATTCGCCACACTTCTAATGTCGAGCTGCATGCAAATGAACATGAGCTCTCCGCCGCATGTACGGTAGCTAACCAAGCACTTGTTATAGTTTTAGCAGTTTTAGCGTAGAAACTGTGGCGTGGCGTGGCAACTGGTGGAAGCAAACCATACTAGTCCTAAATTTGTTCAGCCCTTCAAATCCTACTAAACGAAGGATGCTTATCTTGAGCGGTCCTATAGCTACATACTCCCTCTGTCTTTTTTATAGGATGTTTTGGAGTTTGAATTTTTCTCTAAATATAGGGCGTTTTGAGAATAAGACAAAGTTTGTGGTTGGTAAGAGAGTTGATAGAGGGATAGGTTGAGATGAAAATGAGGGGTATAGTGATCTTTTGACTCTCAGATTATTTTTTGAGTTCGAATGCTAACAAGGCATCAATGTCCTTACATTTGTAGGTGTTACCAGATAATGTTTGCATTAAGCACCATTTGTGTAAGTTTACATAAATAGAGTATTTGCATTTTGTTTCATATATGTTGAGTTTGTTCCTGAGTTCTCGCTATACTTTTATTTATGTATCTAAGGTTTGCTTGCTTTATATATATGTGTTGAATTTGTATTT
Organism: Eragrostis nindensis; assembly: GCA_012490785.1. NCBI lineage: Eukaryota > Viridiplantae > Streptophyta > Magnoliopsida > Poales > Poaceae > Eragrostis > Eragrostis nindensis. The sequence goes on from JAAXCT010000084.1 coordinate 753,086, forward strand.
TATTTTGAATATAAAAAAGTTCAGTGAATATCGAGTATCAGGATCTGGAATATGAGAAATTACAGAAGCCTCTTTCCAATTATTAATTAGCATATTTTCTACACGTCAAGTTCATATTTCACTTGTGAAGGAGCGTTGTAACTTAGAAGCGTTGCTGGAACCGATGTGGAAATATGCTGAACAAGCTTCAATCGCTTGATTTCATTTTCAATCTTTATCGCATACAATTAACACTCCTTCAACATGAATGTCGAATGAAGATTCGATTGCTTGATTTAATCGCTTGGAAATTACCGCTACTTAAGCAATCGTTACATTATACAAACTTTAATTGTCGCCACATACATATTATTTTTTACAAAATTTGTACATTCAGGTATTTTATTTTCTTATACTTTGCAGCTCCTAAAGCTACGACCGTGGAAGTCGCATGGCCATGCCGAATTAAAAGTTAAAGAGGTCCTTTTTTTTTCTTTGAGGGGGCGGAGAGTGAGAGGATGCTTTTAACCTAATTATCTGTAGTCGATAGTATACAGTAAAGGGGAATCCAATAAGCTAAAGCTTTGCCAAGCAGTACATTAGCGTGAGCTTTTTTTATTCTAGCTTGATTTTAAAGGGTTCACCTAATATGAAAACTTTCTATGAGTTTATCATGATTGTTCAGTCATTTTAAAAAGTGTATTTGTTTCATTTATACTTTGAAATTGGGCAACAGTTTTTATCCACTGCGTGGGCTATTCACCATTTTGTGTCCTTTATTGTTTGTCGTCTTCAATATTTTCAATGTTTATAGGTATAAGAAATGACTGTGTCTCGGAGTTCACACAAATACATGTTAGGTTTTCTAAGTTGCATCGGCCATCAGAACTACCTTGGGCATCTTTTCCATTTGTAACGTGGTTTTGTAGTTTCGATATATGAATGTGAACCAAATAGGCTGGTTTGATTTATCCTGTATTTGTTATTCTTTTCTCATGTTACTTTGGTCTGAATATTATAGCTCGGTTATGCTTACAACACTGACAAAAATATGTAGACACATTCGATCCTGAGCTTTTTTAACATATCATATAACATATGGCAACAAAAAGGTCCCATTGATTGATCTCACCTGTAATATTCATCCGCTTGAACGCAGCGCTATGCTGATGACACTGGAAATTTCGGCTTATTGTAGACTCTTGGACTTGGTACTCGATTCAGCTGTTCACTATGAAGTATTTTTAGACCATTTTGAACCACTATAAGGTTGATAACATTCATCTCAGACAGAAAACTTGCAGAGAAAGGCCAGTTCTTTCACAGCTGCTCCTGTAATGAGTACCAAGCTGAGTGGGCAACCTTTTAAGGAGCTTCCATGATGCAGAAGTTTATGCACATTACAGTCTCAGATGTCTATATTGATAGTAAGGATTAGTTGTTCTGCACATATTGAAACCCTTAAAGATGACATTCTAAAATAATTCAACAAGTAAAGATCATAGATCCCTGTGTACTTCAGGTTTGAACATATGAACTATCACACAATCTGATACGGGACACACAAAACAACCTATTCCAATATTGCAGACATCCAACACAAGACATAGCACGATTGTAGTCTAGATCCAGAATCTCAAATGATTAACTGACATTGAACAAAAGACCTTCCGGTCGCAACACAGGTAGCAATAATGTTCACCGAAATCATTGTTTTAATCTGAAAATCAACCAAGATAACCTGCCAGTGGCATCATAGATAATTAGATATCACCCTTCTTCGGAGTCAAATACCGTATGGCAACCAAAATTAAAGAGTAGAAACATAGAATCTGCTAATCACGTCACATAAAGTTTGCAGCTATTCGATAGATAATCATCATTTGTAATGAAATTCAGACTAGCAGAGTAAATTTAGCAGCCCATGATGTCGACATCGCTGTCGAAGGGGTCAGCCAGAGCATTCAGAGACTCTATGCTGAACACCTTGGTTTGGACTTGTTTCATGTCATGAAACAAAACTTCAGCTTCCATGGATGCGACGTGGCATTGACTGAACAGGTCTTGCTGTTTTGTGACCCATGCATGGTCGACCGACATTGCAGATTGAATCCTCATTGTATGAAGCACCTGTGCGTTAGCAAGAAGAAAGCGTACAAATTCCAGCATGTTGTGGTCCTCAAATCTGCTTTCCAGTCTCACGCTCTTAAGATGGTTCACAACACACGAAACGGGATCAAGCTCTTGGTAGTATCGGGAACCAATGGTGTCATCCTTGTCTCGGCTCTGTTTGCTCTTATGTGCAAAATGATGATTCAGAGGCAGGAACTCTTTAAGTGTTCAGCTAAACAGCATCGTACATACATGAACAAACAATGCAATGAAATAACATCAAACAGTAATTACCTCAAAATGCAATGTCTCCAGGAAAGGAAAGCACTTGAGCAAGTCCATCACCTTATCCATGTCCTTCTTGCTGGAGAAGCTCACACTGAGAGCCAAAATCTTGACGCTATGGATCGGAGCACACAGTCCCTTGCCAACCTTCTGCAATATGCAAGTGAAAGAGTACCTGATTGAGTTGAATGAACTTAAGAAGAGGATAATGAAAAGTGAATTGCATCCGGGAAATTACCTCCTGACCAGCGAACTCGCGGTGGTAGTGGAATACATTCCTGAAGCCCACCACGAGATAGCCGAAAATTGTAAGCTTTGGCGCGCCAACTATGGTAATGTCCGAACCCAGATGCACGTCCCCGAGGAGACGCTCCAGGCGCGGCGCGTTCTCCACCGTCAGCTCCTCCAGGTGCTTGTACTGCCACACTCCGAGCAGCACGAGGCAGGGGCAGGAAATGACTCGGATGCGGCGGGGGCCCTGGACGTGCTTGAGCAGGACGCTGCGCAGCGCCGGGCAGCCGGAGAGCACGCTCTGGAGCGCGGCCTCAGAGATGTGGGTGGAGGACAGGGTGAGCTCCGTGAGGCGGGAGGCGGAGACGGCGGCGGCCCCGGCGTCGGAGAAGCGGCACTCGCCGAGGGCGAGGGTCTCGAGCGTGGGGGAGGCGAGAAGCGGGTCAGCGAGGGCGCGGTGACACCACTCAGGCGGGCAGCAGAGGGAGACCTCGCGGGCGGGCTTGGCGGCGGAGAGGTCCCTGAACCAGGCCTCCGCGGCGGGGACGCGGGCGCGGAGGGAGGTGCGGGCGAGGCGGAGGCACGAGACGGGGCCCGGGTGCGAGGCCAGCGCACGGGTGACCGCGTCGGCGCGCGCCGCCCATGGGGCCGCCGTCGGCGCGAGGGGGGCGCGGGCCTGGCCGGGAGCGGGGAGCTCGAGGTCGTCGAGGCGGAGCGGGGTCCCGCGCCACGCGTCGCGCCAGCGGGTGGAGAGGACGGCGGTGCGCCCCGCCTCGGCGGTGGAGAGGCGGGAGATGATCGCGGAGAGGATCTCGAACGGGAGGTCGCTGATGAGGTCCACGCCGCCGGCGTCGCGCGGGCGCGGCGGCGTATCCATCGTTTTGCAGGTGGTGAGTTGTTCAGAGCTGGGCTGCGGCGTACAACAGTGAACAACAGTGTTGAGTGGAGAAGTCTGTCTCATGCACGGGGCCTTAAGGGCCTGGACTGTAGAAGTGGATGGGGGCCTTCGTAGGTTGTTATCTCCCGCATGAATGAACTGGGCTATAGATGGACCGGGCTTTTCACGTGAGCTTCACCATCCAGCCATCGGTCATGCCAAAAACTTGCCTGCCTTCGTGCACTCTCAGGGCATGCCCCAGCGTTGGCAGCGTACAGAGGGAGTCAAAGAGGCGTCATCCTACCTGGTGCACATGCACAAGGTAAAACTAAAAGTTTCACTTGTAAGAACCTCATTTTCACCATATAGGTGCTTTTTAATTCGAAACTATTCATGAAATAGCCTATCTGTGCAACATCATTGTTTTGTTTCTAGCTACACCAATTCAACAAGCCTCCGGGTCCGGGCACCGCTATCCAACGATGTACCGCCGGAGCTAGTGCATCGCCGTAGATCTAACCTGAGGATGTCACAGCAGAGCTCCTAAAGGTCCAGCGGTTACACAGTAAAGGAGGGGAGACGGTGGTGCATGGGTCTGCGGCGGGACTCGAGAGTGCGAGCTCCAGGAAATGTTCTCCCACCAGAAAATGTGGTTTACAACCAGCTAGATTAACGGGTAACGAAGCGGACCATATGCATATCACAAGAAGAGAAAAGGCAGGGCAAACTAGCACAAAACACCAGCTTTTCACTGCCTTACTAGCTCGAAGTAGTACAATGGAAATAACCACTTACAACAGATTTATTCAGAAAGAAAGATACAATACCAACGGAGCTATTATGTACAAAACCACAGGGAACACTTTTCAGATTGCAGTGACTTGTGTCGCTGGAAAAATGTGGCATGCCTGGTCCATTTTCTTTCACAAGTCAGAAATAGGAACCCATCAATGGGTTAAACCATTGATCTGATCACCCTGGCATTCAGTGAATAAGCACAATCCCCAAAATGACATCAGGGCAGCCTCACACAGGTTACTCGGCGGTGTCATGCCACCACCAGCTCTCTGGACCTCTCCCTAGTAACAAGCTACTGCCTTTTAGTCCTCTGTAAGGGCGTAGACAACAGCAGTTCTGCTAGGAGCATACACCGAGAAAGAAAACGGCCTACTGTCATGCGGCCAATCCTGCAAGGCATCAGCAAATGGGACATTATTTCAGATGAACAGGTGCCCAAACAAGACAAGCAGACTGAGCGCATAGCATTTAAGCCAAGACATACAGCAGTGAAGTACTCTGCGTCATGATCAAGCCGGCTGAACCCGCCAAACAGGCCATCGTCAGAGTCCAAGACCACCTGATAGAAAATAAAACAAAAAAGAAGCCATCAGCAACCAATAAAATACAGTGGTTTCTCAATATGGATGGCTATAATACTACGGTTCTCCAATCAAGGTAAGTCCATAGCATAGTGGCCAAAACGATACGAATGCAACATTGTTACTTAACCATATACCAAACCTTTCTCTTGAGTACATCTGAAGAGACATATTATCTAGGCACAGTAGCTCTTTGGTTTTAAAAAAGCCCTACGTGATGAAAGGTTAAGTGATCAAATTACTGGAGCATGTAAGAAAGCTGCATACCTTGTACTTCCCAGGTTTTAAACAACCAACACGGTAGTCAAAATAGCTATTGCTCCAATGGAAGTTAAACACGAAAACCAAGTCCCCTCTCTCGAAGATGATCACCTTGTCCTCCTCATGTTTTCGTGATACGTACTGGTGCTCAGATGTCATGAACTGCAGTTACATTGTTTTGTCAGCAAAATGCACCAACTATCTTGACAAAAAAAAGCAATTCCATATACTCCTTCCAGTAGTTTTCCTTAAACCACTGAATGTTCTCCTCACCCCAAAAAAAAAAAAAACCCACTGAATGTTTCTATACTCGCATATTAAAGTATACAAAATGATTAAATAGAAATGCAGCTGTGGATGATGCGATACAGAGAAACCCATGACATACTTCATATTTTTCCTCAAGATGTTGCATTGCCTGATCAAACTCCTGCATACCACGGTATCTAAGATAATCTGCATCTCCCTGGAAACAAAACCAAAAAAACAAAACTTAACAATGGAGCTTATACTAATATTAGTTTTCTATACAAAAAATAATGAACTTTCCCAAGTACGATTTACATAAAAAATATATTGCCAATCTAGATCAGATGAGAGAATATAATAGCACAGTTATAACTTACAAGATCAAACCTACGGCGACATTTATCAAAACTATAGTTATTTCCTGGGATGACTGAACCGTTCGGAAGACTTTGTGGGCCTCTTGGAAAATCTATCCATTCTGCCAAGTAAAACACTAATCATAACTTGCTCCTCAGAAGAAATATATTACATGCTATGTAAAAGTCATGGTTCAGTCGTAACCATGCAAATGTAATAAGACTGTTAGGACTAACCAGGATGCCCAAACTCATTTCCCATGAAATTAAGATAGCCTTCACCACCTAAACTCATTGTGATAAGCCTAATCATTTTATGTAAAGCTATACCACGATCAATTCGAGGTGTTGAGGGTCTGTCCAAAGCCATGAAATCATACATATCCTGCACGAAGAGAAGTTCATATGCTCATGTTATTCTGCTGTGATGTCAGCATTTACATTTGCATGTACCAAGTATCAACCTAATAATAAAATAATATAAGTGCTAGTATGCTTTCTTGGGAGGAAACCAGTGTGTAAAAATAAGAACAAGTTTGTATGGCTACTACTCGATACTTGCTAACACCTAGGGACCAGGCTGAGCCCAACACCCACACGGATGTTACTGCAATCCCTGCCTCCCTTATCTTCAGGTGCTACCCGCTCGCCCAGCAGGCCACCAGGCTGCGCTGCTCCTTGTCCTTATCCCCCATCGGTTCCTCACTAGCTCAAGGTACGGCCACATAATGACGGCAATGGCAGAGCCTTGTACGGTAGCGACAAACCAGGTTAGGGCTCCGGGGTTTCAGGTGTGGGCTTCGTATCTAATCTCCGGCTATACAAATCAGGTGGCAGGTTGGTCCGGTGGTAGGCTATGATGGGCGGTGGTGCAGCGAGGCATCGATGGTGCTGCCGGCCTGGGCTGCAGGCTCGCAGCAGGTGGGTTGGGCGAGTCTCATCGGCTGGTTAGGGATGCTGGATGTGTAGGACTAGGAATAGAGAGCAATGGGTGCTTGTGCGCTGAAGCCACAAAGGCGCCGCTGGCTGGAGTGGCGGCGGGCGGTGCTTGTGCTAGTGCGGCAGGAGGTGATGATGCCAAGGAAGGCGCCAGAGGCTGGGAGGAGAAATTGGCGAGCAGGGGCGGTGGTCAATGGGAGCAGGAGGTTGGGGACAGGACACCGATAGCATCGGCCAAGCTTGAAGCTGACGATGGGGCTTCCTTTTAATGGACCAGTGACCCGTTGTTCATTAGTGACAACCTAAACTAACATATTAACAAAAGTGCAAACATACAAAGACCTTCAACTGTTTTCTACTCTGGGTGTTGTTAAGACTATAAGATACACCAATCAAGCAATCATTGTAGCTAAAGATTAATTGAAAGATGGTACACCTATAATTTCTGGAGTCTTGAACAAAAAAGAAAAAGAAAACTCGGTAAAAGGAAAATTCAGATATGATGCTAACAACAATAAAAGTGGTCGTTCTTCCAAATACTGTCTGTTTTTTTTTTCTGAGAATTCCAAATACTGTCTGTTACGAACAAATGAAATTCACAAGCACACTACACAGCGTCACGGGGCATTTAAGAAGTTCAAAGCTCGTGACAGCTGGACTCTTCTCGAGAAAAATGTAGATCCAGTCAAGCAGCAGTTGCTACCATACTGATTTCACTTGGGGTACAATTCTACAAAGCACTGGTTTCTCCTTAGCTATCAACATAACCCAATTTTAATTTTACATTAAATAACTCTTTCTGGGCATAAAGGTGATCATTTCAGTTAGTATCATGAGTTCATACATATAGATTTAGTGATTCAGAAAAATGGTTCGTTGTTAGTTGAATTTTACTAACAAAATATTTACAACAGGAATGCAGATCTCAGCTGGTTTATGAAAGGTGTGAGCAGATGAATGAAGACAAATTATTAAGTTAATCGAAGCAGGATTTCACTAACTGCCAAAGGTAGTAAATTACCACATACTAGGTTTCAGCAATCTTGCTTAATATCCACTACAGAATGCTCAGGTCGGGGCAAGTAGCAGACAAGTAACAAATCATTATCGCAAGAAATGACAAGTAATATGATGGAATGATGTAGTTATTCAGTTCATCTAGGCCGGAGTGACAGCTAGTACCTTATCCATTAACCAGAATGCAATCGTCTTGTCACCAACTAAAGCTTGATCATGGCTTTCAGCATAAGTGACACATTTCTCTAACCATCTTCTATTTGTTAAGGTGTGCACGATATCACCCATTTTCCATGATTCATCACTTTGCCTGTTTAAAGGAAAATGTTGAAATTAGGTCACAGCAAAAATTTAATTCGAATTAACCAACCAATGTACCAACATTAGCTTCAAAGAAGATGGCTAAATAAGTATGCAAAAACTGTATATTCAACCCTGATCACAAACGGCGCAATTAGCGGTTAGATTTAGGCCTCCATTGTTGTTTGATAAACTCTGATAATCAATTTACTAATATCATTTGTGACAACTGACAAACCTGGCTTAAAAAATTAAATATTTATAGCCAAAATTTGGAAAGGCTGGCTTCATGTAGTTTAGAACGAGAAGTAAAAGAAAAGTTAAAGATCCACTGGTAGTATTATGTAAAGAGAAGTTTGAAGATCCTCTGGTAGTAATATGCATGATTCAAATCAATTAGAAACTGCGATACACCATTGTGCATTGTTAGCTGCTGATGTACCAATACTTACTTCAGGAGTTCAATCCATTTGTCTGGTACAGCCATATGTAGGCGGTAATCAAAACCAACACCACCATCTTGAACAGGAATACAAAATGTAGGCATTCCGCTAACCTGAACAATTATATAGTTAGACAAATGGAAAATGAATGCTCGTGGAGCCACCTATTACTTGCAATAGGCATTTCACATGTCATTGTGACATTTCACACGGTATAAACTTGAATTCAGATAAGTTTCAACATACTGATCTAGGCACAGTGAGAATCCATAAGAGCTATGCCGGATGTTATTATTATGAAGTATGGCATTCATATAAGATACACACACCATAGATAGATATTAGTTTGGCATCATTGCCTCATTGGATAGCATTCCATTTCCATACTGTACATTAGGGGCATGATTTTGAAGCTATTAACAAGGCTGAATATTTTTAATCAAATATAAATACGGCAACACTCATCAACACATCAGATTAAAGAACTAAATACAATTCAAGAATTTGCATCCGAGTTCCAATGCGTTTTCACATTCTAAATCTGGCGTCAGAACCCCTGGCCACAAATTAATTTTTATGTGGTATTGTGAGGCAAACATCTTCCCCCAAACAAAAACAACAGCCTAGTATATCATGTTAGTAACAATATACAAAAAAAAAAGGAGAAAAGGAACAAAATGTAAGGACTTACATCTTCCCCAATGGCTACAGCCTCAGGATAAAGCCCATGAATGAGATCGTTTACCAGCATTAAGTAAACCACCGCATCAACATCAGTAGCAAATCCAAAGTACTCGCTGTAATTCCCAGTAAATGCAACCTATAAGAAAGCAGAATAATTTTAGCCAAATTGGTAATCACACTCAATAGGTTAAAATAACACTAGATTGTGGCATACTGCAATGCTAGAAGCTATACACTAGATTGTGGCATACTGGAATGCTAGAAGCTATCTTAGACCCAGTAATTGGTAGCAGGAGGCAAATAGATGGCAAGATGTGCCCAAACTAAAAAAGGAAGCAGTAGCAACATGAAATTAAGTTACCAGAATCACTTGATCAACTTACTTGTAATCCATGATGAGTATACATCATGGAGGTCACCCCATCAAATCGGAATCCATCAAACTTATACTCTTCAAGCCACCATCTCGCGTTCGACAGTAAAAATCTCATAACCTGGATAAGAACAGAAATTTTGTCTAGATATGTAAAGACTGATTAACAGGAATTATTACCAAATATACAGTTAAAGAACTTGGAAGTTACATACTTCCCAACTCCCATAATTGAACAGGCGGGAATCCCACATCCAATGATGGCCACGTGGACCACCATGGAAATAATGTGTATCAGTGCCATCGAAACCATTCAAACCGTCCAGCGTATTATTTGATGCATGACTGCAGGATACACATAAATATTGGTGAACATACAATTGAAAAGGATAAACCAATAAGAATGGAAGTTCTGTGAAAAATAAGGTATGTAAACACCATATATGAACTTCAAGCGGATTAAGGTATTGATAGGTATCTAAAATGCTCAACCAAGTTATGAAGGATGCGTAGAATTGTAAATAAGAAGAAATAGGCGCACCTAAATTCGCACCGAAGAAGACTCAAACCTGGGTGATCTAGGCATATAACCACACCCTCAACCAAGACAGGCTCAGTTACCTTATTGATATGTATCTATAATCTTTTTTTTTTTTTGGCCAAAAATAAGCTCATCCTGATAGCCAAGTGTTGGCTATGCTTGTACCATGTACACCCTTTTTAACTGATGATGTTAGGACAACATTTTTTTAACTAAAAAAACTTAAAAGTGTTGTCCCAACGGCATCAATTAAAGGAGTAATAAAATTAGCTAAGTGATTCTGAAACTTGCAAATTCTTTGTAGTGTCACAAACAGGCCATTAAGAAATTTTCATTTATCGAAATAGAATTGCTCTGTGTGCATCAACATCATTTGTGCTACTCGCTATTACAAACAAGGTACCTAGAAATTATCAAATTATTCGACAGTGTCAAATATGTTCAATCGCAATAAGTTAGCCGATCTAACGATCAAATCAAGTGCAAAGTTCTATCAAATAATAAAACTAGGATCATCGAAACACCCCATCAAATAAATATACCTGTGAACAATATCCATCAGCACATGTAAACCAAGTTCATGAGCTCTATCAATCAAAGATTTCAAGTCCTCTGGAGTCCCAAAACGGCTACTTGGTGCAAAAAAATTTGTAACATGGTACCTGAAAATAAAAGTATAGTAACAATAATCAAAACAAGAAAAATAAGCATGTGGAACAAAAATATTTCTGCGTGTATGCATCATGATGTAAAAGCTCCAGATAGATGAAGAACATAAAAATAATACGGAGAGATGAATGCTGTAAAAGTCAAAATACCCAAAGCTTGCATAATACGAGTGTTCTTGAATTGCCATTATCTGAACCGCATTGTATCCAAGCCTTTTAATCCTTGGCAGCACCTCATCTCTGAAGTTAGCATATGTGTTTATTTTTGGTTCCTACACAGACAATCATAAGATGCTCAACTTCTCATCAAGTATAATGATGGTATATGGCTGTGAAACTTCAGTTACCAAGAAGTAGAGTACAAACAAAACAAGAATGAAAATTTCTGCCAAACAAAACAAGATCAAAAATCATCTAAATAATATAATATGGTAATTCTTACTTACAAACTGCATTTTGCCATTTTAATGTGGTAACATGGCTACATTATGTGTCACCACAACAATAACATTCATATAAAACTATGTTGTCGGAAATAAGAAGATATGTTTAGCATTTGCACTAATATTTTAGCGGCGGTACCTATAGATGGATTGAGATGTCCAAAACAAAGAAGAAAAGAAGTTAAACATTCTCTACCTAGTTGTCACACGAATACAATGTGTCTTATAGTATAGCCAAGCAAAAAACTAACGGTTGATTTCCCCTCTCCTTTGTAAAGGGCAGCCGGAAGGTTTGGATATTAAATTTATTACAGAAATAAAAAAGAACTAAATATTTACAAAGAAGTAAATCAACAGAGCAGGGGGGGGAAACGAACAGAATTATTGGCTTACCGGGCTACTCATTCCAATATGTGATTCATATATCCGCAATGACTTTGGCCTTCTAGGTTGAGGGTGCTTGAATACATACTTCTCCTGTGTTCAAATGTAAAATATCATAGGAAGTGATCAGAAAAACATGACTACACTAACCTACAACGAAAAAAATATTACACAGATACTTTCCACTTAAAACAGGAGATGATCACTGACACTTCTAAGTATCATAATATTGTTATTATCCACATATCAGAAGAGAATAAGTGGAAAATAAGATGGTAAATAAATTTGAAACTTGACGGTGGTATATAAATTAAATGCAATACTAGAAATTTAATGAAGAATGTAAGGTAAAATCTAGAGCATACCTCTTCAGGGGGATCATAATATATACCATTGTATGGTATTTCACCAGGGGCCTGCACAGAAAACTTGATCCAGGCAGGAATCGAATCCTTTACACCAGATGGTGTATCCATCCGAATCTAGGAAAAGATAAAGTAGAAAGGATAAGAGGAGATCCTTTAGTAGGCTCTATTTGGGTGTGTTGGGTCATCCATGGTTCCATACTGATTTGAACAAGTGAAGCTTACCTTTACACGTGAGCCATGAGGAATAGCTGGGGATCCATCAGCATTATTAGGAAGGAAAATCTCCCAAACACCATACTCATTCTGAAAGTTTTTTATACTATATATCAGCATAAATAGAAGCATAGCAATACTGGACATTTGGATAAAAAAGATAAATCTCATAATAAGTATCATGGAGGAAGAGCTCACAAAATGCAACATTTATATATACTGTTTGGAACCAACAATAACATAGTCTTTAATGAATATATAGTCTTGGGCCGAAAAAGTGGTAGTAGGTTGAAGAATATCCAATGATACAGTACAAGGAATCATCATAAAAAGGCAATATTTTTAGCAAAAGACACTTAGGATCATCATGAAAGAATTCATAAACAACTAAATGAATTCAATAGGGAAAACATATCTTAATAATTGCAAAGAAAATATGGAATATTGCAAAGATGTCGACGTACTCTGGTCATTGTATCTGCGTTTGGATTCCAATTGTTGAAGTCACCAACTAATGCTGCAGACTGCAATAAGATTCAAGACTCTGTTTTAAAACTTAATAAAGCTGATCAATAAATTATACAAGCTCTCCACTTTAAGAGAAAGTACAATCATGATATATTGTGGCCGTTATAATTGCCAAGACTGGCAAGAACATACATGTGCACCAGGAGCCCATTCTCGATATGTAATACCTTCAGCGCTGGAAAAAAGAAAAGCGAAACAGGATGTGAATATTTGCTCATAAGACGTGCAATTTACTAAGCATTCTATGGTAACCGAGCCTTTAAATTTACCTGCGGGTAAATCCCAACGTTTCATAACCACGAGAAAATGCATCCAGACCACCTTCATGTTCGTCAATAGCTGCACGCATTCTTTTGTATTCGCTGTATCTGTTTAATCCACATAGCAGAGCAAGAACATATGTCAAAGTTACAGTTCTCCCAACAAAAACACTACAAATAGGAAACTAACTTGTCCAATTGGCAGAGAACCAGTAAAGTGAAGTATACACTCAATTAACCAGTTCCATCCTCCACCAGTTTAGCCGCCGCTCTGTCTTGATAACGATCAGTGCGGCCGTGATGGATTGTATTGCAATTATGACTTGCAACAATGAGCAAATTCAATAATTATATTGTTCACTCATCAATTCTACAGGTACTTTGGTATATGTTCACAGAGCCAAAGGGATTAGTTCCACTTAAAAGTAATGTGTACCATTGATCCATACCACCTTATACCATCAGTTAATGTATGCAATACTTGAGTTCGATGCACCAACTCAAAATGCACAAAAGTAGCAAAATGGCTTACCGGTAATCAAGATGGCTCCGAAAATCTTCCAGCATTGGATCAATCTGGTATATTCGCTGGCCATCTCCTGGTGGTGGGATAACTCGTAGTTTTTCTTCCACAACTGCTTGTTTAGCTCCTTTAGTCAAGCCATTAGTGCCGGTTTTGGCACTGCCTTTAACCACTGTTGAGGGTTCATGCTTATCAACTGTCACACTTGCTTCAGCCACTGCAGAGGCTGCCTCCTTTTCCACAACCGGTTTCACTTCACGTATCTACAGTAAAATAAGTGGGTAGATTTTAGACTCAACGATGCCCCAGAAAGAGGGAAAACACAACAAACCATAGGCACACTTTTTGTAACCTTGGTGCTTGGTGGCATATCTAGCTAAGTTCTTAGAAACCCAGGAAAAACTACAATGAGAAACTAACAAAAATAGAAAACGCGCGAATATTTGCACAAAGCTGGCATAGCACAAGTAAAAACTGAAACACCTTCAGTGCTTGATTTTATCAGATACATGGTAGGTGCTCATGAAGAAATGTTTTCAAAATCAGACTATATTGGTACCTCTGATTCTTCAGGTAGCTCAGCTGCGTCGACAACAGGTTCTGCAGAGGACAGCAAGTCATCGTTGCCGCCTCCAGGCACCAGCACCTTCCCAGGAGCACCCGCGCAGCTCAGAACAGTGCCTGCTGATGCAAAGCCCGCTCCACTGATGAGAAGTAAGAAAACAATACAAAAATATGCAATAATATCGACAAAATATCAAACACAACCCGGGGGCCAAAAAATAGACAAAATTCACCAGCAGAGAAAGCAAAAACGGTCATCGCATCAATTGATTATACTAACGCATTTGCGGCAAACTTAATAAGAAAAGTGCGAAGTCCCAGAGTTCAGGGAACCGCGATCGCGTCAGCGGACGAAATGCGGATACATGGATTGGGAAAAGGAGCACGCGTCCGATGAGCAAACAGTCAGAGGCACGGCCTCTTCCCACCGAAACCAATCGAGAAGCAGGCAGGAAAGAAGCGGCGAGTAACAACCGACTAAAAATAGGGAGGGGGTGGAAGGAGAAGGCGAGGGAGTGAGGGAGCGCGCGAGAGCCGTACGAGAGAACGAGTCCTTCCTCCTGAAGAGCAGCGACGGCAAGTCCACCCCGCTCCTCCGCTCCGGGCCGGATCGCGCCGAGCCGCCGCCGCCGCCGGGGCGCACGACCCCGAGCCTCGCGCCGGACACCGCGAACGACGACATCCCGCGCAAGTAAACCCAACCGCAGATCCAACCGCCCACGCGATCTCTGCCCCCTGCTCAGCCCACCGGAAGCGCCGCGTTGCGTGGGGGCGGCGGCCGAGAGGAGCAGCGGCGCGAGATATTATTGCGGGGGGAGAGGCGAAGCTGTACTGGAGTACTACTGCGGCAGAAGAATGAGGGGGGCAGCAACGTGTGCGGCGGAGGGTGGCAGTGGCCTGGCACTGGCAGTGCATCTGTGCATGGGGATGTGGGAGAGGAAACAGAGAAAGGCTAGCCGACGAGGCCGGGTGGGGCCCCCCGGAAGCGTGTGTGGCGTCGTCTTTCCCGTGCGCCCCCGCCCGCGCGGGAGGTGGCAGGGCACCGCGGTATGGGTGGGGCCGCGGGGACGAGGAGATCGCGAACCAACGGCTGGGAGCGCGTCCCCGGCCATCCGTTGCGGGGGCGACGGACGCTGCACCAGTCCCCTTCGTTTCGTTCCTTCACTTCAATTCGAAAAAACAAAATAACTTTGGTGTCGTGCACAAAAAAAGGTGCGTGCTTTATTAGCTGCGCCCGTCACATGAGTGATCGCGCCCCCGGTTGCATTAATTATGGGTGCTCATGTGTGCGGTGTGCCCCCACCCGTGGCGAACCGGCGTGGCGGCGACCTCTCTCTCCCGCGTGTCACGCGCCCACGTTCGCTGTCAAGACCCGTGCGAAAGAGTCTCAAAAAAAAAAGACCCGTGCGAAATAGGAACGCTCGGGTGTTCTTGTCCGCAGGTGAAGAAAATCTTTGCGAGAACGAGCGAGGAGGTGTAGCATATTCTGGTCCTCGTGCAAATACTTAAAAGGCATCACGAACAGGAAATGCACACCTGTCAGATACACAGGTTGATTCAATAAACACAAGCCGTCTATAGAAGTACATAGAATCACTATCATATGTGTTTTCCTCGAATTCACGTATGATCGCCAGGCATAGAAAACAAGCAGCACCGGAATGACCTTACTTACAGTGTAATCTAGCCTAAGAGCATCTCCAACAATGGACCTCAAAACAAGGCCCCTATTTTTGTTTTTCAGGCCAGCATGCAAAAATAAGAGCTTAAAATTTAGCTTCACCTCCAGCAGTAAACTAACCCAAGACCCTATTTTGTGTGAGACCTAGTTAAAAAATGGTGGGACTCATGAATGAGAGGGAGGATTGGAGGACCCTAGGAATGAGGGCTTGGAGATAGAGTTTGAGAAGGCATGCAAAATGAGAGCCCAAGTAGGGTCTTTACTGGAGTTGATTTTTTGCCTCAAGCTCCTAAATAATAGAGTAAGGGCCAACTAGGAGCTTTGCTGGAGATGCTCTAATGCACAGCTAATTATTATAATAACTAAACCCAGCCCCTGAAAAGCGTGCAGGTCATGCTTACTTTAATGCCTCGATCATCCCTTCCCGTCGAGACGAGAGAGATTTCTCCAGTCTCCACAGCTTGTCGACTGATGTTGACCTGGACTAGGAGGAGTAACGAAAGCGTCTGGAACTTTTGCAGCCCGCGGCGGTCGCTGCCTTGGATCGGCCAGGCACCAAGCTGGCAAGCCGCCCGGTCGTTTTTGAACCTCTCATTCCTGAATATAAGAGTAGTATCTGTTCGTGTACAAATAGAAGACAACAACGCACTTACACGAACACGCCTACACCTATACCCAGAAAAACAAACGTGTCCCTCAAGAGATTGAAGCACGACTGTCACCACGCGGAGAGAGGTACAAGAGAAGCAAAGTCCTAACAGATTACAGAAGAAAGATGGCATTAAAGAAAGAGACCCAAAAGAGCCCCCCAGCTCCGACGCCGCAAGACGCACTTCCAAACAAGCCGAAGCCGCCGTCGCACAACGCGCCGCAGACTCCGTACCGTCGCTTGACAATCGCCGCCGACAGACACAGCTCCAACGTGGCCGGCACGCCGCAGACAGCCGAAGCTTGAACACCATCAAATCCACAGTAACCCTGGACGATCTCCCATGAAAATATCCACGAGCCCACCAAAGCCGCCGGGGAGGACGACGCCATCAGCACGGAGGAGGCTCGGGAAGCTTATTCCAACGAAGCGCCGGCGCCTCCGCATCACCGAACGCTCAAGGACAGAAAACGTCCACAGTCTCCGTCGTCGACGGCAACCGGAACAGAAGAAGCCGAACAACGCCGTCGCCGTCCACCTGCAAGATGGACACCGAAGACGCCGGCACAAAAACGACGGGAAACAGGGCCTGCCACTGGAACACAGCAGCCAACCCCCCATCGCCACAATCACCATCCAACATCCTTCTTCCCGACGACCCATGACGGCAACATCGCAGAAGAAAGAAGAGGCAAAAACAGTCCACAAAGGACATGGCGACCTTGAGCTCCAGGGGTTTCCAACCGGAATCCACCCAAAACCGGAGGCCGCCGGCTCCGTAGATCTACCGCCGGCGAAGGGATCCATACCGGCAAGCAGGGGGAAGATCCAGGAGAAGTAGTCCCACGCGGCATCGACGCTCCCACCTCGTCGTCGCCACCGGACAAGGAAGCTCCGCAGCACCGCCGCCAACACCCACTCCAGGCCTTCTCCCGACGCCGACGAGCAACATCAGAAGGAAGGATGGAGGAAGAGAAGTCGGAGATGAGGGAGATCGAGGAAACAGACCAAATCGCCATTCCGTCGCCACTCTCTACTGTAGCAGTAGAGAGGGTTCGGTCGTTTTCTCTAGGCCGAATCACCGGACGACATCACGAAGAACGGACGAAAAGGCCCGGCCGGGACAACGGGCCTACGTGGGGGCGGGCGCTGTCCTGACCGTTGAAGTCGGCCGGGAGGTCTGATATTTCGCGGGCTCCGCTCCACCGCTAGAATTTTCACGATTCCAATGGGCAGACGAGTCTGCACCGTGCACATGGTTCGTTCCAAATCTGTTAGTAGCAGCGTCGGGAGAGGGACCGCATGCTGCAGATCAGAGAGGAACATGAAATGCTGACGTGTGAAAAGCAAGGCCCTGCCGTTCAGCTTCAGGTTTGGTCTATAGAGCCTTGCAGCGGGGAAACGGAACAAGTGCCAGAAGAATGCGGTATACAAAAACCTGTCTATGTTGACAGCATCGAAGTATGGTTTAATTAACAGGGTACAGCTATTACAGTTTACATGGAAGGATGCAGCCATACAAGAATTATCTCGTCTGAAGTGGTATAACAGAGACGCAACAGGTCCGTATTGATTATTGAAGCTACACATGTATTTTCCTTTTAGCATTGTACATAATCGTTCTGACATATGACACATGACCACAGGCAGTAGCAAGATGAACCTGCAAATCCTGTCTCAGGGCATAGCATACATAGATCGTGGTGGTATCTAGACCAATTCTGTGATTCTGGGTCACTCTGTACTTCTGATCAACGTTTTCGAAGGAAAAACAATAGCAGCTATAGGTTTGTCCGCATATCCACCCCCTTCGTCAATGATGAATCTGAGGCCATCGATGTGCAGTTTCCCATGGTGACCGCTAATAATGATGGTCTGCTTCCCAGACAGATCCTGAAGAAAATCAGTTATTTACACTTGATCAGAAATGCAATGACGACGCCAGTTGGTTCACATCACACAATAAGAGTGGCTGCAGAGCTTGAAAAGACTGGAAAACAGTGCGCCCCCACCTAACAATCATGTACTGAAATGTTCATATATAATAGTGCAGTCTGTCACATGCACTGCCCATATGCCTATGTTGCTATGCACCAGCACCGCATGCTTACTTATTTAGTTGTGATCAGAAGCCTAGAAGAAGTAAAACGGACAATGCTTGCAGCCAGAAGCAGACCTACTTGATGGGATCCAGATTCATCTAATGATTGAAAGCGATGGGAAATTTCAGTTGATTATATGTGTTGTGGCAAGACCGTCAGGGGACAAGTTCAGTTAATCCAGTGCGATTCTGGACCTAACTATATTTGCAGTGAACTTTCCTGCAAAACAACAACGCGACCAAGACACTCGACCATACAAAATTTCCAGAAGATCAATCTATTAGGGAACCAATTTGATTTTCTGAAACCCTCTACACAGGGATAGAGATGGTACTGCAAAACGGCAAACCTAAGCAATAAAATTGAACATTTTGTTGACTGTACTTGATGACTCACTGGCCTGCATTTCAAATGGAAGCTCCCCTGAATTTTGCAATGAGTTAGCCACTTAGCGTACGTTTTACGAAAGAGGAGCAACTGACTTGCACTGTGATAGATTAAAAAGACAAGAAACCCGGGCAGTGTCTCGAGCACAACTTGTAAAAATGGTGCTCACAGATCTAGTGATAAAACTTCATCTAATTTCCAGCACCTTCAAGTCATCAGCCTGTCAGGCTAACTTGTCCAGATATGGGATATGATTAGAGGGGGGAAATGCACATCCTAATATGATCAATTTACAGGAGTGAAAAATCAAAACAATGAAAGCACTGTGAGCTAAAACTATAGCAGGCATCATCAAGGTCAGCGATATATGAATTAACGCCGCCTAAACTTCTATGGTAAGATAGGGTTTTGTAACCAGCAGAATTACCAAAATGGATGCAATGTCAGCTCAATTACATGAACTAGCATAGAGAGCAATGATGTAAAATGCCTTTATATCACAGAACGGGACCTTGAATACTGCAAAAGCACAAATGACGTGAAGTGCATTCTTAGTGAATATTGTTAGTTCAAAATGCATGCCACAGCACAAAGCATTTGCAAAATATATTGTGGAAAATGTGGTAAGTCAGTTCTCCAGACTAGAGAAAGATGGTCCTTTAGTCCACCAAAAGATATATATATATTTGCAAACATTGAACAACTACATGGTGTTAAGGTTGCCGGATCATCATGTTGTTCATAACCTAAGATCTAAAAATATTGTTTCTTATAATATAGAATGAAATGGGGTCTCATATTAGCTTACCTTTGGTATGTCCCAAACATCTTGCCTCCCACTTAGCATTTGAACCTTCGGCACCCTAGAGTCTCTAGTTCTCAGAACTCTCAGCTGCTCATTCAAATCCATGGATCTCTCCAGGCCAGCATGAACTGCAATTAGCTTGCAAACAGTCTGTCCTTCATCAGTATCGATAGGCACATCTTCCTGTAATACAATACAACCATAACATGAAATACCAAAGGAGTAATCTTGCATTCCTATGCATCATTTGTGAATTTTTTTTTTAAAAAAAAAACCTACCTCCTCATGGACCCAAACCAGGTCATGTAGGAACCTTTTGTGCTCCTCTGGGACAGCTTTTGCGAGATCTACGAATAAGTTAGAACTACTACCATATTAGAAGCTGCGCGTTCAAAATCAGGTGGGATACTTCCCAACAACGAATGTTTATAAAATCTGCACAAGAGACTGAATTCCCGTTTGATACCTTAGGTGGGCTAAATGGTATTTAACTTAAACAATTAGCTTGTACAATTGGTAGATAACCTGCTATCTTATTGTGTTACCTGTTAAAACTAAAGCACCATTGGAAGACATGTTTTATCTTGTACAGAAAAAACTCATGTATCTTATTGTTCTCATGGGCACTTTAAAAACTCTCTTAAATTAGTAATCATAATATTTTCATTTATTTTGCATTTATTTACCAAACATGGAAACCAGAGGTTTCCTGTCGTTTTTGGTTCCAGTATTTTCATAGTAGTATGTAACCTTATGAGATCATGGTCAGATTTTGGACAGGAAAATTTAACTCGATGTTTGCGACCAAAATGAACATTAGAGCAAGAGCTAAACTGCATTGGTCGACAACTGAAGTACTAATATCAGTATTAATTAACTGATGAGTAGTAAAATTCTGAAATCTCACGGCAGGCAAGAGAGAAACCAAAATTATACTATGAGATAATTAGAATCCTGAATCCTCAACTGACCTGGGGATCCATGGGCGATGCCGTAGGACTCGAATGTGGGCTGTGCGTCGTAGATGGAGCCCTTGTACGGGAGCCCCTTCTTGGGGTTCCACCTCTCCTTGATGACACCGCCCCACCTCCTCCCCTGCACATGCATGCCCTCGTGCCCCGGCCCACGGAACCACCCCTCGTGCTCCTCGTTGTGGATGTACTCGTCCCAGGTGGCCGAGAACGGGGAGCCGTCGGGGGGCGGCGGCAGCGCGCCGACGAACGCGGCGAAGGCGAGGTCGTGGTTGCCGCAGAGGAAGACGTGGCGCTGCGACGGGTGGCGCGCGGGCAGCGAGAGGAGGAAGTCGATGACCCTGCGCGTGTGCGGGCCGCGGTCGCAGTAGTCGCCGAGGAAGATGACCAGCGCGGTGGCGAAGGCGTCGGCGGGGAGCGCGGACTGGAGGTTGGACCAGAGGCTCTCGAGCTTCGAGATGTAGCCGTGGGTGTCGCCCACGCAGATCACCGTGCGGAGAGGGACGGACGGAGGAGGATCCATCTCGCCGGCGCTACCTCCCTCCGTCGCTCGCCGGAGGCTTCACTGCAGGCTCCGGTGATAGCGGAGAAAACGAGCCACCAGAAGCGAGTTATCCTGTCAGAGCGGCCTTCATCTCCCCCCAATACCGGGAGATGATCTCAGCCGTTAGATCGTGGCACTAACACGATTGTCGCCGTCCATACCGATCCAGTGTTCACAACACCTTTCCCCGTGGGGACGGCGGCTTCTCCCCTTCTCGCTCGCGCCCGACCCGCCCCGCTCCGGCGCCGCCACCGCCGCCTCCGCGCACAGTCCAAACAAGCTCCACTTACCCTACACGAACCCGCTTTCCGCGGCCGCTCCCTGCAGCAGCCGGCGCCGCTTCGGAGGGGGACGATGCTGGAGAAAGACAGGATATCCTATTTCTATGACGGTACATCCCCTCCCCTCTTCTCCTCTCCGCTAGCTATCTCCGAAGCCGCTGCTTCGCGACTCCTACTCCTGTTAGACGTCTCGACACGCTCACAGCTCAACGATTCGAAGTACTAAAGTGGAGAGGATACGGGGTCTAGCGTAGTCACTAGAATTTTTGCGCGGCGTTGCCGCGCCAACTGTGTTAGTTGTATTATGACCTTTGTTTTTGAAAAGACCTTTATAAACACTATTTGATTGTAATTTCAGCCTAATATCATGAGTCTATAAAAATGTTGCATAAGCAAAAGCTGTGTGTAGCTACACCGTTATATATTATATTTTTTTCTCTACAAAAAAAGTATTACAAATCAATATATTAGAATACGAAATATAGGATGTGAGCACCCAAAGTGGATTAAAGAGGAAAAAAACACTGGAAGAAATATATAGACCATCAAGATGCTACAAGGGAGCAGCGGTATTTTATATATATCTAATATCTATATCGAACACATGGTCAGTAATAACAATTTTTGCGGGTACAATGTAGTTACCTTGGCAATAGTGTAGTTATGATGGTGCAACAGTCGGGTGATGAAGCTGATTGAGTATGTGATCTTGAATCTTGATTGCCGGCAAAGATTTGTTTCATTTCGATCAGTATATGTCAAGGGGTTCTAGTCTCTATCGATTGAAAGGTTTCTATATCATCAAGAGAGAGCAAAGAATTTAATCTGTGTTTTTTTTTGTGTTTACTTTTTTTTAAAGCCGTAGCTCTTGAGGTTACACAAAACTACTGATATGTGTGGTTGGCTGTGTAGCTGTACAAGCGATTTGTCGCAGTGGTGGTGTAGTGCACTTCGAATGATAGCTTGCTTGCTGAAGAAAATAACCCTGCTCCCTGTGCTTGTTTTCTGATGTAGGTGGATTTGCAAAATCCGTGTGTTTTTTATATGTATTATCTCATCTACTTTCACACCGAAAATCAAGTGTGCAGTTTCATGTCTTACGTCTGAATGGAAGCATAAACCATGAGTGGTAGTATATAGTTAAATAAATTTAGTTAAAGCAATGTCGATGCTAGGTGTTTTGAAATCTAATTTAAGATTCAACATTGCTGACTGGCATGTCATTTTATTCCACATTCCTAGTCCTGCACATATTTTCAGTCATGGTGTTTAGCACAAACCAATTTGCCACTTGATGTTTAGCGCTGATGTCTGACTATTTGATGGATGCACCTGGCTCAGTTCAAAATGCATGTCGCTGGCTACTACGGGAATACGCACATGTGACGCAGCAATCGAGTTACTCAGGCTAGGACAACAACGGCCTACAGTATGGAGATTAGAGATAGTTTATCATGCCTAAGTACATGCCCACGGCCCCCGTGCGTGCCCGCAGTTGCCGTGCACCAGTGTGAATTAGGGAACGAAGATCACGGTCATGATAAGTTAATCACCAAAGATTAAAGAAAAATAAAACTCAAAGATTTGGATTCATGAAAGCAATATAGAGAAGGGCAGATTGAATATTTATAATCTCATACCTTTTTACTTGCAACGTGTTCAGATCAGGCCAATGATTTTGTTTTTTTTTTTCTCTTCAATCTCAATTTGGCCGAAGGGACCAGTAGCTTTATGGGCCAAGCGTGAAAGACCAAAAGCAAGTCTGCGTGCCATTGTTTCTCTTATTCAGCGAAGGAGCTGCATGCAATTTCCCAGGGATGGTGGAAGGATCGGGAATGGAATTTGTTCATCTCGAAGGGTCTAGAAGAAAGTTTCTAGGAGAGGTGGAAGGACCGGAAATAATTCCCGATTTCTAGAAGGTCCTAGTCATAATGTATCTGGAGCAAATCTAACGGTTCTTGTTTATCAAGAGAGGGATCCGACGGTTGACGAAACTTTGGTGACGTGGCATGGTCTTTTTGCAAAAAAACGCACGCATTTTAGAAGAATAGAGATTTGCTTTTGTTGCGCTAATTGAGCACATTATCACTGATCATGGTGGTGGCCTGGTGCCTGGATTGAGACTGGTTTGTCGATTGGCAAAGGGGAAACTTCGCGTGGCATCAGTTTCCAGGACTTGCTCTTGGAATTGGGGCTACTTTGTCCATCAACCTATCACTTTGAGTTATTCAACCCTAGCCCTAGGTTTGCCATGGGTTCGCGTTAGGATATATGCTTCGTGTCAAGACAGATGATGTGGGCACGGAGGTATCTTTTGGATCTACATTTGAATTGAAACCCTTTCTCCCGCTCCCTGAATCACTGTTTAAGAGGGTGTGGACAAAGCTACATTTAGTTAACAAATGTATGCCTGTAATTATTTTTAGCTTCAAATAGCCAGTTACTGTTCTTACATTTGTCTCTGTAACTGGATTTCATAATTACATTATTCCAGTCCACGCTCTAAGATTCTTTAACAATTTAGTGTCTTTGTTCTCTGCACGTTTAAGATTGTTTCCTTCACTCTAAGTCCTTTGTTACTTCATTGTTAGAAAGTTCCAATCGTTTTGTCGAATATGTACACTATTTTAGTGTTCAAAGTTTGTAATTGCTTGCTTTAATTACCATTTTGGTGAATGGGCATTTCAGGAGATGTGGGTAATGTCTACTTTGGGCCGAATCACCCCATGAAGCCACATCGCCTTTGTATGACACATCATCTTGTCCTGTCATATGAACTTCACAAAAAGATGGAGATATATGTCAGTATTGGTTTTAGTTTATTCACTTTCTCTGGACTCTTTTTTTGAGCTTAGCTTTCTCTGGACTCATGAAGTGCATATTATTTACTGTTATTTTGTACCTATGGTTGTTGCAGAGACCTCACAAAGCATATCCAACGGAGCTTGCCCAGTTTCATTCTGCTGATTATGTGGAATTCTTGCACAGGATAACTCCTGATACTCAGCATCTATATGCAAGTGAATTAACTAGATGTATGAATGCTCGGTATTCGCTACTACAAACCATTGTTTCAAGCTTTAATTTCATCATGAATTGCATGGCATGTAATATGCTGCCTGATACAGTTGTTCAGTCTAGTTACTTTGATCTAAGATACTATATTTACATGTTGCTCAGGCTTTCAAGTATATAGTTAAAAGGATAGAAAGAGAATGTATTATTGTTGTCGATATTTCCACTGTTTTATAGAACAAATGTAAGGTTAGCTATTTCCACTTAATGAAAAGTATCTGGTTTTTATCCTTCATCACATTCGCATGCCTACCTGATGGTGCAATTAAAAGACTGTTATATTTTTTGCTGACTGATGTTGCTATTGAGCACAAGCGTCGTTCTTTTTGGTGTTTCCTGACTTTATAAATCTGGTTCCTTCATAATTTGCTCCCAGATAAATCCATTTTCTCTTTCAATCTCTGTTCTCAGACAATCTTGGAGAGGACTGCCCGGTCTTTGATAATTTGTTTGAGTTCTGCCAAATCTATGCTGGAGGAACTTTAGGTAATACTAAAGTTACTGATGGTCTGAGTCTTCTGTATTATAAATGCTTCTATATTGAACTATCTAAGCTGTTCTTTATTCATTTCAGATGCTGCTCGCAGACTAAATCACAAAATGTGTGATATTGCCATTAATTGGGCTGGTGGACTGCATCATGCAAAAAAGTGTGGGGCATCGGGTTTCTGCTACATTAATGACCTGGTTTTGGGAATTCTGGAGCTTCTCAAGTACCATGCCAGGGTTCTTTATATTGACATTGATGTCCATCATGGAGATGGAGTTGAAGAAGCCTTCTACTTCACTGACAGGTCATATCCACTAAAACATATTTGTGTGTGGTTTAGTTGTATATTAACTATTTTCAATCTAGTTTCCATCTCTTATTTACCTTTGGTGACACAAAGTAGTGTGCTAATGCCTGAGGGTCATCAAGGGGCTTCAGATTTCTTATCTGTTTATCTTTAATATTTTGCAGGGTAATGACTGTAAGTTTCCACAAATATGGTGACCTGTTCTTTCCTGGTACGGGTGACATTAAGGTAAGCTTTGAGTAACAAGCCTCATGAGTTATATACTTATATATTATTTATTTTCCTTCATTTTATTGTTTGTGTTGTTGCCATTTTCTAGGTACCATACAGGTAGTAATTAGACCCATACCTGCATTTCGGTTTGTTTTAACTTTTGCATTTGATTTATATGACGGTTCAATGTTGCTTGCACGACACACATTGTTGTATGTAAACTAAAGTTGATATGTGTACTCTTAGTTGCTTGAAAATGAATAGAATTATTCACTAAAATTGGCTCAGAGTTAAAGTTGTAAATATGTGGAGGCAGTCTGTGGTTAGGAATAAACCCCGTTCGCTAAAACTGGATGTGCTTCTCATTCTTATCACTAAAACTAGTTTCACAGTCAAAAATCCTATGGCTGTATGCTACTAAAATTTTATGACACTTGAGGTAGTCAATCGTTGTGAACAACTGCAGTAAATCCCATTATTGTTATTATTTTCTCTGGCTCCTATCACTCTAAAAGTTGTTTATATGCAACATTACTCCACTGAAGTGTGGATCTATCTACTGGACAATGGGCAATCATGGCGTAATATTCTATCCAATTGCTTCATAGTTGGAAATACTAGGGTTGGTTCACTATTTTTGATAGGGCTTTCATACTAAAATAATGGTAGGCATTCTCTTTTACTTCAGTTAATTGAGAACATTTGATGTCTGAGCCGTAACAAGAAGCCATGAAATGACCATAGATATCCTTGCTTGTCATGCTTGTACTATTTACCTGGAGCTTCAAATTATTGTTTGTGCCGTGTATCATTATGGCTTAAATTGCTTAGTGGCTTCTCTTTTTGCGGGTGTTTCGGGATGAAGTAGATCTGTAACTATAATTTTCCTATAAGAATAGTAGAGGAATGCATGTTTCAAAAATACAGATAAGATTAAGGTTCAATATGAGCTCAAAATTTATGTTGTTTTGTTTATGAACAAATTGGAATTCAGAAACAGTTTCGACAGCTTGCATTTTGCTTTTCCTTAATTTTTTGCATGGCACATGCTGGTAATCCTTTTGGTATTATCATATAAATTCTCTTTACTAGATAGTAGGTGTACTCTTCATTCTAAATTACCTCATTGTAATTCAAGGATATAGGAGAAAGGGAAGGAAAATATTATGCGATCAACATTCCACTTAAAGATGGGATTGATGACACCAGCTTTACTCGGCTTTTTAAAACGGTGAACCCATCTGTAACTCTTTTTTTTCATGTCATTTTCGTTATCCCTATCAAATTATGTGATGTTTACCATGCAGGTTATTGCCAAAGTTGTTGAGACGTATCTGCCTGGTGCTATTGTTCTTCAATGTGGGGCGGACTCATTGGCAAGGGACCGTTTAGGCTGCTTCAATCTCTCCATTGAAGGTTCTACCAGTTCTTAAACATGATATGTGCATATAGAGTTGTCAAGGCTCTATATTTCTAATTAGTTATCCTTGCTTTTCACTGTTATGCTCCTCTTTCTGTCATCAATGGTTTACTGGTGCTCTTTTGGGCTTTCACCTAGCTTCATTCGGCTAAGCTTCAATGCTTTTAATACTTATTTGCCTGTTTTCGCCAAACAGGCCACGCTGAATGTGTAAAGTTTGTCAAGAAATTCAATATCCCCCTTCTGGTAAGCAAAGCTACTGCTGCCAGATTTTGTGTCCAATTTCTTTTTATCCTTTTATAGATATCGGCATATTTCCATCATGCAGGTAACTGGAGGTGGTGGATACACCAAGGAGAATGTAGCACGCTGTTGGGCTGTTGAAACTGGGGTCCTTCTAGACACAGAACTCCCAAATGGTATGTCATTTATTTATTCTTTTTCAAGTTTGTATTATCTGTCTCCTTTGGCTTTTTTCTTTAAAGTGAAGCATCTAGTGTCTTTATTGAACTTCAATGCACACAACATCCTACGGGTTCTTTCTGCTCGCATGGGATTATTCCTGATAATTCCTTGTATAGTTGCCCATGCTGTGGAGTTATACTTTGACATTTTCTTTGCAGAGATTCCAGAAAATGAATACATTGAGTACTTTGCTCCTGACTATACATTGAAAGTCCCAAATTTGAACATGGTAACTCTTCCTCTTTGCCTTTATTTCTCCTATGCTCATTTGATTTTTCTAGCATTTGAAATATAAGAGTAGTTGTTTATTAGATCTCCTTTATTTAATGGTTGACAAATTAATCAATTTTCTGTTGCTAGAAACCTGGAACTTTATTTGTTTGAGGATTGAAAATGATATATGAGTTCTTACTTTTTCTGATGGAATAGGACAATTTGAACAGTAAGACCTATCTCAGTTCAATCAAAGTGCAAGTCATGGAGAGTTTGCGGTCTATACAGCATGCTCCTAGCGTTCAGATGCAAGAGGTCAGGCTTTTCTCCTCTTAGTGAGTTAATTTTGTGCATTTGTACTAAAAAAGGCTGTATCAGAACACTTGAATACGCCTCTACTTTTTTCTTACAACTCAATAAAGATATTTATAATTTTCCTGAGGGGGTCATATAGTAAATCATTAATTCATTTAGCAGGTTCCACCAGATTTTTATATCCCAGATATTGATGAAGATGAGCTGGATCCTGATGAACGTGTTGATCGTAAGTGAAATATTTCCTGTCATGCCCTACATTGCTTATTTAAACAAGTTAATGGTTCACCTGGGGATATGCAGTGTTTTAGATATGCATGACGAATGCTCTCATAGAAGTACAACAGTTGTGATCCATTCTTTGTTAATCTCAGGCAGCCATTCACATGTTTATATTTTCAAATACTTTGATTTTTCGTGCTTTCCATAATTTCTATTGCTCGTTTCCAAATGCATCTCATGATGATGCAATTTTCTGATGTCTTGATTGTTGTGCTGCTATTTATTCTGTGTTTCTTGCCTGATGCTCTTTATTGTTGTACTTAGTACAGTACTTTGCAATGTGTTTTCCAGAGCATACCCAAGACAAGCATATTCACCGTGACGACGAATACTATGAAGGTGACAATGACAACGATCATGACGATGGCATCCGCTGATCTGTTTCTCTGGAGCATGCAATGATGTAAATGGAAAGTGAGAACCTTCACCCTGTTGTTGTGTAGCCCAGCAGTCATGACAGGAGTTAGTTTGTTGATTGACATAGGCTCTAACTTAGAGTAGGTGGACAAGGCTTTCTAGACTTTAATTTCGGACGCTTCCTGATTTACACATTGTAGTGCAATTCTGCACATCTTTGGAAGTGCAAATTCGTTGGAGGTGTGAACAGGCACCTTGCAGTGCAACTCTGCACATCTTTAGTAGTCCAAATTCGTTGGAGGTGTCCCTGGGAACTCGATCGCAAAGTGAGCCCAGCGATGATATGATGTTTGTCGCTTTTCTTGCAGCTGTGAAGGAGCGGGTTTCTGTTGCCATTGTGTTCGTGGCACGATAGCTTTGATACTACTACTTGCTCCCAAATCGAGGATCATCTCTGCCTTTCATTTTGCCAACTGGAACATAAACATGCATCGCAGAAGAAAAATCTGGGATGCTCTTGCCACCTGAAAATTGCATCATCACGACCCGATGGTTCTTCCAAGCTCGATTTGCCGGTTTATCACGCAACGTATTACGTGCAGTTCGAGTTGATGATAAAACTGCCGAAAGCGAAACAGCAGTGCATGTGCATCGGACGAAGCATGGCGTTGGAGTCGGGGGAGAAGTGTCGAGTCGAGCGGCGGCCACGTGCGTTCCCGCGGCTCCACCCCCGACGGCCCGATCCCACGTCTCCCTCCTCCGCGCGCCAGCGCCACTCCACTCCTGCCAGCGCAGCTCCAATCACGTGCCCCGCGCCACGCCGTCGCTTTCCCTCGCGGTCCCAGCCAGCAGCTCCTCGCCCGACACGCGCGCTCGCGCGCACGGACGGAGGCGCCATTCCCTCTCCCGTCTGGCCCGTCAGCTCACTGAATTCGCCTCTCCTGACAAGCGAACAAGCGGATGCGCATGGGGATCGCGCAGGTCGCCGCACCGCTTCATCTCGCGTGCTCCCCGCGGCCCGCCGGCGCGGCGTTCCCGCCGCCCGAATTCGGGGGGGCGGTATCAGCCCGTCCGAGGAACGTCGGGATCATTGGGCGGGGCCGCGGCCCGCGGCGCCCCAACTCAGTGCCCGACCCAAGGGCGCACCACCACCACGACCCCGGCCTCGAGATCGGCGATGTGGGCTTGAGGAGCGTCAACGGCGCCGCGGGCACGGGCGCGGGCGCGGGCGCCGCCAGGCCGCACGCTCACGCGTCGCAGAGGAAGCGCGCCGCCACCTCGGTGGAGGATGAGGCGTGGGAGCTGCTCCGCGCGTCGGTGGTGCGGTACTGCGGCAGCCCCGTGGGGACGATCGCGGCGTGCGACCCGGACGACCCCACCCCGCTCAACTACGACCAGGTGTTCATCAGGGACTTCGTGCCCTCGGGCGTCGCGTTCCTGCTCAAGGGGGAGTACGACATCGTCCGCAATTTCATCCTGCACACGCTGCAGCTCCAGGTGTGGTTTCGGATTGTTCTCCTCTCTGTCCCATTGCCCCGTTCGTGTCAATCTGCCGATGCCAATATTATACTGTCAGATGCCAATGTTGGAAAATTGAGATTATTTCTAAGATGAGACGTTCTTTGCAAGTTTGCAAATTAAACAGCTCTACGATTTGTAAAAACTAAGAATTGGGCCTAACATGTGTCACACCCAAATACAACATTTTACAGAAGAGATTTGCTGGTTCTCAGGTGACTGAGATTTCGTATATCTCTCAGTCACATTTTTGGAACAATAAAACTGAACTACTCGAACAACAACACTGAACTTCTGGAACGAACCAACTGTACTGCTGGAACAGTTAGTTATTGAGTGGAACAATTTCGTTTTTTCAAAGAATATTTTTTTCAAAAGTGAATGAATTTTTTGGGTGATTGGATCAAAATCCAATGGCTGGAAAAAGTGACTGAGATATTAGCAAATCTCAGTCATCTGAAAAGGAGACATCTCCTTTACAGAATACGTCAATGCGGTTTTATATGTTGATTGGTCTTTCCCTATGTGAACCATGCAAATTGTGACCATGTATCATATAATAATTTCACTATAATATATTACTGGAGACTAATTCCTTATTGAGATATGTCTTGTATAATTTTGTTCCTGTCCCTTTTCCGAAAGAAAAAGAAAAGATCAGACAGGGTTCATTCTTGCCTTCTTGAAAAATCACACATTTCAATTTTCAATCGTAGAGTTACCAATTTATATAATTCTTCATCAATAGAATACTCTACTATGTTGTTTGTCAGAATGTTTTATCTGAATTGGGCCACTTGTCAAGGATCATGAATCTTGTGACTACATAGCGGCGTGCCTGTAGTCTGAACCTGGCACCGTGGTTTCTGAAAGTAATATATTTCCTGGAGTGGCATCTATATATCTTGACCCAGGCTGAAAGACTCTTGCCTAATGCTGCTGCGTTGCATAAACATTAAGATTAGGGACCAGGTTATAGAGTCTACTTTCTTATGCTGATCTTGCTGTCATTTGAGATGAAATAAATTTCCAAACTATTTGTGCGGTCTTTTATTTGCTCGTTTTCTTCTGAAACAATTGTAATATTTTACCCATTCTGTATAAAGCATCTGATCTGGAAACCATGCTGACGATGATCTGCAGAGCTGGGAAAAAACAATGGACTGCCATAGTCCAGGTCAAGGATTGATGCCAGCTAGCTTCAAGGTGCGTGTCATTCCACTTGATGGCGATGATGATGCAATTGAAGAAGTTTTGGATCCTGATTTTGGCGAGGCTGCAATAGGCCGTGTGGCTCCAGTTGATTCAGGTAGAGTTGCAGTTGATATGGTCTTTTTTTTTTTCTTCTCTTTATTTATTTATTTATTTATTATATGAAAAGGTAGAGTTGAACATCGGTTTCAGGTCTATGGTGGATCATTTTGTTGAGAGCATATGGAAAATGTTCTGGAGATCTGTCAGTTCAGGAGAGAATTGATGTTCAGACCGGAATAAAGATGATCTTGAAGCTTTGTTTAGCTGATGGGTTTGACATGTTCCCCACGTTGCTGGTCACTGATGGCTCATGCATGATAGATCGCCGCATGGGAATCCATGGGCACCCATTGGAAATTCAGGTAACTGCATACATTGGAAAAACAGTATAGCAAACCTAAATTACAAGTTTGCAGGTGCAAAATGCATCATGAACTCTTACTATTTTGCATATTGTGGCATGAATGTGAAATTGTTTCATAGGGATGCAGTTGGCAGGTTCCTCTGCATCATTCTCGTTTTGCTATGCTCTGTGATCAGCCCCGGATCGAATAATGAATGTGAAAGCAACTGCATAAGTATAAACATTAGATACACAGCATAGCAAACTAAATTTGTTAGAGTGCAAGTGCCAAATTTATGTTAAATTAGTAAATTGTTTATTGAGACCCTTAAAACTTCTGTTTTTATGTTGCTTCATCTCATATATCAATAACAGACGGTCAATTAATACATCGGTATTAAATTTCTCCTTGTGGATAAGTTGTAGCTTCATTATGGTGCTCATATTGGATTTTACATTTTTTTTTCATTTTTGCTGTAGGCGCTGTTCTATTCAGCTCTCCTGTGTGCACGTGAGATGCTTACCCCGGAAGATGGATCAGCTGACCTTATCCGTGCCCTGAATAACAGGCTTATTGCATTGTCTTTTCATATAAGAGAATATTATTGGCTTGAAAAAAGGAAGCTAAATGAGATTTATCGATACAAAACTGAGGAATATTCTTATGATGCTGTGAACAAGTTTAACATATCCTGATCAGATTCCTTCCTGGTTAGTGGAATGGATTCCTCCTAGAGGAGGTTACTTCATCGGAAACCTGCAGCCAGCTCACATGGATTTCCGTTTCTTTTCTCTGGGAAACTTGTGGTCGATTGTAAGCAGTTTAGCAACCACCCAGCAGTCTCATGCTATTTTGGACCTAATTGAAGCAAAATGGTCAGACTTGGTGGCGGAGATGCCAATGAAGATATGTTATCCTGCCCTTGAGGATCAAGAGTGGAAATTCATAACTGGAAGCGACCCTAAAAACACGTGAGTCATAGCTTCAGTTCTATCCAACCGTGGGGTTGTCATCAACCTATGAGTTTGCAGATTGTTTGCATAAATATCAAAACTTTTCTTCTTTTGATGCAGACCTTGGTCCTACCACAATGGAGGCTCCTGGCCAACATTGTTGTGGCAGGTTTGTCACTCATGCATTTCTTCGGAAGCTATTTTTTCTATATCCATGTAAATAATGATTTATTAGTACCGGTATGCAATGTTCTGTCTAGCTCAATATCTCGAAACGAACAAACTGGAAATGTTTAGTTAGATGATTTAGCACCAGTTGTTTGTGCTGTTGCTTATAATAACCAGTTGACCAATGATTTGCAGCTCACGGTGGCATGTATCAAGATGAACAGGCCAGAGATGGCGGAAAGAGCTGTGGAGGTGGCTGAGAGGCGTATAGCCACAGACAAGTGGCCCGAATACTACGACACCAAGCGAGCACGGTTCATTGGGAAACAGTCTCGCCTCTTCCAGACCTGGTCTATTGCTGGATTTCTCGTGGCAAAGCTTCTCCTAGAAAATCCTGATAAATCTAGAATATTATGGAACAACGAAGATGAGGAAATTGTTAACGCTTTGAGCCTCATGGCTGAAGCCTCGAGTCCAAAGAGGAAGCGTGGCAGGAAATTACTTAAGACATATATTGTGTAAGTGCAGTAGCAATGGGATCATAACATAGGAAATGTGCGTTTTTGTATGTCATAATCTCCAGATTTATTGCAGCAACAGTGTTACCGCAATGCAGCACTGTTAGTCACAACAGGAGAACGGTGCCATCAAGGCATTCACTGATGCAGAGTACTCTATCACATGATGACAATTCCATAACTGGCACGCCCATGTTCCATCAATAGCACAAGCCCGTAATTGTACAGTCGGTGAAAGAAAGAAAAAGGCACGTTACTGCAGAATCCGTGCTTGTAACTTTCCTCGTTATTGACATTGAATACGCTTGCAGGCCTTGCCCTTCCAGCATTAGCAAGGCACAAACTTTTTTCTTTCGATTACACAGTAGCAAGGCACAAACTGTTGCATATTGCAACACATTCTGCCATTCGCATCTCGCAAATGCATAAGATTTTCCAGTAACTTTCCTCGTTACTGACATTGAATACACTTGCAGGCCTTGCCCTTCCAGCATTAGCAAGGCACAAACTGTTGCATATTGCAACACATTCTGCCAGTCGCATCTCGCAAATGCATAAGATTTTCCAACCCGTGGTCATATGATATTCGATGGTATTAACAAGGAATAAAGTTACAGGCTTAACAGCCGGCCTTAGTGTTACTTCCCAACATCGGCGAATGACAGGGCAGTTAATACTCAACAGAAAAACTGCAGGGCAGAGAGGCTACACCTAACTAGCTTACCATGCTATGCATATATTTTTGGTACGACAACAGTAACACTACTACCGCTACCACTAAAAGAGCTCGAACTCAATATCATCCCCGTTCAGCCGGAACTCCAGACATTTGCCTTCCTTTTTCCTGCGAGCTGTTGTAAGAGATGCAGCGTCAAAGGTCTTCGGGGTCTCTGGCGGTGCGGTCCACCGGATCAAGGCCCAGTTCAGGCCCTCGAAGAAGGGATGCCGTTTGATCTCAGCGGCTCCTCTTGACGAGCCAAGCCGATACTCTGGCTCCTTCACAAGCAACCCTCTGATCAAATCTCGTGCATGGAAGCTGACAGCTGGACTGTCAGGGAACTTCAAACCCTGCGAGATAACATTTGAAAGTGTTTCATCGTTGCCAGGTCCCCTGAATGGTGTCTTGCCATAGAGAAGTTCATAAAGGAAGATGCCAAGTGTCCACCAATCAACCGAGCTACCATGGCCATCTCCTCTAATGATCTCTGGGGCAAGGTATTCATGGGTTCCAACAAATGAATTTGACCTCGCATCAGTGGGCTCAACAACAAGCTGTGGAAGCGATGGTTTCTGCTGGTCAGCTCTAGGCTTCCGTGTCCTTGTTGTCGAAGAAACCAGCCGGGGCGTGAAGCAAGAAGAGTTGCTCCAGGATGGCTGGATGCACAGCGGATCAATGCAGCTTTGTGCACAGGGACCAGATGGCCTGCTGGGCTCATCTCTGCCTACGGATGAAGATCTCACAAGCACTGGACTAACCGAGCACCTCAAGGACAGATCAAAGTCAGAGAGCATGATGTGCCCATCTTCACGAACAAGTATATTCTCTGGCTTCAGATCACGATATATGACCCCCAACATGTGGAGATACTCCAGTGCTAAGAGGACTTCAGCGACATAGAACCTACAAAAATGTAGATGTTCTTGAGATACAAGGCTCGATAGTAATGTTGCTTATTATTTTATTTTTATTAAAAAAAAAACTTTTCTCGAGTTACAACAGTCAGTATACCACTATTGATAAAACCCATCTATCCGGTAGCAAGTGCAGTTAGATTATACAAGCACCAGCTTTAGATCCATGTTAAGCAGCTCAATCATGGCAAATTCAAGTGCAATATTATATGAAAACTCATATACAACATACCTCGCAGCTCCTTCCGAAAAGGTTCTGGTTGGCTGTTTCTGCCTCAAAACATGGAGGTCACCGCCAGGGCAAAACTCCATTACCAGGCAAGATAGATTATCTGTGGTGAAATGAGAATACAGGGTTGGAAGGAATGGGTGGTCAAGCATTTGCAGTATCTCTCTCTCGGTTTGGGCTCTGAGCATCTTCTTCCTGCTTATCAGGTACTCAATGTCCATAACCTTCAATGCAAACATGCAGTCTGAACCCACCAACTCGGCCAGATAAACAGTGCCAATATCCCCACAACCAAGTTGCTTGAGAAGCTTGAAGTTCTTCAATCCCAAGCTCCCTTGTTGTATAGCCATGCGCCTGATGGCTCCCCATCTCACATCTTTTGACATGTGAGGCTTACTTCCGTTAGCACTGAAACTACCATAACTATCTTCACTGATGCTCGTACTGGTGCTATAATCACCGATGCTGCTCTTTGAGCTTTGCGAGCATTCACCCTTTTCCCTTGATCTTGACAACTCCCCATACTTTGAACCATGGGTCGCTCCAACGCCACATCCTTTGGAGCCAGGATCAGTTCCTTCAATGCCAGTGGAGCTGATAGCTGCCTTCTTGTTAGTTGGCGCTGGGGTTCTGGGTTCATCCTGAAGGGCCTCATCCTGCTTAGTGTGAGAATTAGAACCTTTTACATCGCAATGCTTATTAGATGCCACCACAGCAGCTGGTTCAGGCTTAACCTTCTTTTTCGTTGAGGTTTTATTTCGAAATATCGGCCTTACCAGCCGTGAACCGCCTACTGGAACAGCCCGGGGGCTAAATGCTTTCGCAGATTTTCCCTTTCTCTGTTTTGTCACTGTTGTTCCCACAGAGGGATCTTCAACCGCCTCTGATGTTTTGTTGCTGATCACATCTTGGATTCTGGTTTTATGGATCTTCGGTGTGGTTGGAGAAGCTGATCGCAGCTGCTTCTTAGCTGAGCTCTTATTATGCCCCTTCTTGGTTTCAACTGACTTGTCCAATGAACCTATCGCAGCCTTCTCAAGCAAAACAGATACTTTCTCAACCTTACTCTTTTTGTCATGCTCCTCGGTAGTTTGAACCGCAACAGAAGTGTACAGCTTCTTTATTGGCCCGGAGTCTGAAGAATTAGGCACCCCCGCCGGCTTTGATAACCTCTTCATGGCAGCCATCTCCGATGCCTGGGAGATGCACATCTTCCTCAGGGCCTGCTTCAGGCTCACAGACTCCACAATCTCCGAGCTCGACACCGGCGACTTCCCAAGCGCGATAAGCCTCCTGTCCGTGCTCGTCTGCCCAGACGCCCTCGCGGATGTGCGGACATTGATCGATCTGATGAGTTGGTCAACATCTTCCTCCACCGAGCACGACCGCGCCCCATGCTCCTCTCCTACCGGCTTAACCCTCACCCTGACGTGGGTGACCCCCCCTGGACGCACTTCTTTCGGCTCATCCACTAATTCAACTATCTCCGAGCACCGGAGGAACCCATCCCCTTCGAGCCTCCTGCTCCCGGAGCTGCGCCTTCATCTGGGTGGGAGGCTGTACAACAGTTGATGCATTTCAAGTGAGGACCAGTGGTCGCCTGCAGGTTGGTAACCAAACAAGCAGCCTTCCCGGGTCAAGAACCGGCATCACGGAGTCCTGCACAACATCGAGCGTAAACTAGATCAGATAAAGATAAGAAAAACCTGGAGATAGCACAACGAGGAGAAAGGTGAACACTGGTAACATAGCGTGGTGGGGAAAAAACTTAAAAATACTAGTAGCATCATCCTTCAAAGCAGTAACTTGAACCGTTCTTGGATCCATACTACCCCCGTCCGTTTCCCTTCGTTTCCCCTCCCCATTTCAAAACCTTTTTTTAATTTTTTTACGGGAAAAAGGGAAAGAAAGAAAATGGGACGCCAGTACGCCACAGATGGGGTAGGTGAGGCAGAGGTTTGCCCCCATTTCCTAGCAAGATGATGCAAGATCCGTAAACCCCTGGGCCTAAAGGGAGAAGACGACGCAAGCAGCTGAGCAAAACAACCGCGCAAAAACTGGGGATAATCCTATAGAATTTGGCCAAATCCAAGGAAACCACTGAAGCCAAAAGATGAGGGGGAGAGATATAGAGAGAGAGGTTTCGCTGTTGAAAGGGGAGGAAGCTTACCCAGTAGAAGAGCGGCGGCGGCGGACGAGGTGAGTGCTAGGGTTTTTGGCCAAACGGCGACGAGGAAGCTGCAGTGTGGGGAGGAGGAGGGAGGAGCTGGGACCTGGGAGGAGGAGTTCAAGTGGGAGAAAGCGGCAGGTCTCGGCAGCGGCAGCGGCAGCAATGCGCGGCGCACATCACGAGGAGGAGATGATGGGTGCTGCCTCTCCCCCTCTCGCTCCCTCTGCCCTACCTTCTCTCTCCAGAGTTTGTCACGCAGTGGCACAATTTCGCTGTGTCTATCCCTCTCTCTTTCACGGTCACCGTGCGCGCCCCGGCGCAAACCGTAAACAAACCGGGCTCCGCACCGCAAGCAACCCCACAAACACACACACCGGCACGCCCTCACCCGCCTCTTTATTTTACTGCGGCGTTTATTAAAGTGCTCTAGTACTCCTGCCTGCGAGGTGCGTTGCTCGGCTCCCTTCTCTCTTCGTTCCTCGGCGTTTATTAAAAGTACTCTAGTACTCCTAACCTGCGAGGTGCGTTGCTCGGCTCCCTTCTCTCTTCTTTGACGTCTCCCTCTCACTCTCAGGTCCCCCCGGTAGTGTACGGGCTCGCCTTTTCCGCCTCGCACTGAAGCAAAGAGGAAAGGAAAAGCGGAGCTCAGCAGGAGGCGGAATACTGCCCGGACCGGACGTGATATTGTCAATCGTTAAAAATTGGAACAGATGCTTTTACCTTTGTAGGTGTGTCAAGAAAAAAAATGGGCTACAGTAGAACCCGCTTTGCCTTTTTCCTTTGTCGAGCTCCTGCTGGAAAATTCAAACCTATTTGTAGGAGTGGATGCTGCTAGTGCTACCGGTGGCGATAGTTTCTGTCTATCTAGAGCTAGAGGGTTTTTTAGTGGTTAAATTATTCGGCACTCCACCATCCGTGTGAGAGAAATCGGGCATCCAATTCCCAGAGGCAGGCCACCACGGCCCCTGATTTGATCGGCTCCGAACCTGCGTGGCCCGTCGCGTCAGCAGCAGCACCCTGCAGACGTGCTTATCCCTAATTACTGGGTCGGAGCGTACTAGCAGCTTCTATAGCTCAAATCCGGGGAGAAATGATCAGCCGCTTTGCTCTGCCTGGCGCGGTGTCACCGGCTAGGCGCCAACTCGTGAAGCCCCCGTGACGGCAGCGGCAGGCAGCCCGGGGAGATGGATGGATGGATACCGTGCCGGGGCCGCTCCGCACCTGGCTCAGCCTTGCCCGCGTTCACAGGCGCCTCGTGTGCGGCTTGCTTGCTCCCGTGCCGTGCCGCGCGGCGCCCCACCACCGCATTCATTTTTACGCGCAGCTCGGCCACCAGCTCGCTTCGTGTACGGTACTCCGGTGTGCGAGCTGCTCGCTGGCCGGGGCCAATCGGGCGCGCAAGGCGGGCACCACCGCCACGCGACTGGCTTCCCCCGCGGCAGGCAGGCAGCACCTTTCACAGGTTGCCGGCGAACAGGTTGCCGGCGATGCGGCTGGGGCGCGCACCGTTCACGTGGGAATCACGCGCCCGTCGAGACGCGCGGGAGCCGAAAGACACTGTCAACGGAGGCAGGGCTCACGCGAACACACACACACACACACACGCACAACACAGACCGCGCACATGTTTGTTGTTCGCAACTGGGACGACGAGCTCATCGCATTCGGATCTTTCCCTCCACGAGATTTCGAAATCCAACGACGCCAACAGTCCGCAGCCGGCGCGCGATCGAGCTGAAGCTGCTTGCTCCTCGGCAACCTTCGCTCCCCACCGCCGTGCCGGTCCACTCGTCCGAAACTGCATTCATGGAGTTTCGTTGCGAACGCGAGTAGTAGTACGGTACGAACTCCCGCGTTTAGGTGTGTGGGGGCGTGTTGTCACCTGACCGGCACTTAGAGAGTACGTGACAGGGTACTGTGATCAAATGCGGTAATTAAATACGGCGATTACGGGCGTGGCCGGGATAAAGATCGCGAGGGTCCACGTACCGTCCCGCTTTGAACGCTTCCAGTAGTACTGCAAATGCTGGCGTTAGTACCGGTCCACGCACACTAGTTCGATTCAGCCGGCCCGGTGTGCTAGTAAAAACTCGAATTCCTTAGATATACTACTACGAGATTCGATTTGCTCGGAATTTAAACTAGTATCCGCAGTCTGATGCGCGTGTCCGCTATTCACTGTTGTGAGACTGATTTACTGTACATCCCAATCGTGTCGTGTTGCCATTTGGAACACTGCCATGCTGTTATAACAAATTAACAACACACCATGTTGTGGTAAAACTTCTGTTATATACTCAGTATTGCACCAAACAAAGCTGTTCGGTTTGTTTATATCAGAAAGGTGAAAAGAAAAAAAAATGAATGCCGTCGTTTGAACAATGGAGGTAGGAGTAGTTGTAAACATACAGCGTGTTCGGCAGCCGGTTTTCCAGCCGGCTGCTGCTGCTTCCTCCTCACAGGCTACAGTACTGCTTCCAGCAGCTACAGTGTTTCTCTCTCAGAAAATCTGCGCAGCGGTAACAGTAAAACTGCGAGCCGAACAGGCTCATAGAGTACGAGAGCGTGCATGGTCCATTTGATCTGATTAGCAGTCTGACAGATTGCTCTACTTAAGTACTATCTCAACTGTGCACGACCTCGGTCACCACACTTGCGTGGATTTTCTTTAGTCCGGTGTAACCAACAAACCAGCCAAGTTGGCATCTAATTCGAACCACGAATAAATATAATGTTTTGTTTAACCCGATGTCCTTCGGGTCCAATTTCAAATATAGGCTGTCGGCTGAAAACTAGAACTTGAGATTGCATTCCACCGATAATTGTCACCTCGTCAACTCTTTTTTGTGTCATCTGGACACCAGAAAAAAAGGGCAGTAGTTTGGACTTTCGTGGGACGAAATGAACTTTCTACGACAAGTGTGTAAATGCCTCAGATAACTGAAAATGACGATGAACAGCTCGGTTAGTTTTTTATTTGTACAAATGGTCATACCAGTGTGCCGTACGTGTCCCCTAAACGGAAAGTGCACGCCCACGGAACGAGGCACACGAGCTGCTAGCCTGCTGTTGGCGCCGCTGCCGATGTCAGCTTCTGCTCCGTGTTCCACACGCGGCGGCAATTCTCAATGTTCTGCTTCGACGCCACACGGAAGGCGGCAAGGCATGGAACCGAACCAGCAGCGAACGCGCGGCGTGGATATGATGGACGACGACGGCGGCCTGCTGCGGGGATGCGGACAAGATGCACGCGACGCGATCCACCCATGGCCATGGCCCGGCGGTGCGCGCGTCCATCTCGTCTCCACGCCCGTCACGTGCCGGCGCAGAGGTATCCGAAGCCCGCTCGGCTCGCGCGCCACGCCACCACCCGCACCTGGAGCTGGAGGAATCGAGCGGATCCCGCAAGCGATAACCAACAAATTGACAGGGAGATGGAGATAATTAAGCAACGTGCGATGCGTGGGATGGCCGGACGGCGGGCGGGGTGCGCGGACGCGTGCGCCGCTGTCACACGCCGACCGGGGCACTAACGGGCCCATCCATCTCCCTCTCGGTCTATCGGTTCGGCTTGGCTGCCTCTGCTCCGGCGCACTGCTCCGCCGGGGACAGCCCACGACCGCGAACAGTGCGCGCTCCACCAACTGTGCCGTGCGTTTCTATCATCATTCACAGCCGTCCGACGCAAAGGAGAAGGCTTCACGGCTCTCTTTCTCTCTTCGAGCGACGCGACGAGCTCCCTTCGATCGGGTGCACATCGCATCAACGTGACATTTTCAGCTGCCGCGCGCACTACAGTTTCCATGCACCGGGATTTCGACGCAGAGCAGCTGCGCCTGCCTGTATGTAGGCTCCATGTTCCTTTTTGCCCTTCGCGGGTAGTACGGCTTCCAATCCTTTGTTAGAGCAACTCCAATGGAGGACCCTAAATCAGGGTCCTTACTTTTCAAGTAGGGGCTCTTATTTCATTTGGGGGCTCTAATTTTTACCATCTATTCCAACAGCAGCCCACAAACTTAAGCCCCTATCCAACTGGGACCCATCCGTCAGTCTCTCTTCTATTTTCTTCTCCACGCCTGGCCGCACCTCTCTCCTCTCGAACTCTCTTCTCTTCTCTCGGTCTCTCTCTCTCGCCTGGCCTCTCCGGCGGCCGCGCCAGCCCTGCCCCTCCCTCCCCCTCTCGATCTCGTCGCGCCAGGCTCGCCCTTCCCGCCCGCCGCGCATCCCATCCGTCCCCCTCTCGAGCTGCCTGCTCATCCACGCCGGCCTCGCCTCCCGAAGCTAGGAGGTGGTGGTGGCGGCCGGATACGAGGTGGTGGCGGCCGGCTCCGAGGCGGGTGGTGGCTGGATCGACGGCGGGGGCGGCCGAATCGAGGCGGTGGTGGCCGGATCGACGGCGGGGGCGGCCGGATCGAGTCGGGGGCGGCCGGATCGAAGGCAGGTCGGCGAGCTCAGGGGCGCGGGTCGGCGGCGGGGCTTCCGGCCGGGCTGTCGGGCAAGCCGGCGGTTGGGCGCGCTGGCAGTTGGAGCGTGCGCCACGACGACGCGAGCGAGTAGGGGCCGGCCTGCGGACCCAACCGGAGAAGGGGCTGTGGAGGAAAATCTGGGGGCCTCCCTACGGTAAGGGCTGGAGTTGGGGCTCTGTTGGAGTGCGATTTTTGGCTCTCAGCCCCCAAATCGCGAGTTGGGGCTGGAGTAGGGTCCTCCATTGGAGTTGCTCTTAGCAGGTATCCGTAGCCACCACATTTCGTCCGGCTACGGATAGTACGTACAGTAGTGGCGGTTAGCAGTGCGCTCACCATGTCGGGCCACGCAGGTCAACACGGTCGCGTCACGTCGTCGCCTAACCTTACCTTCACGGCACAGATCCGTATTCCTCTCCACTCGCTTTTTTCTCGTGTAGGCCGGTGACCGCCTGCAGGTACGCGCGGCTGCACATCGCAGCATTGAGTGAGCTGACCGCCATGCCACCAGCTCTCGTCAAACTCTGCTTTTTACGCGGTCCTTTTTACGCGGAGGAGGGTTAGGAGCCACGGCCGGACAGCACCGCGCTGGTCTCGCCGCCCCAACCGCCGTGCTCCGGCCATTACGCCGGAAGGACGAGACGGGAACGAAAAGAGAGACGTGCGTTGTGCAGCCGTGTTAATGGCTAAAGGTGGAACGCCGCCGGCCATGACTCTGTCCGTGCTGGTGTCAATTGGCAGGAGCCGTGCAGCTAAACCGCAGCGCGCGCGGCAGCGCACGGGACCGTGCGCCTCACGGGCCGTGGAATCGCGCAAACGAGCGAGCCACGGCTCCGCGATACCGTCCACTCCAGCTGATCGTAACGCACAAAGATATAGGCAAGTCAACTTTATTGTAATGGACTGCAGGCACTCGAGAACGACATGTGTTAATGGCAACGGAGCAATCAGAACTCAGAAGCAAACGATCGGCATTGGCGGAGTTTGAGTGCTACAATTACTGAAGTGGGGTACCATTGGATCTTCGTATCCCAGGATCCAAGGATGGCGTAGGACGTCACTTGACCTACCTGTCGGCTCTCATGATGGACGCTCCTACGATGCCCACATCGCCCGGTGATTACAAATTGCTTTGCAGGAACATGATGGACTTGCAGATGCTGACGCCTATGTGTTGCTCAACAAATTTGCCAAGCAACAACAAGATAAGCACCGTGTTTACGCAACGGCGAAGCGACTGATTTACACGACAAATCAGTAAAGTTTTCTCTCACTTTCGCAGGGAGAACGCGAGTGTTTTTCACGGCAAAACACCAAAGAAAAGGAAAACGAAAATAGTAGATTGAAACATAATGAGTATCGATTGTATTCTGGCTTCCCTCATCTGTCGCCAACAAACTTAAACAAGTACAAGCCCTTTACGGAAGCAACAAATCCTATCTGAATAAGGAAACTAAGCTAAACCGACTACTCAAATCTTATCTGCTACAAACTCTAACTAACCGAACTTAAGATACTCCGAAGCTCAAGTTACGTACGTATTATCTCCTGGATAGATATCACCACATCAGGACTCAATCCTAGAAGTCTTTCATGTGTACGTTTTGCACAAACTCAACCACCATCCACCAAGCTAGCATTGCCACGCCCCAGTCAACAATACATAGACTCCTGCCTCACCATGCACAGACGCTAGCTTCATAATTCTTCACGATCATGGCCTGCAAAACATAACCAAACCTTGCACCATCTCCTGCCAAATTTCATCACTAACACATGCCCCCCTGTTTTTCAAGCAAATAACATATGCTGAAAAACACAATTTAAATTTTACAGCCACAGGGACGATTATACACATCTATCGTCCAGAAGTTGAAATTTCATTAGCTCCTTGCCACATACTAGAAAATACTCCAGTTTCACAACCTCAAAGACGATTATACATACTCATCGTCCATAAGTTGATATATTATTCCTCCTCTGCAACCACCAGATACCATCTCCTGTAATCATGATTATAAAATTAAATCATTCAGCCGAGTTTCAGTCGGCTTTACAATAATAGATTCAAAATATTCCTTGGTGAACACTGATCGAACAAACCTGCCCCCCGAGCCTTGTGTCCAACTGCCACTACCTTATCCAATCTCTGGAAACACCCTATTACGACCAGTTAACAACACATTGTTTTTCATCCGAAAACACTTCTGTATGACAACAGGATTTACCGGCCTCACAACAAAAGATCTCCACCTGGTACCATTACATGTTGTAGCCTGTTTGGCAAAATAACCCTGCACAACCTGCTTACTAAACCTCATCCTTGAGCAATGTACCCCCCT
Source organism: Eragrostis nindensis (assembly GCA_012490785.1). Taxonomy (NCBI): domain Eukaryota; kingdom Viridiplantae; phylum Streptophyta; class Magnoliopsida; order Poales; family Poaceae; genus Eragrostis; species Eragrostis nindensis. The sequence goes on from JAAXCT010000084.1 coordinate 797,211, forward strand.
CGACACACCAGAATCAAGCATCACTCCTGAGCCAACAACAGGCTGACTTGCAGTCATGGTAGCTCTAGCCTTCTGTCCTCTTTCTGTAAAACCACGCATAGGTCCTGTGCTAAATCTAGCACGCTTATTTCCCACATACCCAGCATCACACCAATCTCGACCTCGTGCCACTTGCTGCTCGCCATCATGTGCTGCCTTCTCACATTCCACTGCCAAAACTTCGTTGTGGCCTGTACTCAATGCTCTTGACTGCTCTGCTTCCTGTCTGACGACAGGCCTCCATCTACTGCTAATCGTTGCCGTCCGACTATGAGAAGAATTCTGCAACCCCCTCGTGCCAAAGCGATGATCTGAATATATGCACTTGTTGCTCATCCTTCCACCACTAGCTACTATATCTCTTCTTGCCAAACAACCCGGCATAGCCTGCTCACAATGCCTCGCTCTCAAGATCTGCATATGTGTTTGTATGCTAGAACAAGGCATTAAACCAGGACCGACAACTTGTTGATTTGCTATCATATCCACCCTGGTCTTCCTCTCCCAATCAACAAAATTATTTACTTCGTGCATAAACCCTATTCTGAACTTAGCGTGTTTCTTCTCTGCTCCCTTTCCAGCACCATGCTGCTCGCTGCCCTGTAATGCATCAAGTTCAGAAATAAACGCCGGATGCATTGCTTCTTTTATGTCAACAGACCTCCATCTTTTACCATTCGTCACAACTCGACCAAGAACAGAATTATGCAGCCACGTCGTGCCAAAGCAATGATCTGTATACACGCACCTATCGCTCGTCCTCCTCCCACTGCTAGTTCCACCTGTAGGCCTTCCGGCAAAATATCCTGAAACAAAATGCTCACTGAATTTTGTCCCCACGTTATGCGTCTGCCCTGATACACTAGAAAAAGGCACAAATCCAGGACCAATAACTTGTTGATTTTTAATCATATCAGTCCTAACCTTCTTTTCCAAATCATCAAGCTTGCTCACATCTCGCATGGATTCTGTATCGGCCTTAGCAGGTTTGCTTCCAGCACTAAACCAATCCTGATCATGTGGCATGTGAGACCCAGTATCAAACATCTGGCCCAGCACCGCTATCTGCCCACTATTATGTAACACTTCTGTATGTTTCAGTGCAGAAAACCCGTCACGCATTGTGTTCGTCTCGGCAACAGCCACAATTTGAGGTCGTGGTGTCTGTGACCCGGCGACAGACACTGCTCTTCCTACAACCTGCCCGATATGGCAGGTCATATTCCCAATCATGATTCTTGGATTAACCACTCCATTCTGCAAATGTATCTCTGCAATACCAGAATCAAAATTCGCTGGCTCGCCTGCCGTTCCATCACCAATTTGCATCGCCGGTATCATCTGCCTATCAACACAACTCTCCTTCTCTTTCTTATCAGCAACAGGAACCTTCCCCATTGTTTTCCCATCAATCTCAGGACATTTGGAGTTGATCATTTTTTCTTTGAGCTCATCAGAAACGATCACATTTTTTCCCATGGTGGTTTCGGCCTGATGAGTTCGAACCAACACCTTCTTTTCCTTGAAATTAATCACGTTTACAGGAAACGGATCAACATCTGGCCTCATCCTGCTGCCATCTCCCAAGATCAATCTTTCACCATTCAAGGCCGACTGCACCTTGGTCGCTGAAGAACTCCCTGTTGTCAACCGTTTAATCGCACCGCTTCTAGTCTTACAGAACTTAGCCAGCTTCTCCTTCAACAGTGCAGCCCTTTCCTCTTCAAGCTCGCGCTCCACCTCCTTGCGATGCTCTTCTGAGAGATCCTCAAACTTGACAACCATGACATTGTTCAGATCGATCTCTGAGTCATCACCGCTTCCTGCCGGTTTCTTCCCTGACAAGTCCGCCATGAATACATCTCCTGACCGGCAATTAAAGTGTCGATCAACCACAAGCTCCTGCTGTGTAGACGATGTAACTCGTCCTTTAGGCTCAAAACCCAATTCTTTAAGCGTTCTAGCCACCATCTCCCTGACAAAATCTGATCCCCCACAATTATTGGCCATATTAAAAGATCTGTGTATGCTACTTACAATGGGCGTCACTTCAGCCTGATGTAAACTTTGAGCCTTGACTTGTATACGTATAGCAGCTTCTTTGTCCCCGCGTGATCCCTCCTGTCAAGCCTCCTCCTTGCTCGTAACCGGCAACGATGGCGCCGATCAACAGCACGAACCACCTCACGAACGACGAAGTCGTCCCCAGCGGAGTCGCCAATTTGTTGCTCAACAAATTTGCCAAGCAACAACAAGATAAGCACCGTGTTTACGCAACGGCGAAGCGACTGATTTACACGACAAATCAGTAAAGTTTTCTCTCACTTTCGCAGGGAGAACGCGAGTGTTTTTCACGGCAAAACACCAAAGAAAAGGAAAACGAAAATAGTAGATTGAAACATAATGAGTATCGATTGTATTCTGGCTTCCCTCATCTGTCGCCAACAAACTTGTTTATATAAGTACAAGCCCTTTACGGAAGCAACAAATCCTATCTGAATAAGGAAACTAAGCTAAACCGACTACTCAAATCTTATCTGCTACAAACTCTAACTAACCGAACTTAAGATACTCCGAAGCTCATGTTACGTACGTATTATCTCCTGGATAGATATCACCACATCAGGACTCAATCCTAGAAGTCTTTCATGTGTACGTTTTGCACAAACTCAACCACCATCCACCAAGCTAGCATTGCCACGCCCCAGTCAACAATACATAGACTCCTGCCTCACCATGCACAGACGCTAGCTTCATAATTCTTCACGATCATGGCCTGCAAAACATAACCAAACCTTGCACCATCTCCTGCCAAATTTCATCACTAACACTATGTAAGCATCTTTAGCTGCTTACAGGTGAATATTGGTGTGCACCGGACCACTCCGCACAGATTTCTGCCCAGATTCTGCCAGTCTCAGCTCTCAGGAGAGTATTTGACTCTGAGCTGCCCTCTGGGAGGGAATCCACAAGGATGAAAGTTCAGAAGATGCTGTAACCAGTTTAGCAACAGCAGCAACATTTCAGGGCTGGATTTCTCAAGGACATGGAACTCTTGTGTGAGAGCGCGCAAGATAATACTCTTGGGGTTTCAATTGTTTTTAAGCATCACATTATTTCAATTTTTTTTAGCATCCCATTATTTCAATTGTTGCAGGTTCTAGGTGGACGCGTGGTGCAGAATATTTTTTGAGGCGCACTTCCACAATTTCACTGACCACTGCTGATGGTGGAACTTTGTTTCTTCTACAGCCAGCCCAGTATGGCCCACCAAGGCAAGCGAGGTGGGAGGCGCGGCGTGGGCCGGAGACCGACGTCGTACTGAGCAGGTCGGAACGAGGCGAATAGCTCTCAGCCCAAGGAAAGACCTTTTTTGTCACTTAAACTCAAAATAGGTCTCAAAACGGCAAAAATACCTCTCCAACCGAAGACCCATTCTGCGTTTCGTCCCCCTCGTGACCAACAAATAGGGCAGCTCGAGCGGCTACCCAAACGCGCGCAGCGCGCTGGCCCAGCGGAGGCACGGCGGCGCGAGCGACGGCAGCGGGCGCGTGGCGGCGCGAACGACGGCGGAGGGAAGCGCGAGCGACGGCAGCGGGCGCGCGGCGGCGCGAGAGGCGGCGGCGGGCAGCGCGGTCGCGCGGCGCCGCGGCGGGCGCGGGCGGGCGGCGGCGGCGTTCGTCGGCGCGCGGGAGGAGCGCGGGACGGCGCTCGGCGGCGCCGGCGACGAGATTTAGGTATGGGTTTCGGTCCTCGGTTGGAGATGCAACTATTTTGGCTTGCAGTTTTCACTCTCTCTCATACCTATTTGGTCTTTTGGGTAGTTCCTTACGTTGGAGACAGCCTAAACCCTCCATTCCCCTGCTCCGTCTTCGTCTCCGATACCTTTCAGCCCTTTCACGGCGGCGGCCAGCGGCGGCGCCGCGGCGGATTGGCGGAGCTGGTATGCGAAATTTCTTGGTCCACCCTACATTTTGCTCTGAATCGTCTAGTCTGATTAGAGCCTAACAGCTCGATATCCTCATGGCTGATTGGCTGCAGGGAATCGGTCCTTGTTGGCTGCCCCAGGTTGCTTGTTCGACGGGATCTGAGAGCTAATTTGGACACTATGGATGGTACGCGCGCTCGCTGAGTCTGTTACCTTCCTTAATAATTACCGAGTATCCGTATCAATTGTTTTGGAGTAGTGTGTCTCAGGGGATGAGTTGCAGGTGATTAGTGTATGGCTGGGATTGGCTGTGTCGTTGATTGGTAGCCCTTGTAGTAGCAAGGCCGTGAGCTAGCTTCGTGTTTGAGGCAGCAACTGCAATTCGAATGAATTCAGGATTGTGGTTGCACTTGCGCTGTGATTAATGTTCGTTGCACAAGGAGAATAAGGGTGGAACAATCTGCACATTATACTGCAGCACGTTAAACGAAATATCTTTCATTTTCTCATAACTGAACAACTTTCAGTGTCACTGCTTTGTATGATAAAAGACAGATCTTTTTGCTGGCTATAAAAGAAGGATACGTCTAAAAAATCTCGACCAACCTAGGAACTAGGTGAATTTTAATTAAGAAGAAAAAATAGGCGTTCAAGTTCACATCGAAGAGGATGGGACTTGAACCTTAGTAGTCGGGGTGTACATCCACACCCTTAGTCAATTGAGCTTGGCGCAATTACTTATATCAATACAAGATGTGTATCTATGCTATAAATTATAAATAAGTTGGGAGGAAACTGGGAACAGTCATAGCCTTCAATATATAGCAAATACCATACAACATGGCTGAATCTAGTCACTCAACAACTGTGTCCAGCTAGTATAGCTTCTGCTTGTGCTGACGGTGTCAATGTGCCATGACTGTTCCTTTTAACAGTCGATAACCAAGAAACGATGGAGGAGACCATCCTTGTTGGTGACGATCTCATGCGTGGGCCACCATCTCCTGTCATTCCAAAAGAGATTGCATCACACGTCCTTGAAGGTGTTGAGCTTTGTGATGGTATTCTCAGGAATCTTTTCTTGTGTGAGTAACTGGTTTCTCTGACATAGATATCATCTTTCTCGTAATAAATATGCATTTATGTGGTGTTCTTACGCAATAGTTGTTTTATATGCTCCAGGCTTACAAATCAATGATATTGAACCATTTTGCCAAGATGAAATTGTGCTATATCGACAGTGTGCTGAGAAAAGGGTTAGTTCTGTTACAATCATTTAAATATTTAAATATGTAATCTGATTTTATTTCTGTTATTCAATCAGACAGCATTGTATTTTTTTTATTGCAGGACAAGGAAATAAGACAGCGGATGCAAGATAGTGAATATAAACTGGGTTCTTCGATGCCCCTGGAAGCAGCAAAGGAGAGAGCTTCCCAACTCCAATCAGAACTCACACTGCTAGAAAGGTAGTATGTAGCTACTGCCTTTGTTCTGTATACTATTATACATCATCATGTGATTAGTAGCTTAATAAATGGTATTGATATAAAACTCTAAAGGTTTAATTATTTCCTCAGACATTTAACAACTATTGTAGAGTAATATTCTTGACAAGGAATGTCTTCATATCAAAGGGCTCTGTTCTTCAGGGGTATTTGCTGATCTGAACTAGTGAACTAGATGGTGACTGAGAAAAATGGCAGGAGCGCATGCATAGGAGTTTTCTTTTCATCTGTACAGATCTGGACAATCCAACTTTAAGCCAGTCGTACTACGTCAAGTGAATATTAATATCAGAAATTTTGCCTATATCTGATCCTTGTATGGCCGGGTAAGAAAAGTAAGTAGTAGTCTATCAGGCAGTCTAATTCGTCTTCTCTAAGGTCAGGCAGTGAGGCATTAAGAAAGAGCCATCTTTATCCCTAGCTGAAAGGGTGCAATGTTAATCCAAGCTTCTGTGTTTATTGTTTTCTTTACTAAACTCTACCATATGGATTGCTCTTCCTATGGACGTTTTCTCTAAGAAGTTAGATGTCATCTAGTTAGAAATTGTCCATTAATTGTGATTAATACATGCGATGCTTGCGCCCCCAAGTAATTTCATCCCACCTTCGATCTTGATTGGTTTACTTTAGCAAGCTCCATCGAGTATGAAGTGCTCTTCCTATGGACGTTTTCTCTAACCAGTTAGATGTTATATAGTTAGAAATTTGCTTGTAACCGTCATTAATCCGTTTGATGCTTGCTCCCCCAACCACCCCCCCCCCCCCCCCCCAAAAAAAAAAATAACCTAACCTTCGATCTTTATTGATTTTCTTAACTAAGCTCCATTTCTTCCTGTGGACGTTTTCTGTAAGCAGTGAGATGCCATCTAGTTAGAAATTTTGTCCACGATTAACCTGTTTGATGGTTGTATCCCCCCCCCCCCCCTTCCCCCCCCCCCCCCCCCCCCCCCCCCCCCCCACCACCACCACCCACCTCAAATGGCACTATAGCATGCAGCAAGAAAACACTTGTGCAGCAAGAAAGAGAGTGAATTATGTCGTTTGTGAAGAAAAAACAGAAGTAAACATGCTGGGAATATGACTTCTTCTTATATCAAATTAGCATCCGCATGGTAGTAAGAGACTATTGTGCTCAACCCACCTAAGCCTTCAGGCTGTTAACAAATAACACATCATAACTGCTATCAGTGACTGCCAAAATGCATCGGTCTTCTGCATACTTGTAGGCCAAGTTTTCTTATAACCTCGTAAAGCTGAGAGAATGGTGAAAAGTAAGTGTTAAAAAGTGGTCAATGTAAACTTGGCTTTTGAGCACTGCAGTACAAGATTGCTAAGCCTTTTTATTTACCAAACTATTTAGGCTCCCTCTGGTGCTGGAGGAATAGTGTGAAATTTGAGGTTGCAACTTGGTTCCTGATTGGCATATGATAGGCAAGTTTTTCTAGAACTTCATACAGACATGATGCCAGTTGTACCTACTCTGATATTCCAGAGTCAATAATAACATCAGACATCCTCAATGAATGCTTATTTAACACTACCTCCTGATGATACTTTAGTGATGTAGCAGACCTCCTCAAGACACATTTTTGGTCTAGTATGTGAAGTGAAATGACCAGGAAAGAGGGCAAGAAAGAGGGATCACTAAATCTGCTCGTAAACCTGATTTTTAATACAACATAACCAACCATTCAGTCCCTTTATTTTGACAGTCTTTTGCTTGGGTTAACATTTATGTATTGGTGATACACTTGTTACTGTAGAGTAAAGGGAGGTAAGCACCACAGTGACTTTTTTATTTATTCATTCACACAATTTCCTTTAATTTTGCATGTGTGGTTTTATGCTTCTTTGTAGGCGCATGATTCTTGCTAGTGGACTTGAGGGTATGGAAGGATTTCGCCAAAGATGGAGCTTGCATGGACAGCTCGGAGATACACGGTATTGTTTTTCTAAAAAAAAACTCTGTATCCATCATGTGATTTTCTGTTACTATATATAATGTATAACAGTTAAATGAATTAGCTCAAAAAAAAATGAACTATGATAACATAGTGTGCCATTGGTTCTTACCTCTGTTCTGATCAGTGGCATGGCATAATTCACCTAGTCGGGGGTCTTCTTAATTGGATCCAAATGATGGATACAAGTTGCAAAGTCAAACATCTGAAGAGAACCTACTGACCAAGCAAGCAGAACAAAGCATACGAATATACTTAATAGCTTAGATCCAGTGAAAAGATACATCATTAGTACGAATGCACTTCCCTCTACTTTCATCATTTTCTGTTTGCAGCATTGTTTTATTTATTAATCCATATAACCTAATTTAATTCTGTTGATTTTTTTCCCATCATGTTAGTTGCATGTCATTCTCTGGCCTAGCATACTAGTGTGTAGACCTAATTCCTACTGTAGTTATTTGAGGTACAAGTTAATGAACAGAGTAAGTTTCTTGTTATGGAAGTGCTCCGGTTCTTCATTCGAATATAATTGCTCATATGGCAGCAATCAAAATTATTTCTTGTATTGATCATAGTGAGCTTGTGTTTTCTTAATTCTACTTCACAATCTCGTCTTTGCAGGAAAAGGCTAGAAGCATTGAACCGTGGCATGGCAAAAAGAGAGAACCAAAGTTCGAAAGAGGAAGGGACAGAACCTCCAGTTAGGAAGAGGTGGTTCTTATGGTAGGATAGTATCATATAGTTTGCTGACATGTGAATTGATGTTGCTTAAAGTATATTAATGGCAATGTCATGCACTTATTAAAATATACCTCCAAACGCGCCATTTTATTGGACTATTTTGCTAATTAGTGGATTTGCTTCTCCATATATTGCAGCGCGGAGATCGATTGACTTGCACCTTGAAAATATTCATTTCGTTCCTTGTGGCCTTAAATATTGCACTTGTTTCCCCTTACTTTTGTTCAAGCGCCTGTATTGGAGGATTAGCTTTGCAATATGCGTGTAATAACACTACACCTGGGGGCTATTGGATTTACAATGCGCATCTACTATTTCTTTATAAGTGCAACCAACTAAGAGTATTTCTTTGCAACCACGTTGAGCCACATCACCTCAATTGTTCTATCCATCCGATGTTCATGGTGTGTTTATTTCGTCCGCTGGATCCTGTGTCCACCGTCTTTCTTGAAGATCAAAACTGCCACCATTACTGGGAGTCACGACACCACCTTGGCTCCATCCTTCTTTCTCCCTCCATTAATCTAAGATTAATGTCAAAACGGTTGCTATTAATCAATCATCAAATCGTCCTTCAATGGCATTGTTTCTCTTCCGACTCTTCTCCAAAACAGCACATATGCTACTCGCCCCCATATATACTCACCTCACCCTTCCGTAGTTCCGTTTCCTTGCTGCTATTGTTGGGGACGGTGGAGTCTACAGCTAGCGCCTCTTCAGGTTCTCTTTGAGAGGTCACCAGCAGGATAATCTCCATGGATCCTTCCCATCTTCTCCAACGGCCATCACAAAGGCCCCATCAAGCATTTTCTTTCTTGAAGTTTTCTGCATATCCTGTGTTTTGAAATAGTAGGGATTTTTGAGAGCAGAGGGACTGATGACTTCTGTTCCATTGACATGGCAAGAAATCTGAAGAGGTTGTCGAGCTGATCTGTATTTGCACAAAACGCAGGGACACAAATCAGGTTCTTCCTCTGGCATCCTCTCCCCAGTTTCAGATTGTTTTGATTTTCCTTATGAGTTTCCATGTAATCAAAACACAACACTCGTAACCTTTTTTTTCTCTCTGTTCCCCATTAATTGCCTACTATATATGTTTATTTGCCTTCCTTGCATATGAATTTGAGTATCGTTAATCACATTGGCCAAATTATTATCTCAGTTGTACATAGGATGGAGTAGCATCAGCCTCTATCGATCCATGTACCATTCATGTCATCAAATAGTTACTGATTTTTGTCTCCTCATTAGTTTTTGTTAGGATTACTTTGGCGTCTCAAGGTCACTTGCAGGCAAATAGATACCACAATCATTCTTTGAAATTTACTAAACTCTGACGATCCCTGAGGTAGTCATGGACAATCTAAAGTTGACTTTTCTGCCTACTGATTTGTCTTTCCAAAGTGTTCTAAGAATAAAAAAGATTTATCTTTCCAAAGTATAACCGGTAATCTAAACTTAGCCAATTATTCAGTTTCCTTAGATTCAAATAGTTTACCCTTAGCTACAATATCACTTTTCAATATCTTGAGTTACTATGTTAAGCTTCCTATATATAGCCCCAAATGAACAAGCATCCAGTGACTTCTTGATTCCTTTTCCGTTTCATGAATGTTTTCTTTTCAGCTAATCAATGAAGCTAATTTGTCATTTCTTTGCCAAGTTTCTTTCTAATATTGTCTCAAGTCAACAATTTGACATGTGAATTAAGTAAGTAGCATTACAGTTTCCATATGCTGCTTTTTGGTTCTTCAAAATCTCTTTTAACTTTTCTTATACTCGGTTTTCAGATGATCTCGATCAAAGAGGGTATCTTACTATCCATTATGTGTAATCTCTTTCTTCAGTTTCACCACTTAATTTATTGATCAACGCTTGGAAGCAGTAGTTGTATTTGGAAGCTATGCCAACGCGGGGCAGTCCCGAGTGGCCAGAGCAGAGTGCTCCGGGAGCCTTCGGCTCCTGTCGGCCCGGGATCGATTCCCGCCGCGGCACCTGCACTGTAGCGACTATTTCCTGCAATATGGCTCTGGTCGCTGCAGTGCATAAAAAAAATCCCCTCGCTCCTCCGTTGGACCAAAGCATAGGTTAAGTACTCGCGCCGATTCTCACCGGCCTGCTGAGTCCCTGTGTATGGTGCGGAGGAGGGTTCGGGGGGTTTTCTCGATCTGTGTGAGACGATCGTTCTCCTTAAAAAATGCCCGGGGGCCGTCATACCCCCCGCAGGTCGAGTTTTTGTATTTGGAAGCTATAGCCACCATCATTTTAGCATCAGGTAATTGCAGATCGACCAGAAGCATGCGCGCCACTTTTCCCAATGAAGCTTTTTGACATAATGTGGCTCCACAGAGAACATCAATATTTCTTAATGCTGGTTTATACATTGTTAAATCTGTTTTACATTATTCCTCTTATCTCTGAAGCTGCCGCGGCATCGCGCGGGGTTTTCACCTAGTTGTGTACGATATGCAAACTCCAAAGGTGTCTCAGCTGCATAACTACGTTGATCCATATGTTACGGATAACTTGTTAGCTTTCTATGTGCGACTTCCTGAAGCAAGATAACAACTGGTAGAGCTATAGTTTGTGAACAACATGTTCCTCTAGAATCGTGCCCTACACCACTCTCCAAAGATTGTACCCTACTCATGTCTGGTGCCACTCGAACTCTAAACTAAAGGTTCCTTCGATGCTTAGCGTGATGTGTTCCTGGACCGCTGAGTTCCATCTCGATGGTTTTGTTCCTTGGTCATTTCAGGCAGGTGGACTCTGTCATCTCATTTCCAAGGTTATTCGTTCGGTGTTGAACCGGTAGTTCGTATGAGGTTTATTGAGCATGTTTAACTCTTACATTCACTGGTCTGTTTATTTGCTTTCCTTGTATCTTGAACAAACTTTGTTTTCCCGAGCTGATGGGTCATGGAACAGCTGCGCGGGTGCTGACCATATAGATTCTGTTGCAGTAACGTGGAGAAGATGTTACTCCACACCAACATCAAGAACAACCTTGTTTGCCCGAGCTGATGGATCATGCACGGAACAGCTGCGCAGGTGCTGGCCATATAGATTCTGTTGCAATAACGTGGAGAAGATGTTACTCCACACCAACATCAAGAACAAGATGTGGCATCCCAGTTTTATTGGCCGTTTCGTCTTCTGACTCAGTGCCACTCGCCTGTGCTCTCCCCGGCATGGCACGCATGGAATCGTTTCATGTGGAGCGCGGAGCGAGAGCAGTTGACTTGCCGAGACTTGATCCGTGAAAAAGCCATGCTTGGTTCCAACGACACTCGCTTAGTCAGAGGCAAGTGCACTCCCGAGTTTCTAGTGCTATAAGAAGGCGTGCAACGTGCACACCGTGTCACTCACACCAGCGCTTCCACCTTTACCTGCCATCACCTCATCTCGTCCTCCATCCATCATCGGCGACCAAACCGTGAGCGATGGCATCTGTCCTGCCGTTCGCGGTGGCGCTGCTTGCATGCGTTGCGGCGGCGGGCGCCCAGCCGATGGACCCTGACCAGCCGGACAACCCAATCCTGAATGACCCCAACGTGATCCCCGTTCGCATGACCCCCGGCGAGGGCCCAACTTATGTGAGTTGCTACGCCGACACCGATGGGCATGGCGGAGGAGGAACGGATCCCACGTGCGCCTTCTACGCGGACAAGTGCCCCAGTGGCTGCCCCGACACCTGCTACGTTCACTGCCCCTCCTGCAAGCTCATCTGCCGTAAGTTGTGTGTGCAATGATCTTGGTCGGTCTGAGCGTTTGATGTGTATGCGCGTGCGTGAATTTGGGCAGTGTGCGATCTACCAGGGGCGGAGTGCCACGACCCGCGCTTCGTCGGCGGCGACGGCAACAGGTTCCTGTTCCACGGCCGCCGGGACGCCGACTTCTGCCTGCTCTCGGACGCCAACCTGCACATCAACGCGCACTTCATCGGCAAGCGCAACAACGCCACCGCCGCGCGGGACTTCACCTGGGTGCAGGCGCTGGGCATCCGCTTCGGCGGCCACCGCCTCTACGTCGGCGTGAGGAGGACGGCGAGCTGGGACGCCGCCGTCGACCGCCTCGCCATCACCTTCGACGGCGCGCCCGTGCCGCTGGACGCCGCGGAAGGCGCGAGCTGGAGCCCGGCCTCCGCGCCCGCGCTGTCCGTCTTCCGCGCCGGCGCGGCCAACGGCGTGGTGGTGCGCCTCGACGGGCGGTTCCGGCTCGTCGCCAACGCGGTGCCCGTCACCGACGAGGACTCGAGGGTCCACGGGTACGGCCTCGCCGCCGGCGAAGACAGCCTCGCGCACCTCAACGTGGCGTTCAAGTTCTACGCCATCAGCGCCGACGTGCACGGCGTGCTGGGCCAGACCTACCGGCCGGACTACGCCAGCGCCGGCGTGGACGTGGGCGCCAAGATCCCCGTCATGGGCGGCGCCGCCACGTACCGGGTGTCCGACATCTTCGCCACGGACTGCGAGGTGGCGCGTTTCACCGGCGACAACGGCGTCGCCGGGTCGCTGGACATCCTCGAGGAGCCGGCCGACGCGCTCTGCGGCAGCGACAAGGGTGGCGCCGGCCTGGTCTGCAAGAAGTGATCGATCGAAATGGAGCTGAGCTCCCAGCCTCCCGTACAGTGGATGCTAAGAGGTGATTTTGCTTTGCGTGATGAATTAAGTTCCTAACTGCTGACATAGCTGCTGCGGCAAGGAAGTAGTAGGTCTATGTGTGGCTACCGAATAAAAGACTTGGTGTGACGTGTCGACTGTTAGTCGTGTGGGCACCACTGGAAAATGCAGTGTTGCTCAGTGTGTTGGGCTAGGATAGGATCCGCATGGTTCAAGTGCCGTGTCGGCCGAGTCCTTCGTACTTTTGTTCCCTCGTGTTTTGATTCCGAAGAACAATTTAACAATAAACTTTGGTTTTTGTTGGTTTGCTAATTGCCTGTCAAACGTAGCACACATTATATTATGCATCTGGTGATAAATAATGATGCCTTCTTCCTCGACTTAATATTCAAATGTAACTGCTCGATATGCACACAGGTCATGCTGCTTGAGAGAGCTTCCGCTTGATGCCCAGTGTTCACTAGTAGTAGTAGTTTTCTGTTTGAATTAGCTTGTGCATGAAAATTCCTTGCGGCGCATGCAAGCAAATTAGAGACAAAGCACACACTCCAATGATCTTATATCCCATAATCTGCTCCTGCTTTGCTGACAACAACTCATTCCTCAGCGCCTCCCTGTGCAGTGCTCTCATCTAACTTTATGCCTTGCGTCCTGCGGTTCCAAGAACAGCTCACAGAAAGCAAAGAAAGGTACGCGGTGACGCGCAAGGGGAGCCTTCTCTCAATTTGGTGAAGCAACAGGTAGATGCATGGCGGAGGAGCAGCGAACGATCGCGGCCTCTTCGTCCACCCAAGAAACAAGAAAAAGACGGAGCCGGCGCCGGCGCCTGATCCGCAACCTCGTGCTGCTGCTCGGCCTCCTCGCCTTCCTCCTATACCTGCGAAGACGGCGGCGCATACAGCGTCGGGGGTTCAGTCGAGGAGGCCGGCGGGACGTCGTCGTCCTCGACGCCGTCCAGGAGTAGGCCGGTAGACAGGCACTCGGGCACCAGACGCGCCGCCTCAGATGATCTGATCGACCTGATGTTCCTCCCTCGTCCAGCACGGCATCCTTAAAGTAAGTCAGATGTTTTGGCTCTAGACAGATAGAGTATTTTGCAGCGTTCATGTAGAAAAACTTGTACTGGTTTATTCGCAAAAATAAGATAAAATATGTACTGGTTCATGTAAACTTTTTACGAAATCCGTTCGTCCTTAATTCACCGGTATTTTTGTCCTATGATTCCAGAAGTAAAAAGATCTCACTCCACCCACTTTAAGAATTCAGGAGAGTGGGTTCTATCTTATATGTAGTAGTTTAGTTTAGGAGGTATTTTTCATGTTGAAATTGCTCAACCAAGTGACAAATGGAGTAGGTGCATCAAGGAGGCATGCCGTGTGGCACGAGGGAGGAACTCCACTCAAGCCACAAATTTGTTTCGTCCAAAGTCCAAACACCGCTTCTTAAACACTGTTGCTAGCCAATAATCACTTGGAGCTGGCAGCGCGCCTTGCTTAGAAAACTAATCATTCAAGCAGCTTTACCTCACCGTCGCCCTAATTTCAAGGAAAATTCACCTCCCAACTCTCAAAAAACATGTTACTCTATCCGTTTTTAAATATATGACACCTTTGATTTTTTTTCATTACTTGACCTTTTTAATCACGGAGGTAAGCACGTCCATGCGACAGTGCTCAAAAGCGGCTCAGGTTTACAAATCTGGTCACAAAATCAGAGATGTTATTAGCCCAAAAACGTCTAAAGCTCGTCGTTCGGGGAATCCACGGTGCCGGGGTCGCCGTGCTGCCCGCAGTCGGCGTTGGCGGCCAGGCTCTCCAGCCAGAACTCATCGCGGACGACGGAATCCGCGTCGTCGTTGCGGTGCCACGCCCAGTGCGCCGTGGTCGCGTTCACCACCCTCAGCCGCCCGTGCCCGAAGCTCGCCTCCCTCATCACCGACAACGGCGCCAGCTTGTGATTCTTCTCAAAACTGTGCATCCCAAGACGGCAAAGTGAATTAAATCGAGCAACGCCGAACAATGGCGCTAACATTTGGAGGAAAAAAAAAGTGGGACATGCATGCCATGTAGCAGTACTTACTTCAAGGCAAGGCCTTCTCTGTTGCCGCCGTCGCCAATGGTGATGTACACCGGTCCGCACTTGTTTGCCTCGTTGTTGTACACCCTTGTCTGCCACACCAGCAAAACCGAGGCGACGTGTCAGCTCACCCACCTGAACTGATCGATGATCAACGACAGGAGCAACCAGCAAACGGATCATTCAACTCACGAAGCGCTCGTAGGCGTGGACGTGGCCGGCGAAGACGACGTCGACGCGGGCCTCGTAGAGCAGCCGCTCCATGGCCTTCCTCATGGCCTCGCCCTCGCCCTGGTGCGCCGCGTTGGTGTTGTACCACGGCGCGTGCAGCAGCACGACGAGCCAGGGCGTGGCGCGGCGGTCGACGCCCGCGAGGTCCCGCGCCAGCCACCGGTACTGGTCGGAGCTGGCGTTGAAGCCGGCGTACGAGCCCAGCATCGCGACGTGCACGGCGCCGCCCGCGGCTTCGAAGGAGTAGTAGAGGTTGGAGGGCGACCCGCTCGCCTCGTGCGGCATCCGCCACCGCGCGTCGTAGGCGGAGAAGGGGCGCGGCGAGCCGGGCACCGGCGGCACGGGGGCCGCCTCCACCTCGTGGTTGCCCTGCGTCACCATCCACGGCCGCCGGCTCGCGTGCCGCTGCACGAACCGCCCGAACGTGTCCCACAGCGGCTGCTGCGTGTCCGCGTACGACAGGTCGCCGGGCACCAGCAGCATGTCGTAGTCCGTCTTGCTCACGTGCGCCAGCGTCGACGCCGTCCACTCCGTCTGCCCCAGGTCCCCTGCAAATCCCTCGGCCGTCCGATCGAAAAGTCAGCGCGAGGCTGCACGCAGGAGATATGAGTAGGCAGATACGCTCCCTTTTTCCATCATCGAACCTGCGACGGCGAGCTCGATGGGCAGAGCGGCCGGCGGGGTTCGGAGGCTGAACTCGTGCCCGGCCTTGCCGCAGCTGTAGTAGTACACCGTGCCGGGCTCCAGCGGGCCGATCGTGACGTGGTGGATCTTGCCGGAGGAGTAGAGGAAGTAGCGGTACGAGGTGTGGTCGCCGGTGGCCGACGCGGTGTAGTTGCCAGAGACCTGGCCGTACTCCACCACGGACTGGGCCTGCTTGTCGTCCGTGACCCATGACACCCGCATGTGCTTCGCCCCGACGACCGATACATGGACCTGATCGATCATGACAATGAGGCTCGCATGAACTCAACCTTTCTTCTGGGAACAATGGCGATCGACCGTGCGAATCAATGGTTTATGTACCTGCTGAGGATGGGAGGCTGGCTCGGTGTGCTCGGTGAGGATGATCGGCCGGGGAGGAGGTCGCACGTACTCTGCTTCCGCAGCGGCGGCGGCGAACAGCGCGAAGACGATGAGCGTGCGGGCAGCCAGGAGCAGAACGCGACGCGTCGTGGTCATCGTCTCCGGCGTCGTCGCGCGCTGCACAAGCGGCATTGACCAAGAGACGTCGATCGCTGATCATGAGAGCATGGACCATGTAGGCATATAGAGTGGAGGATGGCAGCGGCACTGGCCGGCCGGGGCGGTGCGAGGACGATGGCGTCAAGGAATGGTGTGATGTGACGGACGGCCTGTATTGTTGCGCAGGCTTTCGCTTCAAGCGTGGAGGAGTGAGGACTTGTGGTGGTGCAGGCCTGCAAGGCACAGCAGCAGGCAGCGGTGCTGGGTGCGGCGTTGAGGTCTCCACGGCGTCCCTTCGCTTGGTGGGGACGTCTTCTCCGACCCACCTCGACTCACCTCACGTAGTCCCTGCCCCCAATCGCTTGAAGCATTCGCCACGCGGAACGCGGTGCCGAGCTGACAAGTGAGAACAGTAAGAACTGCGATGCGTGGCCGGTGGAAGATTATGCCTACCTCGAATATTCCATGTGGGCTTTGAAATATTTGTGGGCTGGGCCCCTGGTGGGTATGCATCTTCATGAAGATGACTTGGGCTGTGACCATGAGGAAGACTCACGGCCTAGTTGGCTAAACTGGTCCGTGGCGTGGATCTGCACTGTTTCGTTTCGGTCAACCAAAGTGACCAAATACGCCTCAAAAAAAAAAAAAAAAAACAAAGTGACCAAATCGTTTAAATAAATTATTTTTTGGGCAAAGGCTCGTTCAATTTTTTTCAAAAACACGATAAAAAACAGACACTCACAAACACATGCGAGTATGCATGCAACGTTTACACCTATGAACACGGCAAAAAGACTGGCATGAAAAATATTGGCAATCGAAATAATGCTGTCGGGGCAGTCTTGACGGTGGAGCAATAAGCTGCAAAGTTAGAGTATATATAGCGTACTAGAGCAGTTTCTTCTGTAGTACTCCTAGAATTATTTTTTTTTTTTTACGGCAAAGCGGCAGGTGTTCTGCCATTACATTATAGTAGGAGGTAGTACTCCTAGAATCAAAGCTTACCGATCTTGAGAAACATGCAAAGGTTTCATTAGCGGAAAATATCGGAAAAGAAAAATGATGGTTTTTGGCACTTAGAGATATTACGTTTTCTCGTTCGCAAAAGAAAAAGGAAGAAAACATACCACTACTGCCGCGCTGTAACATTTTTTTTCCCTGATACCGAGATGAGTGAAGAAAATTTCTACGGAGTACGTACACATATCATGTGAAGCTGGAGTACTATGATGCTATTTTACGGCCGGGTAACCTGCTGTGTCGGGTCGTCTTCGCCTCTGCCTGGTTGGATCAGAGGTCGATCAGATGATATTCAGATCAGGCTGGTATACCGTGGTGCTGATGGTTGGTCACACATTACTCTCCGGAGACCCTTTTTCCCTGTCCACCTTAATTCCGTGTTTTTGGTCTCCTCTCCATCATTCCGTCTGTGTTATGCGCGACACATGCGGCCTTTTCCCACATCTTTATCTGCAACGCCATTCTGCCGGCCGGGAACCGAAAAGCCTGAAGGGCAAACGTAAAGGCTGCGACGCGAGTTAACGCGACTACTGCAACAACGAGTCGAATAGCCAACGGCCGTTCGCGTCGCGCGCGCGTTCCCGGCTCCCATTCTGTTGTCCCACTGCGTTCGTCGCCGCTCCTTTGTCGATCGATCGATCGGTCGCCAGAAGCCGGCGGACTCGGCCGTCCCGCTCCTGCACCGGCGCCGCGCGCGCTGCTCTCCCGTCTCCCGATTTCAACCGCGTCATCATCCGCGAGCCCGCCGCGCGGCTCGATCCGCCAGCCGGGCTGGCCGAGTAATAGCTTTTTCGTCGGACGCATCATGTCCAGCGGCCTCGTTTTTTCTGTTCTCGTCACGACAAGTTGAGCCCAGCTCGCGTAAGATTCGCCGCCGCGTCGCACGTTGGATGCGACACGACGAGCGTGGTTAGCGCGGGGCCGCCGCTGATTGTATTTTGACTCGGACGCACGCATGTTTGATGCTGCGACACCAGCGGGGAATTTTTACTCCACGTCCTTATGTTCTCTGTTAGGGCCGGTCCGGCCTGGCCCGACGTCTTACGTCAGGGCGTGCGCACGCTCGAAAGAGATTCGGCGCCATTCGTAGCAACCCGTGCATGCAGCTGGCCGCTACTCGAAGCTTATGTCACGCGCACGCGACACTACGAGATAAGTACAGGATTCCCTCGTCTCTCCTAGGCCATTGTTGCAACAAGGCCGAAGCCGTGGCAGGGCATGATGAGCTCGACCCAGGAGCGCGCACCAACAGTGTGTGGCGCTCACTGACACGAAATTTACTGGGCCAGTGCGCGAACGAGAGCTGTGCCGGTCAGGCAGGCAGGCAGGCCCTGTGTCGCGCGGCGAGGCCATCGATGGCGATCGGCGCATGTGTGGCGTAGCAGGGTAGGAGAGCTAGCTTTACTGACCCCGGTCAGAGCCCCACTCGATCTCCTTTTCGTCTTGTGGGTGAGTCCGTCCGCCGCACGTGGCGTGGACCGAGCTTCTTGGTACATGGACCCCGGCTGCCAACCTTTTGTCCAAACTCAGGCGGCGCGGGTCCGTTTGTACGTTTCATCAGGGATATTTTGGCCCTCCCTGCACGGCTGCACGGCTGCACCACACGTCTGATGCACCGCCGCTTTTAGGCTTCTACTATTCCCACAAGCTCTCGCACTCACAGCACCGGGCGGCGCTCGTGTCATCTTGACGCACGCTGCAAGCCACGGGCCAACCCGTCGACGTTGCCATTTCGAGAGGCAATTGGTACATCGGGCTCACCTAACGGCTAACGCGACGAGCAGAGACCACGCCGCCGTCCACTGTTCTCCGCGCGCGCACGCTGGCTGCCGTTGTTGCGCCGGACCAGGCCTTGGCAGCTCGTTGCTGCTAGCCCTATGCGCGCCGGCGTCCGCATGATGATGACGATACGGCGGGGGTGCGTACGTGCGTGTTACCAAGACAACGACGACGCTGCTGAGCTGATCACACCTCATCAGTCGGATCGGTCGCGCGTCATGATGCCGTCGAGCTCCCCTGCTGCATGCATGGGAAGAGCTTGCCTGGCGCTGGATTGCGTCGTGCGCTGTAGCCTCGTAGTAGACCCTTCGCATCGTGTCGCAACGTTTGACCAGGGGATCAGCGGCTGCCGTCCAACAAGCGGACAGGCTTTTTGCATCCCAATATTGGTGCAACGCAACAACGCGCTGCTGCTGTCGCAGTAGTGCTCGCTTTTTCAGTCATGCGGTCTGCCAGTCAAGGCGTAGATCGAGCGTCCGATGGAAACAGAGGAAAGCACGATCTGATTTCAACCGTTTCTTTCAGTGGTGTTGATCTGAATCTCCTCCTCCGCTAAGCCGAGCTGTTCAAATTGGAAGCAGCAATGCATGGCAAAGGAAGTGGTCATGGCAAAGGCGCGCAAAGATCCACAGCCGTCATCACAGTACAGTGGAGTACTAGCTGCGAATCTAAGGGAGTGGTCATCATCATGCTGTGCTACACGAACACTACTGCGACCTGTACACACAGGCATCAACCATGGTAACAATGGCCATGGAGACCCAGATACCAGCACCATAGCTGGCTCTCCCTCTCCACCACGTGATCGACCACCATGCCATGGAACTAGAACAAAGGGAGCCAGGAAAACTTTTGCCGGTTACGGGTGATTGCTAGTCTGCTCCATGATAATTCCCTCGCCTCGCCTGACAAGGCGAACGTGGTCGATCGATCGACTTCCCTGAGCCGGCCGGTATGGATGTAGGATGCGAAAAAGTTTTCCACGGGGCAACTCGATGCGCCGCATTGACCCTCCCTCCCTTCCTCTCCCCCCTTTTGCCAAACGCCCATTCATTGTGTCCATGCATATCCACCTTTCTGTCCTCTGCCCCCGTACTTCATTGCTGCTTCTGATGATCTGCCTCTGTCCGCCTTCCATCATGCCTTTCTAGAAACCAAGCAGGTCATTATTCGCGGCCCTGGTCGATCTGATCAGGCAGGGGCGGCGGCAGCTTCTTCTTGGCACAGCTTTTTCACTCGAAAAGAACTCTTTGTTTATACTTATGGCAAATGAAACAGGGAAGCTTCATCCTTCCATGTCAATTGTCAAGTGTCGCCATTGGTTCGGTTGGTCGTCCAACGGAAGCACAGAGTACGTATCGACATAGCAAGTGCTAATGGCTGACACCATCACGATCTTGTACACAAAGCACGAGCAGTTTGACAATACCAGCAGCCAGCACCTATTATCCACATCACGTTACCTATGCATGATGCATCCTGTAGACAGGTTCTTTTCCTGTGTGTGAAACTTGCTGTTTTCAATGCAGGGCTTTGTCCTTAAACAACAGATGGTCTCCTCTGCTTAGGCCTTTGAGAAAGAGAGGTGTCCATCATCCAACCCTTAGCCAAATCGAGTAACACTGCCTTTTCCTTTTACCTACCATAATCATCGAGTGTGTGCAATACTCCTACTACAGATATGTGTGCAATGCATCGGTGTAGAGTAGTAGCTCCCGACGGGCGATCGAGCGGCGGCATCGATAAAGCTCTCGAGTGGTGCAATAAGTTGGGAGGGCGAGAAAAAGGTGATCGAGATCGAGAGGGTGGCATGCATGTGCACAGGAAGAAGGGGGAAACCCAAATGATGGCTTTGCTTTTAATCGGGTATCATGGTTGTGCATTCGTACCCCGCTCGATCGATCGCATCTTAAATTGCCTGTCTCATTGCATGCATGGGGGATGGCTGCACCAGCTAGCTGCCTGCGACAAGCAAGAGGGGTGCAACTGTAGTGGAGATGGTCGTGTGGCAAGGATTGCTGCTACTGTGTGTCACAGGAATATCATTACCCCTGTATCTAGGATTAGCATTGCTGCAGTGGAGTCCGATCGATCGGTACAAGCTGTCTATCCCCTAGAATAGAATTATTCCTTAGACACGAACTGGGAATGATGATTTTTTGGCCACAAGGATGATTTACATATCTATCGATCGTAAACTCGCATTATTATACGCTGATACCGTGAATTCGAAATGGGTACAGTTTTCACACAAAAAACATGAAGAAAATTCCAAGAGGTCAGAAGCGTAATTTGGCGGGTTTAGCTACGTTGACTTCTCTACAGGGCCAATTAATCATGTGTTTAGGGGATCGCGTTAGCTCCAGAATGGCACATATATATCAGCAGCCAAGGGAAACCAGGCTGTCTAACATCATCATGAGCTCCTCTTCTTTTCTACCCCTGCACCATTTGTGCCGCCACATAGATTTTTTTTTGAGGGACTCTGGTCTTTCTTGCAACAATCACGTCCAGCCAAGATCCTCGCAAAAAGAAAAAGGGTAAAGAAAAAAAAAGGAGACGAGATGATCGGCACGCAGTAAAAACTGAGGTGACAAGTGATGAGTGAAAGAAAAAAGGTAGAAGTCTCAATCGTGAGGCATTCAATTGGGGAAGAGGAGATCATGATCACCGGAAGGTAGAGGAAAGGAAAGGCGGTGGTGCAGTAATTTGCAATCATAATCGTCGCCTCTTGTGCTAGTGTAAAAAAGCATGAGACGGGTAAAAGGACAAACATCAAAGACGACGAGGCAGGGGAGGGGGGCAAAAAGGGAAGAAGAGGAGGCGTGATGATGAGCGAGGACCCGGAGCGGAGCCATCATTACGAATCTTGGGCCGGCCGAGGCCCATCATCATCATCATTTGAAGCCCCCCTTCTTCTTCTTCCCCTCGTCGTACGCACGCCACCGTGTGGTTTCTGGTTTTTGGTTTGGTTCGGTGCGGCCTACGATTTCAAACCGCTCCCTGTTCCACGGAAAGCGTCGACGCGCGCGGCCAGCATCGCGTCACGTGAGGCGGCACCCCGGCCTCATCATTAGCCACCATTTACGCCGCCCGCCGGCCGGCCTCCCCTCCCCTCCCCTCCCTGACAGAGTACTCCCATGCATGATGCCGTCCCCTCTCTGCTCAGGTTCAAAGCGCTCATACTACAGGAGAGAGCAGAGCCCCCGCCCCCTCGTACGCGAGACGAGGGAGACCGTGTCCGCGCCTATAAATAAGCCCCACCACCTTGCTCGTCGCAACACACATCGCCGCCGCCCGTTGGATTGAAAGAGGAGTTTCTCCGCCGATCCCAGCCAGCCAGCTGCTTCTCTCCTCCGCTCCCCCACACACCAGCAACCTCCTACCCTTCTCTGCCACTCGAGTAGCGTGAGCGAGCTGCTTTGGCCTCCCTCTTCCCCAGCAGCGAGCAAGCTCCCAACAAGGTGACGCTCTTGGTCTCAGTCGCTTCGCCTTTTCTCAGTGGAAGTGCTTGTTCTTCTTCCATCCATGCATGCACAATCATGTGTTCATGTGTGGCTAATGGGGCCTCCTCCCTTTCTTTTTCTTGGTGGAGTAGAAGCTCCTTTTTGTTCGGTTCTGCTTTTACGCGATCTTTGCATGCAATCTGCTGCTGGCGCCTCCAATACCTTCCATATGTTTATGCCTTTGGCAATCTCGCAACCTGCAGTATTCTACTGGTAGCTGTGTACTTGCATGTTTAAACAATGGTGTAACTGTAGTGATGCGTTTAGGATGTGCAAAATCTTGCTAAAACTACTATTTTTTTTGTTACCGTACATATGGAACTTTCAGAGGAGACATGATTGAGTGTCTGATGCCTGTACTCTGTTTTGCCTTCCAGTTTGCATAGCTTAGATTTGTTCAATTTTTACCCTCGAAAACGTTGCCCCAACAGGCAGGGCACTCTGTTTTCGAGCGCAAATGCATGCTCTGTTTCTGCTTCCATGTCGTCGTTCTTTCTTCCCTGCATTCGTAGCAGCACAAACAGATGACATGAGTTTGTTCCCATGGCCCACAATGCAGCAAAACAGAGCACGACCTCTGCCACTGAAACTCTGGATCACGGGCCCGCGCAGGGCTGGCTTCTAACTCCGTTTTCCTGTTCGTTCGTCGCAGGCAATGGACAGGCTGAACGCGAAGCTGTACCTGCAGAACTGCTACATCATGAAGGAGAACGAGCGGCTGCGCAAGAAGGCGCAGCTGCTGAACCAGGAGAACCAGGCCCTGCTCACCGAGCTCAAGCAGCGCCTCGCCAGGACGGCCGCGCCCAACAACAAGGCCAACGCCAACGGCAACGGCAACGCGGCGGCGGCGGCAGGCAACACCCGCGCGCCCGTCCCCGACCTCAATGCCGCCTCCCAGCAGGCGCATGGCGGGCACGAGAAGGCGGCACCCAAGTCCAAGAAGGCGGTCGCCAACTGACGCAGTAGCTTGGCACTGTCATGAGCTAGAAATTTGTAGTAAGTTCTTTATCAGGGATTCATCACTTCAGGATGTTAGGAGGGCGTGCTTAGTTTTAGCTGATGGAAGTGTAGCAGAGTCCTTTATGGTTGGATGGATTAGCTAGATCAGCTAGGGGTATATATACATAGTTGGGCCTTTGTGTGTTGCTACATGGCACTCTTTAGCACAACTTAGAGCCAGAACATGGCAACGTTGTTTGCTGTTGTGCTTGATGACAATGTGCCAATCTAATGGATGATGCTACCAAGAACTTTGGTCTCTTTTTTTTTCCCTCACTCGGAAGGCTCATTACAATAAGTTGGGCAAGTACAGTGTGACAATTTTCATATAAAGCAACCACGACGTAATGACCTGAAGGGAAAAAGTTGCGTAATCTTTAGAGATAGCCTTCTTAAACTAGAAAATTACTTGGATTGTGATGCTGCAATAAAGCTGGTAGCTCTGCTTCAATACCCAACAATCAAAAGCAAGGTTCTATAAACAGTCACCAACACTACTCCGTAATGAAAAGAAAGATCAGTTGGTCAGTGCATTACAGTAGGGAATTTTATCACGATAAAGCATTGTACATTTGTATTATCCAATTAGAACAGTCTCAACTGGAGCCAGAGTAGTGTTGATGTGGTAGCACATGCAAGAAGCATCATGGTGATCATGATATTGCTTTCTCCCACGTATCCAAGAATCCAGGAGCTATTTTGAGATATCCACCATTCCTCGATCACATCAACATACATCATGTTCCCTTGCACAGGTGTAAGCAAACACACGCCTGACAATCCGATCCCTCCATCCAACAGTCACTGTGATACTAGCTTAGGAAAGGCCCTGAACAATTGGACGATCTTGAAATGATCTGCACACTAATGCTAAGGCCCCGTTTGAAATGCAGAAATCTTTACAAGAACAGTTCAATTCTTGCAGGAATGAAGAAGAAATCCTTCATTTCAAAAGAAGCCTAATTGTGCGAGAGTCAAACCAGGGTACTCAAGAGAGGATCTTTATGGCACAATGACGGTTTTACAATCTCAATATTGATATCTCAGCCTTCTTGCCCGTCCAATCCTTTTTTGTCTTTAGAGGACTTGAAATAATTCTGAAAAGATGTCATGGATGACTAATATGTGGGCCCTGTTGCTATCATGGAGAATTGCTTACCTACGTTCCCACAAAATACCACATGAACACATTTAAGAATTCAGTTTAGGGACCATCCAGCTAGTCCAAAGAGGATGCCAGACAGAAATCTGTATGAAAACTGGCACCTGCCAATCATTTTCAATTCTGAAAATAAAACACTTGTCCTTCATCACTAACTAAATGATTGTATTTGCCTGTCAACACGACAATACGGGCACATCATGAACACGGGCAAGTAAAAATGAGTACAGTTCTACAAGATCATTGCGACACAGCAATGCATCCGTACACCTAACATGTCGAATTGTAGTTGCTAAATTAATTCCCTTGTTGTTTTCTTTCAGTAAAAGTGGCCTGGATCGCTGCTCATTGAAGCAAGTTGGCAACAATAGGCAACATATTGCAGACCATTCAGTTGTCTGTAACGAGAGATTGTGTTTGTCTCGCACATTATTCTTGAACCTTACGTCTAAGTGGTATCCTAACTTTGAGTTAATGTAATCCTGGTAATCATACAGCATATTCCAATTTACAAGACAGTTAAAAAACAGTTGCCTAAGTGGATCTTCTTTCATTTTATACCGTCAGAGCTGATGTAGGACAAAGACAAACCATGCGTACTAAATATTCAGACTTCTCACACCCATGAACACAAGCGTGCACTGGCTGCGTGGTAAACTGCTAATTGCTGTGTGCTACCACCTGATGAACAAGAACCACGGCAACAGAAGTGACAGAATAACTGTTAATACAGATATACTTTATGTTTATTCATCAAGTCCCATTGTCAGTACTTTTCACTGATCAAGAAACACTGTAAAAAACCACTTTAGCACAAGAAACACTATTTTTCTTTTGGCCACATGTATCGTGGAAACTGTCAATATGGGTGCGTTTGGATGCACGAAACGATTCAGATTCTGAGTAGAATCAGCTGGAACCGTTCCAAACGATGAAATTTCGAAACGTTTCGAAGGTGAATCAGTTTGGAGCGATTCGAAATTTTGGCCTACGAGCGTGAAACGGCCGAAGAGGTGTTCCGCAGCGATTCGCTCCGATTCGCTCTCCTGATTACTCCTTTGCCCTTCTCCGATCGACACCATTCCTCCGTCCCCGCAGCGACCAACCGCGATCGAGAGCCTCGCCCGAACTTCTACTTCAAATCCAACCTCAAAAATGGGTTTCTCTTGATCCATAGATCATTTCCCCCAATTCTCCTCCTCCGATTAGTCGCTGAAGCACCGCCAATTGATCCATGCCTCCACCTTTCTCTCTCTTCATGTATTCTGTGTGCGTTAGGCATCGAGGTCCTGAGGAAGAAGATGAGCAGTATAACGTGTGGGCTGGTGGGCTTTGCAGTGAAACGTGTTGGTGGGCTGGCTGTGCCTGGGTGCTCATCATATACACTTTCTTTTTTTTTCTTTTTAAGTTAATTATGACATGTATCTTTTGCAATGACAATTCTTTTAAACTAAGGGTAAATGGGACATTTAGATTCTCCTTCTCTCTTTGCTGAAACTGAAACCAGACAACTAGCCAAACGGTTTCTGAAGTGATTCTGTTTCAGATTGAGAAACATTTCTGAGTTGAAACTGAAACGTTTCTGATTCTCGATGAATCTGAAGCTGTACCAAACGCACCCCTAGACTGACTCCAACAATAGGACTCAATTTTCAGATGCAAAACCAGGTTTGCCTCACCTCTATAGTAGTTTCCCTTTCCTTGTCACAACCCCATCTCCAACAAGCAAGTGCATTTGCTCCGAGTGATGGAGAGCGAGAGGGGCCGGCGTCTCTTTCAGGAGAGAGCTCGCGCGCTTCGCGGCGAACCCGGCATCGCTGTCGCCTGCCAGCCAAAACCCATCAATTGCAAAGCGGGGAGCCGGAAACGAAAGTGACGCAGCGACGCGGAGGCGGACATGGCGAGCGAAACGGGGAAGTCATGCGCGCACCGCCGCCTGGTCCCGCGTCCCCGCCAGCCACGTTGCCGCCGCGCCCCGACCTCCGCGCCGTCTCGCGCCGCCGCGGCCCTGCGCGCCCTTGCCGCGCCGCCGCGCGCCTGCGCGCACTCGCCTCCGCGCTCGTCCGCGCCACGGCTCCTGCGCGCCCTGCGACCCCGCCGCGCGCCGCGCGCCCCACGACCCCGCTCACCCGCCGCACGCCGCGCCCCGCGACCCTGCCGCGCGCCGCGCGCCCCACGACCCCGCTCACCCGCCGCACGCCACGCCCCGCGACCCCCCCGCGCGCCCAGAGACCCCGCCGCGCGCCCTGCGACCCCGCTCGCCCCGGCCGCCTCTGCGCGTGCCCAATGACCCCGCCGCTTGCCGCGCTCGCCTGTGCCGCCGCGCGCAGCGCACGCGCCGCCTGCGCCGCGCGCCCGCCCCTGCCGCGCCCTGCGTTCGCGTCAAGAACCCGCTGCCATTGCCGCCGAGCTCCAAATCACGTCGTGCCGCTGCTCTCCTGCCTCCCGAACCTGACCACCACCGCAAACGTGTGCGCAAGGAGTCCCTGAAGCTCCCACATAGCACCATTTTCCTCCAACCGCAGCGAGCCACTATATCGAAGCCCAAATTACCCAATGGCCGCCGGGTGAGCGACGGTGACCTCGCCGTCGATTTCTTCTTGAACGGTGAGAATCAGTTCAATTCCTTTCGGAGGAAGCTGAAGAACTACCTCGCGCACCTCCCTGACCTTTCCCTTCCCCGATTATGCAGCGGTGCTCGCCGGAACGAGCTTCTTCCCCGCGGGCGAGGAGGAGCACATGGAGAGGGAGAGTGAGCGGGAGCGGCGCGCGGAAGCAGGCGCGGGACCAGCGCGAGGGAGCAGCCAGAACGCAGCATCGACCTCTGCGGCGAGCTCGACTGGGGGCGTGGGGGACCCGACGAGGAGGAGGACGCCCCGCACAAATGCGTTTGGAGGAGAGAGGATTCATTTTTGCGCCGTCTCTCTCCTCAAACGCAAAGTGGCTGCTGTGTTTGCGCTACCTGTTGGGACAGCTTTCCGTGAGGCACAGTACCAGAAACGACGCATATATGCATTTGCATAACGTTATTGAAGTCAGTCTAAGAGAGGGAAAAACTATGGAGGTGACCAAACTACTTAACCTGAAGAAAATTGCACAGCTGAGACCTAGGACCAGCTTGGGTGCCCTTCTTGTTCACTTTAGGGAATGCCAGTCTACCGCAGTGTCCATTGGCTTAACATTATGCCTTGACTAAATAAATCGATCTCATCTAAGAAAAATTCCCATAATGAGCAGATGGACAGAGCAATCTTGTTAGCTCTAATCACAAGATCTATGATGCTGCAAGACCGACCATAAATATGACCACACTTCCTAGTTCCTACTCACCCCGGGCCGACCGAGCACGAAGTCAGCACATGTAAAGCTCGCTCCGGGACCGGGCCGGAACGCACGGGACGGAAGCAGCCAGGTCGACAGAAAAATCTGCATCTGGCGGCAGACAACTCTGCGAAACCACCTGATTACCTGCTTGAACGATCCCGGGAGCTGCTCGTCCGGTCAAACACAATCATCGCGAGGATGCGGCCAGGTCGCGCGCAACTTGAACAAACAGGACAAACGATGGACGAAGAATTCAGCCGTTTTAGTTTGATTCAGGGCGCGTTCGTTGCACCCCTATATAAAGTTTAGACCTGTCACATCAAAGAGAATCTTACTATTTAATAATATTTTTATTTATTTAATGACAAAACTATGTCACGACTCCCCCCCTAAATCACGAGACGAATCTAATGAGCCTAATGAATCTATGGTTTGCTACAGTGATGCTACAGTAACTATTTTCTAATCACACCTTAATTACCCTCATTAGATTCGTCTCGCGAATTCGAGCGGAGTCCTAAAATTAGTTTTGTCATTAAACTTTATTTGTATTACAATATTCGTTATAAAAACTCTCTAAAGTTTAGACCCCATGCAACGAACACACCCTCACTTCTTGCCTCTTGACAGAGTGGTTCCAGGGTAGGTGGTGAGCCCGAGAAGAGGGCAGGAACGTGTACCAGGGAGTCAGGTCCTGCTTCGTCCCAGGCGGCTGGCGATCGGACGGCGGCGAACGACGAGAGCAGGGAATCGCCGTTTCGTCATGTCCGGCATCCCGAGACTCAGACTCCACACCCTAAAAAAAAAAAAACTCAGACTCCACACTCCCGTTGGGCCGGAAATCGTTATGGCATCTAGATGGGCTGTTATCTTCGCAAAATGGCCGGGCCTACAAGTATTGCGACGGGCCGTAGAATTTACATCTAGATGGGCTGTTGGTTCCTCAAAAAAAAAAATCTAGATGGGCTGTTAGTTCCCACGATTTCCTATACAACACTCGAGTGCCAGCAACCCTTAGAGTACACACCTTTTAAGATTCGTGCGAAACAGAAATCCAACGTCCTAGGCGTCGTCTTCTTCCCCTCTCTCTCGCACGAGTCATCCCCCGCCGTGAGCCGCCTCCGCCCATGCCCCCGTGCGCCGCCCCTTCCCGGAGCGCTGCCGCATGCGGGCCGTCGCGCCACCGTCGCGCCGTTAGACCTCTATGTTCTATAGCATCTAGAGATATGTTCCAAATGTTTAGAAAAAATGTTCCACCATGTAGGAACAAATGTTCCATGATTCGGAACAAAAGTTCCAATACCTCGTGGAACAAATGTTCCAGTGTTTTGGAACATGGGCCGGACACTCCTGGGCTATTGATGGGCTGGGTGATCCAGTGGCTTCCTGGCACTTAA
This sequence comes from Eragrostis nindensis, assembly GCA_012490785.1. NCBI lineage: Eukaryota > Viridiplantae > Streptophyta > Magnoliopsida > Poales > Poaceae > Eragrostis > Eragrostis nindensis. The sequence goes on from JAAXCT010000084.1 coordinate 826,692, forward strand.
GTCCATATAGGGAGCCTCGCACTCTGGTGCCTATACAACACTCGAGTGCTAGCAGTATGTGGACCTCAAACTGCCTAGATTGATCCGTACTTTATCATATATCCTCTGAAAGCCCAACAATATCATTGTGCCCGCTCAAAAAAAAAAAAAACAAAATCCTTGTGATTTCGTATGGAACAAAATCAGATGGACCAGAAGAATACTGGCACTCATACGTACCTTTAGTGTGTTGTATTGTACTATTAACAATAGGAATACTCACTTCCCGTGTGAGCTGCAATTACATTATATAGACAAACTGCATGATTACTGTCAACAAAACTATACGGTCAGAGCATACATGATATTACACCACCTACTCTGGTTTTTAACTGAATGACGTCAGGACAACATTCTTATTAATTTTAAGCTAACAAGTTGTTCTTCCATAAGCAACTAAAAACAGAGAAAGTACTTGACTAAAGAAAATATGATTGTGATATACTTTTTTGACAAAGGATCGGATTGGAGATCTATATTAGATGCCGATCAAGCTACTGGAACACCTTATGCCAAGTTTTCTTCTTTCCATTGTATAAATTCTTACATAAATTTTGGCTAGGTCATATATATGTGGCTAGTTAATTTTGTTCTAATAGAATATTTGAGGTTGCTAGTATTTTTTTATTTCTAAGTGCATTATTCAAATTAAACTTGTGCTATTATTATGAATAATATCTTCATCGTATCAAAACACTGATTTATTATCTAAACTGTGGTAAACATATTTGTCTTTATTTTCAAAATTGCAAAATGGGGGGGGGGGGGGGGGGGGGCGCACACAGACACCGGAAAGTTTCTCGTTGCTCCATTTTATTATGTACATCACATAGGCCTATAGAACTTCTTGCTAGTGTAAAAGAATCTGCTCAACATATTTTTTTATTTGTAAGGCAAAACCCAAAACATGCATCCTTTTCTCCGACCTTACTGTGTACGTAAGACATACACATTAAAACTAAATATGTCGTTATCCATTTGTCCATCACCATTTTGAAATTGATTTACTAAACGTTTTACACGCAAGCAAATATTAAAAGGAACTTATGTAATCAGCATCCTAAGGAGGGAGACCCTCTGCCATGCTGCCCGCTCACTGACCGGTGGCACCTGGGCTCGCGTACCAGTGACAGGCGTACGTCAGACAAACCGGCTCCTCATCAAGTCAACCGTGCAATTTAATTATTGCTGCTTGTGGACATCATATATTGGAGACCAGATTTGTGCGGCCATTTTGATTGAGTTGTTTTGTTAACTGTGCTGTAAATCAGGGATAGTTTATTGCTGCTTGTGAACATCATATATTGGAGACTATATGTGTGTGTAACTAATATGACTTTTGCACATGCATATATCAAATTAAGCATGCTTCGGGTAGTGCATTTGTAGGCGCATATGCTAATGATCCAACATTACCAAATGAACCAAAAAGGGACATCCAAGCGATGTGAAAAAGGGAGGCCAAGAATTGATGCTACTCCTCACCAGCAGCCACATTAATATTATGTTATACACAGACGCACAGAAGATACGATCGTAGTACTTAAATATATACAATGGAGACATGCAAATATATAGCAATATAATTCATGTCTTGTCATAGCAAAAGATAATGAGCGCAACTTACAAGCTAAAGCAAGCAAAAGGGATCGGGAACAAGTACAGTCTGCAAGCTAAGCTCCAGCTAGCTACTTCATCCGTCCATAAATATAAGGATTCGGAGACTTTCAGCTAACTCGTTTGACCACTCGTCTTATTCAAAAAAATTATGCAATTATTATTAATTTCATTATGACGTGTTTTATTACTAAATATACTTTAAGTATGGCTTGTTTGTTTTTGTATTTTCATAAATTTTTTAAATAAGACGAGTGGTCAAACGAGTTGGCTGAAAGTCTCCGAATCCTTATATTTATGGATGGAGGAAGTAGCGAGCAGCCACACACGCTTAACAGGATAGTAGGCAACTTGGGGAGAGCTCTGGAGCCATGGCCACGGCCCTTCACCCTAGATCACCTCCCGATCGACACGTTCACAACACGATATATGCATGCACTGATCCTTGGCTCCTTGCTTCGTCTTTAGATGTATAGGAGACTCCTTGCCAAAAACAAAAAATGTATAGGAGACTAGAGTTGAAGTGAACTGATCACAATAGCTAGTTAGTGCATGCCACGCACTTGTACACATAAAAAGGCTGTACGTAGGGACGAGTACACATCGCCAGGTACACGCTTACAGATCTACTACTAATCCATAAACTGAAGAAATGAAGAGGTAGATATAGAAATACTAGCATACTAGCAGAGGTGTACAAAGGAAAAGGAGAATTCGCTGCGAGGCGAGGTTCTGTTATTATTTGATAGCCAGATAGGCTAGCTATATAGTAGTAGCTAGATTGACGATTGATATTATGTACTCCGTGCATGCGCCATGCGCATGCAATTGAGGGTGCACGGTGGCGACTGCCAAAGGCCAGTCGTCGATCAGCGGCGACGTGCTGCAGTCTCTCGCTGCGCGTTGAAGTAGACGGCGGCGACGGGGAGGCCGAGATCGTTGTCGGCGGCGAAGCCCCGGGTGCTGAAGTAGTCCCTGGAGGAGGGCGGGCGCACCGCCTGACGGCTCTTCTGCTTGAACAGCACGAAGACGAACCTGTGTATGCCGATGTAGGGCTTGGGGCTCTCGTAGCTCACCAACTCCCTTCCTACATGTATTTACAATATCATGTTCTTAAATCAGTTGTTCCAAAAATATCTGTAATGAGTCTAAAGTTAACTGAATTTCCGAATCGAGCTGGAGTGGATTGTATTGAAGGGCTCACCAAAAGAAGCATCAGTTGTGCCGGGAATATCAGTGACGATCCTGCGAGAGGTGATCACCAAAGAGCTCTTTGTCAGATATATTTTATGCGCAAACATACTATACTGGAACACCTGAGACATTTTTAAGGAGAATTTGTGCATCGTCAAAGTAGTGACATTTGTGACCATATTTATACCCAAGTCATATTTATGCTTAGAGATCATTATTAATTTTTGGTTCTTTCTTGGTTGGACTATATAAACGCAAAGATGTTATGCTTACCAGTGGATATGCTCCCTCAGGTATGGATCACTAGGCCCAGGCACATCTGGGTCAGTCATGACCTGAAGAACAAGAATACATCTCAGCTGAAGGCTACAGCACTACCTCAGTAGCTCATGCATACAGTGTGAAGATCAGGGCATATATACATCTCAACTGAAGACTATAGTCTTAATTAGCGAGCATGAGAGAAGATTAGGGCACAAACCAGTGTGAAGAAAGACCTCATGTCACCGCCCTGGACCTCGACGCGAGGCTGCGAAACCACCGCCGACGGGAAGAACTCGTGGCCGTTGAACACCTGTTTGTTGGAGCCGTAGGTCGCCGTCATCTTCACTGTGGGGTTGAAGTTGTCGATGACTTCTCCGATCACCTTGCCGACGACGAGTGGCTCCAATCCCCTAGACATGGCTTATAAGCTTGAGCTGAATAGCGGTGATGATAAGAGGTATCTAGAGGTGGCTAGTAGTAGTGTTCCCGTATATATGCCCAAGCAGATAAACAATGTAGGATTGTTGCTGAGAGTGGGAGACGCAGGCCTCTATTTATAGCTGTCTGGTGCTACCCAGGCTGGGAGAATTGAAGTGTGAAAAAAATGTGAAGTGTGGGCGGTAGAATAACATTTTTGTTCTGCCGTCACTTTCTCCTGAATCATTGATTTATTGTTAAAAAATTCAGGTGCAAAACGGAAAGGCTTGCTCTGAACCTGATTAATTCCTAAAGTGTGATAAGGACATATATATATGCTTTCTATAATTTTGTACTTTGCATTTTGCACATTGGCATATATAGTTTCCAGTATGTACTTTTGACCTTCACATCTTTAGGTACATATCAGCGTGTCACTAAATTTATATTCTTATGATGCATTTCTAATTATTGTAGTATCATTAGAACACACATTATTACTCTTTTGTTAGTATACGTCATTTTTCTTTCCAATTTATGTTGCATCTAGTATTATGGAACAACGTATATTTTTTGAAAATGGTGGGAGATGTATGTTTGAGGTGTTATATACGTGGAGAAGCTTATTGGATGTGTGCTTAGAATCCACATTTGTCAAAGGCAAAATTGCATAATATATGTCACTTGGAGTTTGAGGTTCACCCACCTACCTACAGGATATTGTTGTAAAAACCACCCTAATATGCACATGTGGAGCTAATTCAATTTGTTCTCATAAATGTGAAAATGCTGATGTAGTCCTTATAGAATTTACAAACTTTTTAGAGTATAATCTTTGTGCTTTTGAAAATTCTGACAAAAGAATGGCTTGATACAAGTTAAATATCGTTAGTGCGTACGAGTTTGTCTACTCACATAATTATTTTTTAAAAACAAAAACATGATGAACAAGCCCTTGAACAAGATTGGTCTTTCCTGCCTCCACATCGATGAAAATGGGTGAAATCGTTTAAGTGTTTGCATTGGGTGTTTTTTTCAATAATGTCTTATAGGTGAGTGGATATCTACAACGAAATAAGTTATGAGGGTGAATTTCAAACTCCAAGCGAAAAGCCTATCGCCATACTTGTGCCTACAATATGTCCCAAGCTTGGCAGATCAACGCATACCATACTTGCAGTTTCTAATTATTTGATAGTACTGTAATTTAAAACTGATTATATGCCTAAAGAAAATGCACTTTGTAAATATGATTTCGTTGTAATTCTTACAAGGTCTATGAACTGATGAAATGTATTAGTAGCATTAAATAATGTTGTCTTTTGAACTCCCAATTGCATGCATTCATGCAAGCATCTGATACAAAAGTTATTGCATTGCTAATAGTGAAAATAAAGTGTCACGGTGTATGAATTTTAATTTGAAAACCTAGAGACTGGTTATTAGAGGGGTTGAGCAATTAGGCTCTGTACATTTAATTAGCAAAAATATTTTTGCAGCGCAACCATCTTATTAGGTAATGTCGATATATTACATTATAAGTCAACAAAAAAATTTGTGTTTTAGAGACATTATATATATCATGAACCAAATCTTGGAAATTTCATAAAATTGCAAAATTATAACACCACTTAATCCATAGTACGTGCTGGCATTCTACTTAAGCAAAGGTCGTGTATTACTTGGGCTTTGTTTTGCATATCGGTAACTTTTGAAAAGTGCTTTGTTTTTTGTTTTGTGTGTTATTAATTATGAATCAGCTTCTTCTTTTTACAATGTGTAACAATAAAAAGAACACCAGAAATGATGAACATTCATTTAACTAACTCGATTTTCTGAAGCACAATGTAGCATAGCACAATTTATCGCAAAAAAAAAAAAGTAGCATAGCACAACAACAGCAAAAATATAGCCTTGGCTTCTGTTTGGCAGGAGGTCTGTCCACTGTTTTGTAGCATATGGTGATATAATGCTAATGTTCTAGGTAGACGAAAGTCATTCCGGAATGTGAGTTCCATTTTTGAGGGACTTTAACTGTGCTGATGATATTGGTGAATCTTTATGAGAAGTCAAAAAAGATGGCTACCCTGCCCAGGTTAAATAATTATGCTGATTGGCATCTATCTTTTGTTTTTCTGAATGATGAAACCATTAATGCGAACTCTCTGTGCCGTACCATTTCACTTTGGAATTCCACTAAACATAAACAAATCAAGCCAACCTACGAACGATAGTTAAGTTGGAATGGTGATGTGATGGTTGGGAAGGTAGGCAACTCAGGAAAGGGATCAAATGATAGGATTGCATCTTTGGCAGGTGGCTCTCTCTCTCTCTCTCTCTCTCTCTCTCTGAAGAAGGCAGAAACCCACCCTAACAGAGCATGTATGTTAGCAAGCACACAGTTAGAGGATGATATATAGGATCTTAACAGCAAGTGATTAATTCTATTAACTGAGTAGTTCCTTTTTTTTGTCGTTATAAGACCTACTCATAAGAATTTAGTAATTTTCATAAGTTTCAACTGAAAGGGGGGAGGAATACCCTCTTTGCGCCCCAAAGAAGCTTCGAAGCAATCTGGACGAAGGAATATATTATCCATTACCCGTGTAAAGGAGGCGTCCAATACAATAAATAGTTAAGCTACGAGGTGGCGCCGTAGCAATTTATATGGTTCTTAATTGTAGGACGTCTTTCAATAAAACAGCATAAACACTAACTCCTGTAACATAAGCGTGGTGTATTTATTTCATTTTTTTGTAATTTTTTTTCCTACATAAGATGCATGTTTTCAAGTCTTTGCGGTTTCAAGTTGTTGACTTCGATAAGTTTTTCCCATGAGAAAAAGGGATCGTGGATGAGGAATGCAGAGCAGATCCCCACCCACCAGTAGAGATCACAAATTATTAGCATGCATATATCGATAGTGGCAGCGGGGTGCTCCACAAGTAGAAAAGATGTATGCTTGATCGTTGAGCCATTGCCCATGATGATGATGTGTCATGAGATGATGAGAAACAAGTGTGTTGCATAGAACACTCCATAAATTTAATAACACCACAGCACAAATATGGTCAGTGCCAATTGTGAGGTTCTCGAAAGCCGTAAGAGCCAATAAGGCAATAGCACAAAATTTAAAATAAATTAGGTCTCACTGGAGGCTTTGGCGAGCAGTCCATTCCTTGCAAGTTATTTGCTCATCACCTGACGACAACTCGGGGCCTGTTTGTTTCCCACCCAGATTATATAATCCAGCTTATATAATCTGTAAGCTGGCGGATAGCAGCTTATTGGATTATGATAATCTGGCCTGTGAATTGCTATAATCTGGCCATAATCTGATATCTGTTTGTTTCAGCATATAGATTATATGACCCAGATTATATAATCTGGGTGGAAACAAACAGGCCCTCAACAGACCTATAATAATATCATCTTGTCATTTGCTTGGCAAAGTTAAGTGCTCTTTTGTTTCCATAAATGTTGGGCCCAACTTGCTCGAGCACATGTTCTTGCACTACACCAGCTGGCTTTCTTTTGAACCAGCTATCTCAGCGGCATGAGTCAATTATCTACTTAAATATTTCGAAATTTATAGTACATATGAATATAAACCAAGAGTGGTATTAAAGGTATCACCACCCATTTGACCATACTGCTCTTCATCTAGAAAGTTTTCTAATTTTGGTAGAGGAATTATATTTTGGGTAAAGAGAAAAGCACTAGTCTTTATTATCGTTGGAATTGTTAACTCTGTAACATCTCTTTTTATTTATTTTCTTGTCATTAAGACAACAAAGATAACGGAGGGAGTGTAGTTTCACATTGCATCTTATGATATTAGCTTCACTTACCATATTCTTTGCATGACCAAGTTGCTCGGGGAAGAAAAAAGGTTTCCAATGTGTCCGCGCAATTATGCGAACAATACAGTTAACTCACAGCAATATGCATAGCTCAGCTGGTTAGGTTCTTTGTGGTGGAACCAACCCACCCGGGTTCAAGTCCCAGACTTGACATGAGTGTTGCATCTTTATGGTTATTTATTCTTTCAGTGAGAGGCGACGTCCTCGTCGATAGCGAGGCGCATCTGGTGACTTCGTGAATCTCAAGATCAGCCGACCCAGTGTTTCGGAGGCGCACATAGTGGTAGAGGTTGCGTGCGTGTGTTCATATGGGTGAGTACTCATGTGTGTTTGTGAGTGTGTACGTCTGTATTGTGTTTTTAATTAAATCAGTGTGTACGTCTGTACTGTGGTAGAGGTTGCGTGCGTGTGTTCATATGGGTGAGTACTTATGTTTTTTCTTTATAAAATAATCCACAAATTATATAGCAATAATCCCTGTGACAACAGATAAAATAGGGGATGCCAATGATGTTGTCCTATGAGACTGAAGAGGAAAAAAAAAGAACTTTACCGCTACATATGGAAAGTTATATTAAACAAAGAAGAATGTGGTAGGGGACCTTCCAGTATATAATGTCTTGATGTGCTAAGGAATATGTCTTGGTGACACGCTCAACACGGCAGCAACGCATCTAATTTGAGGCGGTGCCAACTGTTCTATGCTTGCTTTGTCATTTCCGGACCGGGGACACGCTAACTCTACAGAATGTTCCCTTTGTTCCCAGAATGAAAAAGTTCATACTTTCACTGTAATCAGAGGAAATGCGTTTGATCTAAAAGGAAAGATAAAGGCCCATGCAAATAGTCAAACCAAATAGATTTAAAAAGTTCGGAATAAATCAATGTAGAAGTGCATGCTATAGTATATGCATTTTGGCAGTTTTTCTATATGCAAATATATTCAGTCTAAGTAATATTCTTTGCTACTCATGTACCATTTTAAAATAAAACGGCGTGGTTTATTTTGGCACTCAATACACAAGCCACCAACTTTTGCTACAAAGAAATTAGGAAAATCTTCCATAAAATTTAGCATGATTTGTCAGTCACAAAGACGACTAGTGAATTTTAGAAAATAGATTTGTTCCTTTACTAGTATATCCATTCTTGTAAATAAATTTTCTTAATCATTGAAAGTATATTCTGCCTCCCTTAACTCTTTTTAGAGTCCGATTTTCCTCTCTCTATTACAAAACCGGGTAACTATGCTCCTTGAACTAACGAAACTTGATTTTTTCCCCTCCGACGGCAGTTTTCAACAATGGTTTTGCTGATGTGGAGGCGAGGGACCACATATCATATGCCATGTCATTGTCTTCTTCCTCCTCATTTTCCCTCTCTTTCTTCATTAGCACTATCCCGCCAACCACCTTCCCCTCTGCCACAATATCCACCTCACTCCCGCGACGTCAGGCTCCTTCACGTCAGAGGTGACGTTCGGGCGCGGCATCGCGGAGGATTGGGGGTGAAGGCACGTCCTCAGGGGTGGGCTCGCAGGCACAGGGTCGACACGCGAGGAAGGGCGTAGGGAGGCGCATTGGATATGGAATATGGTACGATGTTGGTGGTTTTGGGCATATAAAAGGGGTACTTAGAAACCACCAACATGAAGCCCGACTCGCCATGCAAGGAGGGCTTCCCAATAGCCCATGGCACCTACAAGACACCTCTGGACGTCCATGGAACCCAACATGCAAGCCCAAGGTCGTGGCCCAATGCCTAAGGATTTCTAGAAGGTTTATCCGGAAGGAAAGATCAATTCGCGCAGTCCAGAAACAGCACTGTATTGTCACGCAGATTTGGAGTTCAAGATGTGCTCTAATGGGAATCCAATATACAGGAAAGATGTATATCTCGTCGAGAGCTTTCCGGAACATATATGGATTATCCCGTTTGGATTCTAGAGCTAAGAGATATGGGCCTCGCAAAGAGACCTGCGCAGAGGAGTCTGAATCAGGACAGATATTTTGGCGTCGCATCTTTGGGAACAAAGACAGCCGAATCTGGAGATCCAATGAATACCAAAGTTGTAGATCTTTTCGAGGGCTACGAGATAGAGTCCAAGTTTGCCCTATTTGGATTCCGGACTAGGAAGTTATGATTTATGGAAGGCAGAGCTGCGAAAAGGGAAAATCGAGTCCGAGTTGGAAACGAATCGTGCCGTTCGGCACACCTTTGGTGCCGACCAGCACCGACCTAGAATTGTTTCCTTTCGCCTCCAGACGCCTCCCCACTATATATGAAGCCCATGGGACGCCCCGAGGAGAGGAGTTGGACGTTGGAAGACCCAGGGATACACCTCACACACCCAAGACGCCATCCGGAGTTGAGAGCCACCACATAAACATGTAATCTAGGCTAGTTTGCTTGCCGGCATAGCCTCCATGCGCGGTTGGCTATGCCAGAGTTCGTGAGCCTCCCTTGATGTTCGTCAAGGTATGTAATTGATTGTGAGCATTGTGTCATTGTGAGAATTCTTGGTCTTTAATCGGATTACTTTGGTCTATGCGATTGTGCATGTTCTTAATTCTAGATACTTAATAAGAATAGACTCGTGGCGAAGGTTTGTTCTTATGGATCTATCGTATAGTGCAAAAAACCGGTGAGGAGCTATTAACTCTTGTCGTGACAGGATCGGGGCGAACGAAACCACTATGTCTTGTAGAACACCGGAGTAGTTTGTGTAAGCTAAGACCTTGCTTTGACGTGATTTTACCTTATGGCTGGAACTACTAGATTATACATGTTAAACTCTTGGATTGGATCTTGAATATCAATTTACCTATTTACAACTCACGGTGCCAACCGGCACAGCCTCCGTGCCGATCGGCACAACCCCCTATCTCCTTTACAACTCGCGTGTGTGCAATAGTACTTCATGCTAGGATTGTTCTGTTAGACAAAATAGTAACATTAATCGTGTTCTCTTCCTGATCTCTGTGGATTCGATATTAAACCTTGGAATACTCTAAGGGAAAGTGCTACAACTGTACACCGTCCACTTGCGGTATATAAATGGGTGCGTATAAACGACCAACAAGCTCTTTCTGGCGCCGTTGCCGGGGATCGGCAACTCGAACCTAGGGTGATCTATCTAGTTTTTCGGACTAATCCTATTCTTTTATTGGACATGACTTATTTTTCGTGTTTTTGTGTCCATTGAAAACAGGTACAGCTAGGCACATAGTTATCCAAGGAGTACAGACGGTGATCCATCCTCCCGGTGTCGGCCACCACAACCGTGGTGCCGATCGGCACTGCATGGGGGATCGCTGCCGTGTGTTCTGGAGACGTCCAGAACGCTGGAGATCGACGACGTTGACGATCGGTGCTACCTTCTCCTCGCACCGGGAGCAAACTACTTCGTGCCGATCGGCACCTACAGATTTATCAAAACAAAGTGCACGCTCTTGTGTCAAATTTTCTTTTTAAACTAATGCTCTACAAAGATTTGGCTTGTTCATAGCAATAGGATATGGGAGAGAACATTGAGGGCTATTTACCATGAAGGTCGAGGATTTCAATTTATAACATTGAAGGCACGATGGATATGTTCATGATCATGAGTTTGTCGTTCTGTCTGCTGACTTCCCGGAGGTGTGCGCATCCGTACAGAAGATTGCATGGCCTAAAAAGTTGATATTCTGAAAGGGCATCAAGTCTTGTTTCCAACGGTTCAAGTCTCACATTATTTGGAGCTTTCTACAAGGATTTATGGTCAAAACACGAGACCTTGCGCAGGCTGTTTGAGAATTTCGCGAGAATAGCAACCAATTGGAAGATTGAAGCAAATATGGAATTATGGGACCATATCCACGTGATCCATGGGTTCCCAAACATTTAGAAGACTTCCTTTTGATGGTAGACACGGATTCAAGTCGTTGCAAACACGGAGTTTGAATATTTGGAAAGTTTGAATTCAATTCGGATTCATCGCGAGACAGCCTAACATACCTTTACAAAAACGGCCATATCTCCCTCATACGGAGTCGATGAAGGCGTGTGAGTACTCGTTAGAAAGATAATTTGAAGCCCGACGCAATAGTACAGGTCGCATCCTCTGATTCGTCCAGGTTGCAGCTCAGAAGTACGAAGAAGACGTCGGCAGAAAGAAGAGAAGGCATATTTCTTCGGAACAACTCAAATTGGAGGAGCAAAAGATTGGAGATCTTTGGATGAAGTGTCATGAGCAATAATACAGCAGGATAATAGAGTTGGCGCAGTGAGGACGCGTGGGAGCACCTCGTGCCGACCGGCACCTTCATCGTGCCGACCGGCACAACTCCATAATATTTGGTACTTCTCCGATCTCTCCAATAGATTACTCTAACAACAGTATTGAAGATTGGGTGCGACGATTGAAGAAATATACAGTGATCGATGATGGAAACACGATAGTGGTTGGGTTTTTCTTTGGTTCCTCCTATCAACCAACAAATATACGCCATTCACTTGGTTATCACGATGTTCTTCATGAAGCAAGTTCAGTTTTTCGATGGTTGATTGGGATGAACACTCATGAAAAGAGCCTTCGTTATTCGTCAAGAAGAAATCTTCCAACCGTCAACTCGTTGAAGCATGAACAAGTTCAAGTTTGTTTCATCAAGATTCACGAGTCAAAGGACAGGCCAGCATATGCTCCAACGTTGTAAAGATGAAGTCATCAAGATTCTCTAAAGAAAAGAGCAAGAAGTTGAAGTCATTGGTATTCTGCACATCTCAGGACCTGATCAATTGAGAAAACTTTTATATCTAGATAGAGCTTCAAGTCTTCTTTCCAACGCATCAAACGGTGCTGGATTTGGATTTTTCTACAAGGATTTATGAGCAAATCATTGGACGCTGTGCGAGCTGTCAGATTTCAAAACAGCACGCGACCCTGGAGTAAAAATCTCTTAAGTTCCACATACGAAATCCGTTGTCACACCCAGTTTTAAGGACAAAACTGAATGCATAGCTATATGTGTGCCAGGATCAAGTTCCACACATATAGAGACAATAGTGAAATAAACAGTACAACCAGTGTCATTATTACATCGTCTCATCGTAGCATTATTACAATATCCGAATATAAATGTCTCATAAGACTAAATAACTCGACAGCGGAAGACACCCAAACGCACAGGCAGTCGACTGGGAGACAGCACGCCTAGTATTCCTCATCGAAGTGCTCCATGGCGCCTTCATCTTCTGAGCAGCATTTCAATGTAGAATGGGGAATAGCAAGTGTGAGTACATGTCGTACTCCGCAAGTGGGGGAATTAAATGACATGTCAGCTTAATAGAAGAAAGGCTATAACATGGTTCATTTGCATAAATGCTAACTATAACATAAGACATAGTTTATAAAGCAACCTACATTACTAGGTGTGTTGAGACTACCCATTATTTAAATTAAGTAAATTAAACCAAACTCCACACAGGAGACAGTCCACAGAGGACAACGGTTCACACAGGACCGTGAGGGAAAAGATCACCAAGATACATATGATTCACCCAGAAACCACCCAACCAACCAACACCCACTAATCGTGCGAAAGGGCCATGCCGCTCGTAACCGTGAGCACGGCTTTCATGAAAGTTTTACACTCTGCAGAGGTGGCACCACTTTACCCACAAGATAGAGATTCCCGTAGAGCCATTCCACTTCCGAGGTAGATGACCGGGGTTTCTCTACTAGCCTTTACAAAGAATGCTCCCAACAATGTAACTCGCTCATTAAGGATCCACAGCCGTACATAAGTGTTGGTTCACAGAAACCCACTGTTCACGCAGGACCATGACTCAAGAGCCAACACCCCAGCTGCCCCCTCTGATGCCAGGCGGTTCCCAGGATCACAAAGCATCCCTTCCCCACTCTACCAATAGCGAGCACAAAATTAAGAACACCCTAATTATTTGGCTAGCCTACCCATTATCAGTCTTGTGATGGCACTGTTGTCATGGTTACACGTTCCACGAACCGGTCCTTAGCTGATCCGAGCAAGAACTATTCTCAAACCAAATGTTCACCGAGAACCATCCAAACCATCCCCTTGCTCAGACCCTAGCTTCCCATGTTGCTAAACAAATTAGCAGATTAACACTTAGTTGAAGTATACCATTAGTCAAGATTAACATGATAAGGTGATTGACTCAACAGCAAGGCTAAGCAACAACTACCCAAAGACAACCACCATAAGCTAGGGTGACAAGGAATGATATGGAACAGGTAAAGTAGACACATAGGATTCAATATTAAACAAACATGCATGTTTATAAAAGACACATTTAAAAACATAGGTTCAGAATGGTCAAGGACACTTGCCTGTATCCCCTGCTGCTGCTTGCTCAAACTCTTGGTCTTGGAAGTTCTCAAACGGCTCCTCTTCTAATAACGGTAACATGCAAAGCACACATACACAAACAATAAGGAACAGTACACCAAACAGTACCAAACTGCTACAAAAACTATACCAAAAGATAGAGCTCTTTCCTACGATCGCGTGAGCGCAAGAATCGCTTAAAACGGAGTTACGAGTAAAAAGTTATAAGCATTTGAAGTTAGAGGGTCTAAACTGCAAATTCTAGCATTTTCAGAATTATTCTTATACAGAAAAGTAACTTTATTGCGCAAGCGTTGCGTCAGGCTGATGCAATAATTCGATAAAGGTTTAATTAAATCTGGAAAATCCATGGACTGGGTCCATGGCGCCCGTGGACCGGGACCGGACCGTGGTCCATGGGTCCACGGTGGACCGAGGTCGCCGGAAACGGCGGGGCGCGGCGGCGCTTCGCCGGCGGGTCGCCGGAACGGCGTTCCCGTGCACGAAATCTCGTCGCGAAATGCCGGGGAGCACGAGTCGACGGCGGCGAACTCACCAAGACACACGCGCGGGCTCGGGGTGGTCGGGGAGGGGTCGTCGGCGGCGGGGAAGTCCGGCAGCGGTTCGGCGGCGGCGTACGACGGCGACGGGCGACGAAACTCGACGAGGTCAAGCGGAGGACGGGCGGTGCGTCACGGTGAACGACGTCGGGGTGATCTCGACGTCCGGGGAGTCGCGGGCGAGCGGGTCGGCGAGCTCGAGGGCGGCGGCAATGGCGGCGGCGGCTAGGGTTTGCACGCGGGCGACGAGACGGGCAAAAGGGGGTCGCGGAAGGGTCCACTGCCGTTTTATAGCTCGGGGACGAGGTGGGTCCGGTTCGGACGCCGAGGGCGGCGTGGCAGCGGCGTACGGCGCGGTGGCGTGGTTGCGGGCTGCGCGCGGGCTCGCGGGGGCCGGACGGGCTGGCGCACGGGTTCGGCCAGGCGGCTAGCGGGCTGGCGAGGCGAGCTGGGCCGCGAAAGGAGAAGGCCGGCCCAGGCGATGGAAAGAAAGAGGAAAGGGAAAGGAAAAAGGAAAAGGGAAGTGGGCTGAGGGAGATTCGGCCCAAAAGCCAGCTGCGAAATTCTTTCTTCTTTTCTATTTCGTTTTTCCTGTCCAAAATCTAACTAATTCGAAAACGAATTCTATTCGAAGTTTAAATACATTTTCCACCCAATAAACACCTACTGCAAACTACTCCAGCATGAATGCAACAAACAATTATTTTATAACCTAAATTAATTAATTTAATTTAGAAATTAGTTCCTTTACCTAGGAAGGATGATAACACCCTAATTAAATTAAGGAATTTATAAACTATTGCGAAAATGTGAAAACTAGGGTGTTACAAACCTACCCCCCTTAAGATGAATCTCGCCCTCGAGATTCGGACGGAACGGAGAAGAAGTTTGGAAATTCTGACTTCAGATCATCTTCTCTCTCCCAAGTGGCTTCGTCCTTTGAGTGATGACTCCACTGCACTTTGCACATACGGTACCTCTTATTTCTAGTAACCTTCTCTGATGTTTCCAAGATCTTTACTGGATACTCCTGATATGTGAGATCCTCGCTGGCATCCAAATCCTCTAAAGGCACTTGTTCCTCTGGAACTCGAAGACATTTCTTCAACTGGGATATATGGAACACATCATGCACATCAGACAACGGCGAGGGCAACTCTAACTTATAAGCAACTTCACCTTTCCTTTCCAAGATCTTGAAAGGTCCAATGTACCTTGGTGCAAGCTTACCCTTAACATTGAATCGGCGGAGGCCTCTCATGGGTGACACCTTCAAATACACAAAGTCTCCTACTTCAAAGGCCAACTCTCGACGTCGGTGATCGGCATAGCTCTTCTGCCTTGATTGTGCAATCTTCAAGTTCTCTCTAATGATCTGAACTCGCCTCTCTGCATCTCTAAGAATTTCTGGCCCAAAGACCTGACTTTCTCCAGTCTCACTCCAAAACAAAGGAGTTCTACACTTCCTTCCATACAAAGCTTCAAACGGTGACATCTTCAAACTGGCTTGATAACTGTTGTTGTAAGAAAATTCTGCATAAGGAAGACTCTTGTCCCAACTGCCACCATACTTCAAAGCACAAGCTCTCAACATATCCTCAAGAATTTGATTTACCCTTTCAGTCTGTCCGTCGCTCTGCGGATGATAGGCTGAGCTGAAATTCAATCTTGTATCCATTGACCCATGTAACTGCTCCCAGAAATGTGAGGTGAATTGGGTCCCTCTATCAGACACAATCTTCTTAGGCACTCCATGTAAGCACACAATCCTGGATACGTACAGCTCGGCAAGCTTCGATCCCTTATAAGTAGTCTTTACTGGTATGAAATGAGCAACCTTCGTCAAGCGATCCACAATAACCCATATAGAATCATATCCTGACTGAGTACGAGGCAAACCCGCAATAAAATCCATACTAATCTCTTCCCATTTCCATTCAGGTACCTTCAATGGTTGTAGGAGTCCGGCAGGTCTTTGATGTTCTGCTTTGACACGCTGACATGTGTCACATAGTGCAACGTACTCGGCCACATCTCTCTTCATACCATACCACCAATACCTGTCTTTGAGGTCTTGATACATCTTAGTACTTCCTGGATGAATTGAATAGGCTGAATCATGAGCTTCTCTAAGTATCAATTCCTTGATGTGTTTATTGTCTGGTACACAGATCCTCTTCTCGAACCACAAGATCCCTTGATCATCCTCCACAAATCCTGGGGCCTTGTTCTCTTTGATCTGCTGCTTGATTTCCTTGATCTTCTCATCCTCAAGCTGCCCTTTACGAATATCCTCCTCAAGTGTCGAGTCAACCTCCATGGCAACCACTTCGGTATTCGACACCCATCCTAGGTTGAGCTTTGCAAAGTCTTCACATAACTCTGGCTGAAACTCGCGTGTTACCAGCATATTCAGGTGTGACCTTCTACTCAAAGCATCTGCAACGAACTTGCCTGGATGATAGTTGATCCCCAGATCATAGTCTTTGATGAGTTCCAACCATCTGCGCTGCCTAAGATTAAGGTCGGGTTGTGTAAATATATACTTCAAGCTCTTATGGTCTGAGAATATCTCACATCTCTTGCCGATGAGGTAGTGCCTCCATATCTTGAGTGCATGAACCACTGCTGCTAACTCCAAGTCATGTGTCGGATAGTTCAACTCATGTTTCCTCAACTGTCTGGAGGCATAAGCCACAACATGACCTTCTTGCATAAGAACACATCCCAATCCTTGTCGAGAGGCATCACAATAGATTGAGAATGGCTTCTCCATGTCTGGCATGATCAACACCGGTGCTGTGGTCAACTTGGTCTTCAACTCCTGAAAGCTAGCCTCACAACTAGATGTCCACTTGAACTCCTTTCCCTTTACAAGTAGCTCTGTCAAGGGCTTCGCTATCTTGGAGAATCCCTCAATAAATCGACGATAGTAGCCTGCTAAACCCAGAAAACTTCGAACTTCTGAAACACTCTGAGGCGCATTCCAGCTCAACACATCCTGAACCTTGCTTGGATCAACTGACACACCTCCGGCTGAAATAACATGGCCTAGAAAAGATACCTCTTTCAACCAAAATTCACACTTACTGAGCTTACCATACAACTGATTCTCTCTGAGCTTCTGCAATACCAGGCGCAAATGTTCCTCATGTTCCTCCTCGTTCTTAGAGAATACCAGAATATCATCTATGAACACCACCACAAACTTGTCCAAGTATTCCATAAACACCTTATTCATCAGATACATAAAGTAGGCAGGGGCATTGGCTAACCCAAAAGACATCACTGTATACTCATACAAACCATACCGTGTACTGAAGGCAGTCTTGGGAATGTCTTTTGCACGGATCTTCAACTGATGATATCCCGATCTGAGATCAATCTTAGAGAACACACAAGCTCCCTTGAGTTGATCAAACAAATCTTCAATGCGGGGCAAAGGATATTTGTTCTTGATAGTAACATCATTAAGAGCTCTATAATCAACACACATCCTTTGAGTACCATCCTTCTTAGGAACAAAGATAACAGGAGCGCCCCAAGGTGATGAGCTAGGACGAATATAACCCTTATCTAACAATTCCTGTAACTGTTCTTTTAGTTCAGCTAATTGATTAGCAGCCATTCTATAAGGTCTCTTAGATATAGGAGCAGTACCAGGTAGTAATTCAATAACAAATTCAACATCACGGTCTGGCGGCATACCTGGCAAATCCTCAGGAAACACATCAGGAAACTCGCTGACAACTCTGATTTCCTGAACAGTACCCGCTTCCAGTTGGTTCAGCACAATACTGTTGGTTGCCCCTTTGCTAGTGATAAGTGGTTCAGCAACATACTCCAATTCCTCTCCATTACTAGCTGTCAGCCTCACTGCCTTCTTAGCACAATCAATGATACCTTTGTACTTGCTCAACCAATCCATGCCAAGAATTACATCAATGCCTTTGGATTCTAGCACAATAAGATTAGCAGAGAAGTCTACCCCCCTTATATTAAGGTTTACCTTAGAGCATACATGCTTTGCATTCATTTCTCCACCTGGGGAGCTAACGATCATCTTGTTCTTAAGCATAGATATGGATAATTGGTTTTTAGCAACATATTCAGCAGATATGAAAGAGTGAGATGCTCCAGAATCAAATAGCACAATAGCATTTGCAGAGTTGACAAGGAACATACCAAGAACAACGTCTGGAGCCTCTTGAGCATCCTCCACTGCCACATGATTGACACGACCCCGGGCATAATTCTGCTTAGCTGCTGTAGGAGTGTTCACATTGCGATTTGCCTGCTGGGTGGTACCTTGTGCAGGGGTCTGGCGTTGGTTTGGGTTGGAGCATTGGTTGGCATAATGACCCTTCTCACCACACTTGTAGCAGGTTCTCTGAGCCATGGGTGTGTTGTTGGAATTGGGCCTCTGAGAAGGCTGAGGTGCACTGCGAGGCGTCTGAGAGTTGTGATTCTGACCCTGACGCTGAGGAGTCTGGTACCCCTGTCCAGTAGGCTGAGTCCTCTGCTGGCTGCTCTGCTGTGGAGGGCGGTATGTAGGTCCAGCTGACGAAGATCCCAAGCGAGGCCTTGAGCTGCTCCCCTGCTGACTCTGACGCTCCATCTTGCGCTTCCTCTCCATGGTGTTCCTCCTGTTCTCCAGAACAAGAGCAGCATCCACCATAGCCTGAAAGTTCTGGAATCCACGGGCCTCAAGTGCATATGCAAGTCCATCATTCAGACCTTTCATAAAACAATCCCTCTTCTTCTCATCAGTGTCAACCTCTCACGGAGCATACCTGGACAGCTGAGTGAAGCGTGTGAGGTACTCTCCCACAGACATGGAACCCTGCTTTAGATTCTGGAACTCCTTCCTCTTCAGCTTCATCAAGCCCTGTGGCACAAAGTGAGACCTGAAGCTGTTCCTGAACTCCTGCCAGTTAATACTGTCTGGCTCCTCATGAGCATTCACATAGGTGTCCCACTGTTGGCGGTCGTAAAACCGTGTTTTGACCGCCACCCTACCGGTAAATAAAAGCATAACACTAAGATTTTGTGCATAGTAGATAGGAATAATGCTACTCCACAAGTTTTGGTGAATATTTGGATGCAGGAGGAAATCCATTGAAAATGGGAGCAAAAGCCTACCAGCCGGCCCCATCATAGGCAGGCCGGCTTATGTTGGATCTCAACATGGTCCAGCAGTCCCAGGCATCTCCCAATGGGCTCAAACATCAAGGATCAAATGGCCAACAAATATTTTCCAGCCCGGAGTATCGACCACTGCGCAAGGCCCAACAAACAAGCCCATCAACCACTCAAAAAGGCGTCAAATCACCGGGCAAGACCGTGGATCTTAATGGGCACATCATGAGAGGCCAGCCCACAAAAATTCGAGGCATTCGGAGAAAAAAGCCCACCGGCCGGCCTAGGCCCAGGCCGGCCGGCCTACTGTTGTCTCCAAATCGGCCCGTCTTTTTCCAGTCGGTTCCAGAGGCGGTTGCAAGCTCACTTGACGCGCCGGCTAAGCCAGGAGACGTCGGCAAGTGAGGAATATCCACAAGATTCTCCAAGACCTTCTCCACTCTCCCAAGGCAACTCATCTATAAATAGAGGACCTCCCCCTCACTTCCAACCTACACCTTCACACTTGAGAAGAGAAGATCCAATGTAGGGTCACGCTCTTCTCATGTGATCATTCCACTTGTGTAGTTTAGAGTAGGCTAGTTGGTCATGGGAGTTAGAGTAGAAGTGAGAGCTTCGCTCGGAGCTCCGGAGTTCTCTTCGGAGTTTGGGTAAAGTTCTCGTGTATCTTTTCTTTTATACTTTCTTTAATATAATTATTTCTTATTTATTTTCTTATTTATTTAATTTAGTTTTCCTTTTTAGTTTATATTTATTTAAGTAATTGTTATAGAGAAATTCCTGTGTTGGTTCCACGTCTGTGTATGGTATGTCTATCTGCATGGGTTGTTTGCACCGCAAATGCTTACACAATCCACATAGATTTGTTATGCATGGTTGGCTTGCTCTTACGCGTAGAGTAAGTTATCTAGGATATTTGCTTGCATGGTGCGAGGAATTATTCTAGACGTGAGTTTGCTCTACACCCCAAGGAGGATGGTAGCCGCGAGTACGTGTGACAGGCGTACCGGTCTCTGTAATCCACCACGTCCGGGTGATGGTTTTAGTAGGGAGGTCAATAGCACGTAGTTCCCCAAGGTAGTTGAACCTAATTCTCGGGTTGCTGCCTTGGCATGCGTGTGCCCCGATATGCAGGAACGTATCTGTAATGAAAGCCTAAGCAAGTAATTGTAGACTATCAGGAAATACTAAATGCTAACCCTTAGGCTGATACCCTTCTTCTCGTTGTCCTCCCAGTTGACTAGTTCTATCTCTTTATCTTCATATGGAATTCTTGCGTGTGTTTGGTTGCCATCCATCATATATGTATCCCTGCTCTGGTCTAGTTTGCAAGTTATAAATAATAGATGTTTCCTTGTTAATTCACGATATTCTTAGCCCTGCTTCCCTGAGGAAAATATAAATACGATACCCCTGGAATACTCCTGGGTGAAATGCTACAACGGTGTTCCGTGCGCTTGCGGAGTTGATATTTATCTCTGTGCGTAAGAAACGCAACAAGCATTTCTGGCGCCGTTGCCGGGGAAGCAATGGTTTAAGATATCTTTGATTGACATCGACTATCTATTATGTTAATTTGCTGCTAGACTAAGCATCCACCTGCATTCTGTTTGAGCATACCATCATCGCATTCGCATTATTTTCTTTTCAATCCATCTGCATATTTAATTTCCCTCCATCCCACCCTGCTGCATATAAAAAAAAAAAAAGACCCGAGCGCCCAATCATAGGCGTTGGGATTTTGAAAAAAAATCAAAAAATAATAATAATAATAATAAATATATAGAGAAATGTTGGATTTTTTTATAACAGGAAGACGGAAACATACATGGCGGAACCAAGATGTTCAATGAAGAAATATATAGCTTAGCCTTGCATACGATTGCAAAGGCTAAGCTTGGGGAGGTACCGCCAGGTACGCATATGCAATTATTCCTTATTTTTCCATGTTATATATCCCCTCCTTTCGAAAAAAAATAATAAAAAATAAAATAAAATAAAAATGCTGCCTGAATCTTCCATGCAAAAAAAAAAAATACATAGTTGCTCTCTGATAAAAATATGCTGCAAATCTTTTTGACTATACCCTTGCTTTTGAAATCCTTTTATTTGTATGGGTATTGGTTGAGTTGTTAGTCATAAATCAATCGCCTGCGTCTCTTTCTGTTGGTTGGGTGAAGATCACTTCTGTGCCTCTGTTCTCCATTGAGATTATGCCCGGTGGCCGTTCAACCAACAGAAAAAAAACACATACCTCTATGATCCTTTCATGATAAAAGGAGAGTATTCGAATCCCTGCTCTCCACACATAGTTGATTGAATTAGACGTGGTGTCTAGGTTGATCAATGGAACTATAGAGATGTGTCGATTGTAGACGAATGGATTTGTACTAACCAATGCAGGATCTTTCTGAGAGCAAACCAATCAGGCAACATGAAAGGCACACAATTCAAGAAGAAGGAACCAACAAGGCGGACCCAGTGCTTCCAAATGAAAGATTTAATCGCTTAGCTTTGCACATGTTGCAAGAGCTAAGCTTGGGGAGGGACCGCCAGGTAAGTACTTCTGTATACGATATTATACTCTTCTTCAATTGTGCCCTTTCCTTTAAAAAAAATAAAAAAAATAAAATAAATAATAATAAAAAAAACAAAAATATTAGGTTCTCGGCAAAGCCCAATAGGGGCTAGCCACCTGTATCACCCTCATTCTTTTTGCAGACACAAGAAGAATGGAGGAAGCGGCCTATTCAAGCTTAAGTCTTGCAAAGACTCAAGCTTGGGGAGGACCCCCAGGTAAGTATTTCTAAACTTTCCTTGAATAAATAAACTCCCTGTTTCGAATAAATGCTAGAATCTTGGTGTTATGCTACGCATAAGGGAAATGATGATCGAGTTACAAATTAGCTTCTCATGTATCGCATAGATGCAACCTCTACTCCTGACATATGTGTTATTTTTATTTGAGCATGATCACATCATGAGTCTTGCTTATTTCCGTGGGTTGCATTTGTTACACCAAGTCTGAGCATTGTGGATTGTGATATGGCATGATTAGGACTTGTTGCAATTTCTTAGTTTGGTTTCATCCAGAGATGTTTTTCTTGAATTGCTGCAAGTACCTAAAACCCTTCTGTTTTGGCACACTTCTCTTAGTGTGAGGATTTATTTACCTACCAGAGCCATATCATAATATTCGAAACAGCCCCACTCATAGCCATTTGTTTATGCATTGAGTTTTGTTAAGGTTTGATGTACTCTTGAAACTAAGCACTCCTAATTTTGGTCATGATTCCTTCGCGTGTGTTTCAAAAATTTCTCTCCACCAAATAAAAAGGGGAATGTTTGGATAAATCAACCAAGCATTTTTCAGATTTTGCAAAACTTTTGGTCCATCCAAAATGCTCAAGAATATTTCAAAATGTTTCCTTGAACCATTCAAAATTTATAGCCCCTTGCACCATGGAGTAGTCAAAAAAATAAAAAAAAATAATAAAAAAAAACTCCATGGTTGCATGACAAAAGTCAACGGCTATATGGTTCTTATCATAAACATCTTGAGCAAAATAAAGAACCAATGTTTTCAAAACCCCCTTCCACAAGTGTGAGTTCATTTTCTCCCCCTCCATCACATCATTTCCTATGACCAAAATAAATGGAGTTGCTATGTTGATTGAGACTCATTCTTTAGCTTTACAATAAATGCATGGCATTTGTGCATTCCTTACCAAGCTCCACTTACAAAGCCTCATTGGGTAGAAGGTAGGATGAGTGAAGCTTGTAGGAATAGACTCACATTGGCTGGTAAGAGAAGTGCCAGCCAAAACGAAGGAGAATTTTTGCACCTTACCTTGCAGCACATAAAAACTCTGGATGCATACCTGTTAGAATTGTGTACTTGTCCGAAAATGCCGTTCTAGTCTTCAATGCTGCATGACAAGGTGTGACATATAAGCCCCACGATTTTTGCAACACTCATGAATATTTTGTGCTCTCGTAAACTTACCACTGTTTAGGGAGTATGTTGTTGCATCTTTATTACCCATGGGGCGCTTCTTTGTAACTCCTGATCCGCCGGTACCCTGAGTTGAGTTTGCTCGGGACGAGCAAAGTTTAAGCTTGGGGAGGTTGTTGGCGGTCGTTAAACCGTATTTTGACCGCCACCCTACCGGTAAATAAAAGCATAACACTAAGATTTTGTGCATAGTAGATAGGAATAATGCTACTCCACAAGTTTTGGTGAATATTTGGATGCAGGAGGAAATCCATTGAAAATGGGAGCAAAAGCCTACCGGCCGGCCCCATCATAGGCAGGCCGGCTTATGTTGGATCTCAACATGGTCCAGCAGTCCCAGGCATCTCCCAATGGGCTCAAACATCAAGGATCAAATGGCCAACAAATATTTTCCAGCCCGGAGTATCGACCACTGCGCAAGGCCCAACAAACAAGCCCATCAACCACTCAAAAAGGCGTCAAATCACCGGGCAAGACCGTGGATCTTAATGGGCACATCATGAGAGGCCAGCCCACAAAAATTCGAGGCATTCGGAGAAAAAAGCCCACCGGCCGGCCTAGGCCTAGGCCGGCCGGCCTACTGTTGTCTCCAAATCGGCCCGTCTTTTTCCAGTCGGTTCCAGAGGCGGTTGCAAGCTCACTTGACGCGCCGGCTAAGCCAGGAGACGTCGGCAAGTGAGGAATATCCACAAGATTCTCCAAGACCTTCTCCACTCTCCCAAGGCAACTCATCTATAAATAGAGGACCTCCCCCTCACTTCCAACCTACACCTTCACACTTGAGAAGAGAAGATCCAATGTAGGGTCACGCTCTTCTCATGTGATCATTCCACTTGTGTAGTTTAGAGTAGGCTAGTTGGTCATGGGAGTTAGAGTAGAAGTGAGAGCTTCGCTCGGAGCTCCGGAGTTCTCTTCGGAGTTTGGGTAAAGTTCTCGTGTATCTTTTCTTTTATACTTTCTTTAATATAATTATTTCTTATTTATTTTCTTATTTATTTAATTTAGTTTTCCTTTTTAGTTTATATTTATTTAAGTAATTGTTATAGAGTTCCTGTGTTGGTTCCACGTCTGTGTATGGTATGTCTATCTGCATGGGTTGTTTGCACCGCAAATGCTTACACAATCCACATAGATTTGTTATGCATGGTTGGCTTGCTCTTACGCGTAGAGTAAGTTATCTAGGATATTTGCTTGTATGGTGCGAGGAATTATTCTAGACGTGAGTTTGCTCTACACCCCACGGAGGATGGTAGCCGCGAGTACGTGTGACAGGCGTACCGGTCTCTGTAATCCACCACGTCCGGGTGATGGTTTTAGTAGGGAGGTCAATAGCACGTAGTTCCCCAAGGTAGTTGAACCTAATTCTCGGGTTGCTGCCTTGGCATGCGTGTGCCCCGATATGCAGGAACGTATCTGTAATGAAAGCTTAAGCAAGTAATTGTAGACTATCAGGAAATACTAAATGCTAACCCTTAGGCTGATACCCTTCTTCTCGTTGTCCTCCCAGTTGACTAGTTCTATCTCTTTATCTTCATATGGAATTCTTGCGTGTGTTTGGTTGCCATCCATCATATATGTATCCCTGCTCTGGTCTAGTTTGCAAGTTATAAATAATAGATGTTTCCTTGTTAATTCACGATATTCTTAGCCCTGCTTCCCTGAGGAAAATATAAATACGATACCCTTGGAATACTCCTGGGTGAAATGCTACAACGGTGTTCCGTGCGCTTGCGGAGTTGATATTTATCTCTGTGCGTAAGAAACGCCAACACCCACCAATCAGCAGCGGGACCCACAAGCTGGTGAGAAGCATACAGGACCTTCTCTCTGTTGGTGCACTGGACTACCTGCAGCTTCTTCTCAACGGTCTTCAGCCAGTCATCAGCGTCCATTGGCTCCACAGAGTGAGAAAAGGTAGGTGGTTTGGTCCTCTGGAATTCTCCAAGCTTGTCTCTTGGAGGGGCTTGCGGCTGTTGTGGCTGGGGCTGCTGCTGCTGCATGTTGACCATAGCCTGCTGCATGGTCTGCAGAAGCTGGGTCTGCGCTGTCAGAAACTGCTCCAAGGTAGGTTGCGCTGCAGCATCATTGTTGTTGTTGTTGTTACCTCCCCTCCGAGACATCTGATAAGAGGAAAAGATATGATAAGAAAGGTGTGGTAGGTATGACAACATCAAGCAGGTAGAACAGATTATCAAGGTTTAAAGGAATCATGGAGTGAATTGAAACAAGATATAGCAAAGCTTAGATGAATATGAAAGGTAGATGTGGTGTAGAATAATTAGCAATGACCAAGGTAAAAGAATAACTGGAAAAGTGGAAAATTTCGGCAGCAACATGGTGTAAAATGTCATATATCCAAGTGACAGATAGATATATCAAAATAAGAGAATCATATATCAATAATGCATCAAGAACAATAATCAACTATTGCAGAACCAAAGGACATTCCACAATGATCCATGACAACAAGACAGATATAACATAGCCATGATACAAGATAGTCCAACAATACCACAAGATTGATCATAAGATAGATAACATCAGGATATCAAGATAGTGCATAAAGATAAAGATTCAAGAAATCCAAAAGATTAAGGACCCAAGTATTAAGTCTCTAACTTTAACTATATTAAGATGTGTCTGTAGGACAAGTCTTACATCACATCGCACTCAACCAAAAATCCAACTCAAGCATAGCACACCACTCATAGCAAAGTAGCACAAACCCACACAAAGGCAAAGGACATGCTAAGACATCCCTATTACATAAGTTTAACTCAAGATATTAAGCGAAGCTATCGACCTCACAACTCTATGTGGTAACTCTAAGACACACTAAACTGCTCAAGCACGACGGAGCTCCTGACGGGTAGGTGAGTGCGGCGCTGGAACAGGGGTGGCGCCTCCACTGGGTCCTCCTCCAGCTCCTCTCCTGCAAGATCAGCTCTCAACTGTCTGTTCTCCTCTTCCAAGTCCTTGATCCTTTCTTCAGCATCATCGAGGTCATCCAGAGCGTTATTAAGACAGTCATTCAAGGCCTTGGCATACCGAACAGTCTCCCTGAAAGTGAACTCCTCTCCACGGGGTGCAGTCATAAGCTCCTGCAGGCTGCCACTGGGACGGCGTATAAGATACCTGAACTGAGTGTTCCTCAGGGCGGCTGACTCCTCATGGCGTAGCACCGTAAGGGCACGGCGAGCTGCATCCTCCATCCCTCTTGCAAATGTAGACATGGGCGCTGAGGCATGATGGATGCGACGAACCCTCCGAATCCCATCTGGGGCAGACCTCTCAAACATGACGACATAAACCTTCCAGATGTAGGTACCATCTCTTCCAGGTGTCCTGATCCCAATGTACTCGGGACGATCATGGTAGCCCAAACACTGCTGAATCTCCCACAGCTTGTCAGGAAAATAGTAGCCATCGCCATCGCTGCGGTGCTCCTGCGGTGGCTGCTCATCCCACACCAGCAACGGAACAGGTGGTGGTGGAACCGTCACACGCTTACGAGCAGTAAGCCTAGAGTACACCATCACTACAATTTTGAAACAAGAAGAGTATCAGCAAAATAAAAATTTTATAATAAAGACTGGACTGATAGTAAAGTAAAAGAATGATGAAGTAAACAAGGAGTAATAAAAGAACAAGGACAAGGAGAAAGTAAATAGACAATAAGCAGTTTCAATCTAATTAGATTTTGAAGCATCAACAAAGAACAACAATAAGAAATTAGTAGTTTTTATGAAAATAGGTTTCATATAAGCAAATAATCCTTAGAAACGACCATTCTAACTAGGCTTGCGTCCTACAGTCAACACGGCTCTGATTACCACTTTGTCACACCCAGTTTTAAGGACAAAACTGAATGCATAGCTATATGTGTGCCAGGATCAAGTTTCACACATATAGAGACAATAGTGAAATAAACAGTATAACCAGTGTCATTATTACATCGTCTCATCGTAGCATTATTACATCCGAATATAAATGTCTCATAAGACTAAATAACTCGACAGCGGAAGACACCCAAACGCACAGGCAGTCGACTGGGAGACAGCACGCCTAGTATTCCTCATCGAAGTACTCCATGGCGCCTTCATCTTCTGAGCAGCATTTCAATGTAGAATGGGGAATAGCAAGTGTGAGTACATGTCGTACTCCGCAAGTGGGGGAATTAAATGACATGTCAGCTTAATAGAAGAAAGGCTATAACATGGTTCATTTGCATAAATGCTAACTATAACATAAGACACAGTTTATAAAGCAACCTACATTACTAGGTGTGTTGAGACTACCCATTATTTAAATTAAGTAAATTAAACCAAACTCCACACAGGAGACAGTCCACAGAGGACAACGGTTCACACAGGACCGTGAGGGAAAAGATCACCAAGATACATATGATTCACCCAGAAACCACCCAACCAACCAACACCCACTAATCGTGCGAAAGGGCCATGCCGCTCGTAACCGTGAGCACGGCTTTCATGAAAGTTTTACACTCTGCAGAGGTGGCACCATTTTACCCACAAGATAGAGATTCCCGTAGAGCCATTCCACTTCCGAGGTAGATGACCGGGGTTTCTCTACTAGCCTTTACAAAGAATGCTCCCAACAATGTAACTCGCTCATTAAGGATCCACAGCCGTACATAAGTGTTGGTTCACAGAAACCCACAGTTCACGCAGGACCATGACTCAAGAGCCAACACCCCAGCTGCCCCCTCTGATGCCAGGCGGTTCCCAGGATCACAAAGCATCCCTTCCCCACTCTACCAATAGCGAGCACAAAATTAAGAACACCCTAATTATTTGGCTAGCCTACCCATTATCAGTCTTGTGATGGCACTGTTGTCATGGTTACATGTTCCACGAACCGGTCCTTAGCTGATCCGAGCAAGAACTATTCTCAAACCAAATGTTCACCGAGAACCATCCAAACCATCCCCTTGCTCAGACCCTAGCTTCCCATGTTGCTAAACAAATTAGCAGATTAACACTTAGTTGAAGTATACCATTAGTCAAGATTAACATGATAAGGTGATTGACTCAACAGCAAGGCTAAGCAACAACTACCCAAAGACAACCACCATAAGCTAGGGTGACAAGGAATGATATGGAACAGGTAAAGTAGACACATAGGATTCAATATTAAACAAACATGCATGTTTATAAAAGACACATTTAAAAACATAGGTTCAGAATGGTCAAGGACACTTGCCTGTATCCCCTGCTGCTGCTTGCTCAAACTCTTGGTCTTGGAAGTTCTCAAACGGCTCCTCTTCTAATAACGGTAACATGCAAAGCACACATACACAAACAATAAGGAACAGTACACCAAACAGTACCAAACTGCTACAAAAACTATACCAAAAGATAGAGCTCGTTCCTACGATCGCGTGAGCGCAAGAATCGCTTAAAACGGAGTTACGAGTAAAAAGTTATAAGCATTTGAAGTTAGAGGGTCTAAACTGCAAATTCTAGCATTTTCAGAATTATTCTTATACAGAAAAGTAACTTTATTGCGCAAGCGTTGCGTCAGGCTGATGCAATAATTCGATAAAGGTTTAATTAAATCTGGAAAATCCATGGACTGGGTCCATGGCGTCCGTGGACCGGGACCGGACCGTGGTCCATGGGTCCACGGTGGACCGAGGTCGCCGGAAACGGCGGGGCGCGGCGGCGCTTCGCCGGCGGGTCGCCGGAACGGCGTTCCCGTGCACGAAATCTCGTCGCGAAATGACGGGGAGCACGAGTCGACGGCGGCGAACTCACCAAGACACACGCGCGGGCTCGGGGTGGTCGGGGAGGGGTCGTCGGCGGCGGGGAAGTCCGGCAGCGGTTCGGCGGCGGCGTACGACGGCGACGGGCGACGAAACTCGACGAGGTCAAGCGGAGGACGGGCGGTGCGTCACGGTGAACGACGTCGGGGTGATCTCGACGTCCGGGGAGTCGCGGGCGAGCGGGTCGGCGAGCTCGAGGGCGGCGGCAATGGCGACGGCGGCTAGGGTTTGCAGGCGGGCGACGAGACGGGCAAAAGGGGGTCGCGGAAGGGTCCACTGCCGTTTTATAGCTCGGGGACGAGGTGGGTCCGGCTCGGACGCCGAGGGCGGCGTGGCAGCGGCGTACGGCGCGGTGGCGTGGTTGCGGGCTGCGCGCAGGCTCGCGGGGGCCGGACGGGCTGGCGCACGGGTTCGGCCAGGCGGCTAGCGGGCTGGCGAGGCGAGCTGGGCCGCGGAAGGAGAAGGCTGGCCCAGGCGATGGAAAGAAAGAGGAAAGGGAAAGGAAAAAGGAAAAGGGAAGTGGGCTGAGGGAGATTCGGCCCAAAAGCCAGCTGCGAAATTCTTTCTTCTTTTCTATTTCGTTTTTCCTTTCCAAAATCTAACTAATTCGAAAACGAATTCTATTCGAAGTTTAAATACATTTCCACCCAATAAACACCTACTGCAAACTACTCCAGCATGAATGCAACAAACAATTATTTTATAACCTAAATTAATTAATTTAATTTAGAAATTAGTTCCTTTACCTAGGAAGGATGATAACACCCTAATTAAATTAAGGAATTTATAAAACTATTGCGAAAATGTGAAAACTAGGGTGTTACATCCGTTTGAGATGTATGAATGCTCGTTGGAAAGATATTTTCGCAACCTAGAAGATGGTATAGGTATTTGGACCTGTTTCATTCGGTTGGTAATGAAAAATCCAGAGAGAACATGAGCTGCAGATTATTGGTGGCATAATTGAAGAAGGAGATGAAGATGACGACGATGCAATTAGGTTGAGCAATTCTTCCATAAAGTAAATGATCAGAGATGAAGCAAAGCTGAAGAATCAAGAGCATTATATCATCCACACACATTGAGAGGGCTATGAGTGAACCACGACAAAGTTGCATAGTACAAGCTGCATGGACATTATTGGATCTTGCATCAAGGACCATGGCTTCACAACAACAAGGTATGTGAGAAGTCTAGCTACTTGACTTTAATTGAAGCGCTTTCGGGAGGCAACCCGTGTGTTTTTTCTTTCTTTTGGATCTTTCGTTTGGTTTGTTTAGTGCTACTAGGAGGGCAACCTAGAGGTTTTTGTGTGAGAATTACCCAGCTCAAACGCTCATCTTGTGGTTAATTTGTTCTAGTCTAACATTCTTCTTTTTAGATCACCACCATCATTTGTTTTGCTCTCTTTTCCTTGAAAATCATCCACTGCATGCATTCTTTGTGAGCACTTGCTTTGTTTTTGTATTTGCATATTTCTTCACTTGCATATTTGTCCACTTTGCATGTTCATATTCACTTTTCCGCTCATGATAGCTTGGCTTGTTTACTCTCCAATGAGCACTTAATTGGCTTTGCGTACGCTCTCTCTAGCAAATTTAGGTGTAAACGTGGTGTTTATGCTTGTTTGTTGAACAACATTGGATAGTTCATTTGCCTTGCTATGTTTTGCATCATTTGCATTGGTTGGTTGCTTCTCTTTTTCAATGCGCTATCTTTCTAATCCAACGGAGTTTTGCAATGGCTAAGTCATGAACATGGTGTTTAGACTTTGGTTGTTAAACAATTTCGTTTAGAATTGCTAGCAATCTAGTTGCAAGCATGGTGCTTAGAGCTAGGTGTAAACATTGCTTTTTGTGTTACTTCCACGCCTCTAACTTTCGTTGCTAACTTCAAAACCTTTTCTTCACTTTGCTAGTATAGGTGTGACAAGATTGATATGTTTAGTCTATGTGATGGGCTTATTCCGTATCTGATCAATACATTCATTAGTGTAGCTGTTGCAATCGGTTATGCTATCTATTATCACATAGTGCAAGACATGTCATGCTCGCTTGTTATCTTAAATTCTTTGCTAGCATTGTTCTAACAACTTCATGCATCCACACTTATGCCACACCTACACCCATTAGGTTTTTCTTTTCTACTAGAATAAGTTGTGCCACAAGTTGAGCTTTGAGGTGGTTGCTAGATGGACGATATTGTTTCTACTCCCAACCATCACCTCGGGTGTAGTATATGCCTTTAATTGTTTTGCAGGAATGAAAGAAACACTCTTACATGAAGGAGGTAGAAGGAAACAAAGTGATAACTGCCGCATGTACAAGAGGGAGCGTTGGGACAAGAGTGCCGACCGGCACCACTTTGCGCCGACCGGCACCATGTTGTGCCGATCGGCACAGGCCGCTGCTCCAGTTATCGACCTTCTCTCATGTACATCATCAAAATCTTAAGCATGGGGGAAGCGCTTGGCCTTCAGTTTTGAAAAAATGCGGTGACATCTCTTTTCTTCTTCTCTTTTCCGACCTCGTCTTCTTTTCATCCTTGCGAACACTATCTGCTATCAACGTGGGTTTTTGTTCACTTTTCTCGTTTTGTTTGTGTCCATCACCATCTTTTGCTTGTGCTTTCACTCTAAATAATGCATGATTATGATGAGAAACTTTGCTAGAGATATGATGAAAGTTGCTATTATTGTTGGAACTTGTTTGATTCCTTGCATATAATTGTCCCCCGCTGAATTTTAATGAATTTGAATTAGACACCAATTCTATGATCTCTATTTGCTTTAGTGGTGGTGTTTGTTGACAGATGATTTGATAGAGACCCTATATGGTAGAATTGTTCTTCATGACAACATGCTTTGCTCTCTAAAAAGAAAACTCCAACATAGCTTGAGTCCTTACTAATTGTTGGAAAACTATAATGTCTTATGTCTCTAATCCTTGCAAATATTGCTCTCTTGCACTGATCATACCTACCAAAGCCAAATATGCTACACCTATATGATAAACCTATAGATTGTAACATGTAATTTGGTGAGTTGGGTCAAGTTTGTGTTCTTTTGGCATGAGACTTAGAAGCTGGCCATTCCGTTTGCGTAACTATCACCTGTTTTCTAGGCTTATTCATATTCAGCATTGCCTATTCTACTCTGGAATGTGTGCATACTTCGCTAAATATTCCCACCTGTAAACCCATATTTCTTTTGGTGTTGTCCAATCCTTTTCCACAACCTATGATGTGAGTTTCTCGTCGAGCCATTGCACTATTTCTATGGTTTTATGCACAAATTATCAAGATATCTTGCTCAAGACGAAGATTTTCATCACCAAACACCTCTGGAGACTTTCTGAAGCGCAAAGGATCAATTTGAGGCGAAAACGGAGAAAAGTCGGGTTCGCGCCGATCGGCACAAGATCGTGCCGACCGGCACAAAGTACAAAATCAGCGAAAAGCCCCCTGTTATCTCCAGGAAATCAAGTATATGTGTTTCAGACGGTCAAGGAGAAGAAATAAAAGGTTTAACTAGTGCTTTTTCTTTTTCCACTTCCTATATGCTCGGGACGAGCATCGTTTAAGCATGGGGGAGTGGATCGTCATCTACATTCCGAAGCACTAGTTAATGGACTTCAAAGATTGTTGGTGGGATATCAAGATTGTTTACAGTGTTATATCAAGTTGCAAGAGTGGACTTCATAAAAGATTGTGCATAAAACCATCATATTCAAGTAAGTGCATTCAATTGGCTGAAACTCTATCCTTCCAACCATGTGCAATCCGATTTTGAGAACTTCATTTGTGTCTTGAGATCATTCTTTGCTATTTGCACATGTCCACCTTTCTAAAGCGTGTGTTTTCCTCTCTTTCATCATGTTATTCCAATGGCCTTTTTGACAAGTCTCTGTAAAACCAAGTAGAACTATCTCTTGATTTGACAATATTCTAAGTTGCATTGTTTTGCTAGTTGTTTTCCTACCAAGCTACACATAAAGCCTTCCACTAAATATTTCTAGATAGGATCACTTCTAGTTGTTTGGTTTGTCAGATTTGTGAGATGAGTGTTGTCTTGATTCTTTGCAAGAGAGTTTCTGTTTGGATAAATGAGACTGAATTTTTGGAAAAACTTTATCATTTAAGGCCTAGTTTGAGGAGTAATCTGATTTGAGAGTTGAAGCTACTTCGTTTGATCATCGTGGTCGGTTCTAAGTCATAATCTGTCCCCTTTAGTATCTTTGAGTAGTAGAATTGGTGCAACATTAAACTTTTGTGCTACATTCCTAAAGCGGGTTGGATATGCATGTGCCTTGATGAATGCAAGTGAAGATAACATGAGTGCAACGCTGATCTCTCCTTGGGGGCAAGATTTATTTACTCGAGGACGAGCAAAGGTTTAAGCATGGGGGAGCTGTTGGTGGTTTCTAAGTACCCCTTTTATATGCCCAAAACCACCAACATCGTTCCATATTCTCATCATAATCATGTGTTTTACCTCTAACCTTGACGAATTCTACATGTAGTGTCGTTTTAGTGCTATATTGCATAAACAGGTGAAAAGACGACAAAATGGCTCTTATACGAGGAGTACCGACATGAAGCCCGACTCGCCATGCAAGGAGGGCTTTCCAATAGCCCATGGCACCTACAAGACACCTCTGGACGTCCATGGAACCCAACATGCAAGCCCAAGGTCGTGGCCCAATGCCTAAGGATTTCTAGAAGGTTTATCCAAAAGGAAAGATCGATTCGCGCAGTCCAGAAACAGTACTGTATTGTCACGCAGATTTGGAGTTCAAGACGCGCTCTAATGGGAATCCAATATACATGAAAGATGTAGATCTCGTCGAGAGATTTCCGGAACATATATGGATTATCCCGTTTGGAATCATAAGCTAGGAGATATGGGACCCGCAAGGAGACCTACGAAGAGGAGTCCGAATCAGGACAGATATTTTAGCATCGCATATTTGGGAACCAAGACAGCTGAATCTGGAGATCAAATGAATACCAAAGTTGTAGATCTTTTCAAGGGCTACGAGATAGAGTCCAAGTTCTCCCCATTTGGACTCCGGACGAGGAAGTTATGATTTATGGAAGACGGAGCTGCGAAAAGGGAAAATCGAGTCCGAGTTGGAAACGAATCGTGCCAATCGGCACACCTTTGGTGCCGACCGGCACCGACCTAGAATTGTTTCCTTTCGCCTCCAGACGCCTCCCCACTATATATGAAGCCCATGGGACGCCCCGAGGAGAGGAGTTGGACGTTCGAAGACCCAGGGATACGCCTCACACACCCAAGACGCCATCCGGAGTTGAGAGCCACCACATAGAACATGTAATCTAGGCTAGTTTTCTTGCCGGCATAGCCTCCATGCGTGGTTGGCTATGCCGGAGTTCTTGAGCCTCCCTTGATGTTCGTCAAGGTATGTAATTGATGGTGAGCATTGTGTCATTGTGAGAATTCTTGGTCTTTAATCGGATTACTTTGGTCTATGCAATTGTGCATGTTCTTAATTCTAGATACTTAATAAGAATAAACTCGTGGTGAAGGTTTTTTCTTATGGATCTATCGTATAGAGCAAGAAACCTATGGGGAGCTATTAACTCTTGTCGTGACAGGATCGGGGCGAACGAAACCACTATGTCTTGTAGAATACCGGAGTAGTTTGTGTAAGCTAAGACTTTGCTTTAACGTGATTCTACCTTATGGCTGGAACTACTAGATTATACAGGTTAAACTCTTGGATTGGATCTTGGTGAATATCAATTTACCTATTTACAACTCACGGTGCCGACCGGCACGGCCTCCGTGCCGATCGGCACAACCCCCTATCTCCTTTACAACTCGCGTGTGTGCATTAGTACTTCATGCTAGGATTGTTCTGTTAGACGAAATAGTAACCTTAATCGTGTTCTCTTGCTGATCTCTGTGGATTCGATATTACACCTTTGAATACTCTAAGGGAAAGTGCTACTACTGTACACCGTCCATTTGCGGTGTATAAATGGGTGCGTATAAACGACCAACAAGGGCCAACTAGAAACCGAATGATCATAAGATTCACGAAGTCACCACAATTGTTTCGCTGTCAAAGAGGATGTCGCCTAGTACTGAAAGAATAATTAGTCGTAAACGTAGCATGCGTGCCTCTAGGACTTGAATCCGATGGTTTGGTTCCACCACCAGAAACCTAACCAGCCGAGGTTGTCATTAGAGTATTGGAATTTGAATTATACTAGCCAGCTGTTCATATACGTTTTTTTCCCCTTATTTTAGTTTCATATATTCAATTCTCTTTTCTAAAAAAGTATATACAGTATCAAAAGATACAAGAGAAACCATTTCTTATATGGAAGCTTAGACAACAACAACAACAACAGCAGCAGCAGCAGCAACAACAACAATAATAATAATAACTACCTTCAATGTGGCTAGATTCCTTTGTGAAAGGAAAAAAGGTTTGCAACATGGGCTTTCACTCCCAAGCGAACCCAGATGAGACCCCCGTATTTTTATTTTTAGTAATTGACAACACTAGAATTTTAAAATTGGTAATTCGTTGGGGAATTTGAAAAATAATAAGGACGCTCTTAAGGACAGCGTCCAGATCCGGACGTGGTTATTCTTAGCATCCTCTACTGGGCGCTGTTCAAAATGGCGTCCGTGGCTGCATCGTTCCAAGTTTGGCCAAATGAATGGATTCTCACATGTAAGGCTGGACGAAAAGCTCATGACTCGTTCGCTCGGCTCGGCTCGTGTCAGACCCCATTTCTGGAATCTGTTGTGCGTCCTGTATCAGTCCCTGGATCAGTAGCTGATACGCACAAGAACACAGATATGATACTCAAAAGCATACTTCGAATAGGTAAATAAATATAATACCTGATATAAAACCCTTAGTCGGGATATGACAAGGATTCATAGCTATCCAAGTCCTACCAACCAACTCAAGGTGAAGCAGACAGTGGAAAACCATGGCCCATAGCCACAAGCAGACTTGGGAAGCAGAACCGAAAACCCAAACGTCGTCGTCTTACACGAAGGCTTCTCCTACTAAACCAACAATTGCAAACACGTGAGTACATAAGGTACTCCGCAAGCCCTACACTACTCAAAGGTATATACATGCATATTTGGTCTTAGCAAGGAATAGGCTTATATGGTTCATTTTGCAAAAAGCAAACTTTATGCAAGGTTCACTAAAGCAAGTGAAAGATTCATAGATAAAACAGAGAATTTATTTGTCAATATTTTAGTTGGTCGGCCCTGGGGGAGTATGAACATTCCCGCCAATTCCTAAGTTTTAGTTGGGCCTTCTGACCTCAATGGTCATACCAACCCGGCACAATTGCCATCACCTCCAAAACACTGGGCCGACTACGACCCACTCACACATCAAGGATATAATCAAAGCGAGCTCATAACATAGATGTGCCATATGCCGTGACAACATCCATCCGGATGAATTTTACACTCTGCAGAGGTGGTACATCTTTTCCCACCGGCTACGCACCCTTAGCTAGAGGATACGCAACGCTTTGCCCATCTTCTCCGGGTTGTCTCACAAGCGCAACACGAACATTAGGGGCTCATAATTGGTAAGACACATAGGGTCTTAGGCGAGACAAAGTCTCAGAATGAGGGCGTTATACTACCCTGAGCCGGATCTACGGGCGTTATACTACCCGCAGTCTTCTCCTAACATCCGTTTGCCACTACCAGCCTCCGGGTGGAACTTACTTGCAAGAGATATCCAAGAAGGTAGGGGAAGTCCTACCTATACAGGTTCCGTGGTTGTACGAGAATCATCATGTTTACAGTCGTAAGAACCAGTCCTTATGTGGCCGGGCAAGCACCAAATCCCCACACTGGGGGACTATCACACCATCAACAATTCACTAGTGGCCTTGCCCTCGGATCCAACCCATCCCATGATCATCATCATCACCATCACCTAACACAGTTGTGCTACTCCTAACCCCAATATCACGCACACCACCAAACTCATTTTAACACATTTATAAAACATATTATGTGAGTAAGGTGTGGCAATGTAGAAACATTGCGGGGTCCTAAGCATATAACTAGTAGCAAGGTGAGCATGCCATCGTAGAAATGATGAAGCAATCCTAGGGTTATCAAGGTGACATGTAAACAAGGGTAAACAAGGATCCAGATATTTATGCCTAAATATGTGGCATCAATATCGGTAAGCAAGTAGGACCATATCTACACAATCAGTAAAATAACAAGTAATGCATATATATAGTACGAGAGACGGCCATATAGGTGCATTGCAAAAACAATAGGTTCAATCATGATCAAGGAGAAGTAGATCTTGCCTGAGAAACGATATCCAAATCTTCAATCTTGGATCTTCAAGGTCTCATGTTGAAGTCGATATCTTCAAGTTCTTCCTCGAAGCTTGTATCTTTTGACTCGTCCTTGAGCTTGGATTCTTCAGGGTCTTCTCTGAAGCTTGGGTCTTCTCGATCTTCTTCAAATTCTTCTGGCTCTTCCTCGAATTCCACGTAAGCTAGCGCATACAATATTACGTATAAACAAACTATCGCAAAAGAAAATAAAGATTGAAAAGAGAATCAAATAAGATCTAATTGAACTCCAAATAAGAAACGATAGAACACCAAGGAGATCAAGAGATACAAATATCCATGATGCGGCATGTTTTACTTTTAAGGAAGGTTTTATTATTTTAAGGGGGCTATTAGGATGCATCAAGCACTACGGTTTTTGAGGTGAAGAGATGCTAAACAGTGAGGTGCATGCTTGCTGGTGGAAGTGGAAACAGGCGTGTGTACGTGTTCGTGATACATTTGGGCACGAAGGCATTATATAGGTTGTATCCTATATAAAGGTTCATGCAACAATTGTACAGGTGCAAGGTGTGCCATTTTAATTACTTCTATTATAGGCATTATCTAATGTTAATTAACTATTACCCAATTTATTAAATTAGTTGTCATACGTCGGGCGTACGACGATGGGATGTGCATGTGATATTAAATGTTATAAGTGCATGGTTGCAAATAAATACAACAATCAATTATCCAAGAACAAATGGAAACTAAAATAGCAATGAATAATAACTCGAATAAATTCCAATAAACTAACAGAGATAAGAGCGAACGGTAAATCAATAAAGCTTGATAGGATCGATGGTCACATGGGGACATATTTGGTTTGGCGAGGATAGGGTTAAGAGGCATTGTGATAAGGTGGATATTAAGTTTCGAGGTCGATTGATGTGTCGGGAAGGGATTTGGTCGGGTGATAGGGGAACTTAGGTTATTGGCGGCTTGTTGGTATATTATGTGGCTCCACGAATAGCACCAAATGGGTACTACGCATTTCCACGGACGCGTGAGCGCAAGAATCGTTCAAAACGGAGGTACGGTTTGAGAAGTTATGAGGGTTTAAAGGTTCTAGGGGCTTATTTGTAATTACTGAAAGATTGTGAGGGCCTTTTCGTAATTAAAGAAAAGGTTAGGGGTCTCTCAGTAAAAAGGTGGGGGCTGAAATGTAATTTCAGAAAATTGGGGTGTTTCTGTAAAAATACAGGACCTAAACAGAGTTTAGATAAAGCCGAGGGGCTTATCTGCAATTTTCTGGAATTTCTGGAATTATTTTTGTATTGAAACACTCGTGAACCGAGTCCACGGATCCTGTGGACCTGGCGAGGGCCGTGGTCCACCGGTCGACGTTGGACCGATTACATAACCCGAAGGGGTATGTAATCTGGGCCGTTCGTTAGGAGATGGACGGCTCGGGGGCGATGGGAGGGAGATGCGGCGGCCGGCGGCGACAGGGAAGGCCGCGCCGTGGGCGAGGGTCGCCGGCGAGGTCGTTTCGGCACTAGAGTTGGCCAAACATGACGGAAGGAGGTCCGGGAGAGAGAGAGAGAAGTACGAAGAACTCACGACGGGGCTGTCGACGTCGCGTGAGGGCGGTGGCGACCGGGCGAGGGAGAGGGGCGGAGCTCGACGGCGGCACTCGGCGATGGCCGGGCTCCAGTGCTCCTCGAACAACGAGAAGGGGCGCGGGCGAAGCAGACGAGCTCAGAGAAGCTTGCGCACGAGCTTAGAGAGTGAGGGAGAGCTTCACGGCGGCGAATCGAGGCGGCCGGCGTCGGGGATGGAATTGGGGAAAAGTGAGGAATTGGCGGGTTGTGGAGCTCGGGAAGGGAAGAGACGAGTTCGGAGAGGCAGGAGGAGTTGCGGCGCACCCATTTTATAGCCGAACGGAGAGAGAGACGAGCCGAGAGAGGAGGGGCACGGCTTGCATCGAATCGAGCCGGCGTTCGAGTAGCTTCGCCATGGAGGCAGGGCGATTGGTCGCGGAAGGGCGAGCGGCTGGAGACATGCGACGCAGGGAACGGCAGCGGGGCAACACGGCAGGTGGTGCGGCAGCCGGCGCAGCAGGGACAGGGGCGAGGCACGGCTCAGCGCGGCAGGCGGGCGTGAGGCTCGGCGCGGCGCGTCGCATCGCAGCGTGGGCGCGAGTGGGGGCTCAGTGCGCTCGTAGTGCGCTGGCGGATGGCAGGCTTTGCCAGTTTAGTGGGCTGCGGCGCAGTTCGTGGGTGTAGTGGGGCGGTGTGCGGCAGGCGGCGGCGGCGTGCGTGCGTGGACGCGGCGCACGAGAGGAAGAAGAAGGGCGTATGCGGGCTGGGCCGGATCGGCGGGCCGGGTGTTGGCGTTTCTTACGCAAAAAGATTAAATTCAATTTCCGCAAGCGCACGGGACACCATTGTAGCATTTCACCCGGAAGTATTCCAAGGTTATCGTATTTATATTTTCCACAGGGAAGCAGGGATAAGAATATCGTGAATTGACAAAGAAACATCTATTATTTATAACATGCAAACTAAACCAAAGCAGGGGTAAAGATGAGTGATGATAGGGTGGCAAACACACATAAGGATTCCATATGAAGATAAAGAGATAGAACTAGTCAACTGGGAGGACAACGAGAAGAAGGGTATCAGCCTAGGGGTTACAAATATCTATTTAAGCTTTCATTACAGATACATTCAAGCGCATCGGGGCTCGGCCGCCGCCAAGACACGCAACTCGGAAACTAAGTTCAACGTATCCAGGCAATGGACCGCGTCTAGGCCCTACCTGTCCAACCCGGACGTGGTGGATTACAGAGACCGGTGTAGCTGTCACATACACTCGCGGGTACCATCCTCCGTGGGGTTGGGTGCACACTCACGCCTAGGAATAATTCCTTGAACCATACAAGCAACTATCCTAGATAACTTACTCCAACGTAAAAGAGCAAGCCAACCATGCATAACAAATCTATGTGGATTGTGTAAGCATTTGCGGTGCAAACAACCCATGCAGATAGACCTATCATACACAGACGTGGAACCAACACAAGAATTTCTCTATAATTATTACTTAAATAAATAAATGTAAACTAAAAGAAAAACTAAAATAAATAAATAAGAAAATAAATAAATAAGAAAAATAATTATATTAACTAATATCAAAAAGAAAAGATACAAGAGAGCTTTACCCAATATCCGAAAAAAACTCCGGAACTCCGAGGGAAGCTCTCACTTCCACTCTAACTCCCATGACCAACTAGCCTATACTAAACTACACAAGTGGAATGATCTTCCATGAGAAAGAGCGTGACCCTACATTGGATCTTCTCTTCTCAAGTGTGATGGTGCAGGTTGGAGTGAGGGGAGGGGTCATCTATTTATAGTGGAGTTGCCTTGGGAGAGTGGAGAAGGTCTTGGAGCATTTCGTGGAATATTCCCTTCTTGCCGACGTCCCCTGGCTTGGCCGGCGCGTCAAGTGGCTTGTCACCGACTTTGGAACCGACTGAAGAAAGATTGAGGCGGTTGGAGATTGGCTTGGGCCGGCCGGCCAGGTGTTTGGGCCGGCCGGCCTACTGTTTTCTGGTTTTCGTCCAATCTTGCGCGAGGCATAACTCCTGCTCCCGAACTCCGAATTGGGTGATCCAAAAGCCCATTTTGACTATCTCGACGAGGGCTTTGACATGGAGGGATCAAATTTGTGATTTGAATAATTATTTCTTGATGTCCAAGTCATTCCTTATTTCTTGCGTCGAATGTCGTCGAGATGTCAGAGCAGGACCTTGTTTATCTTGTGCTTTTTGTATATTTGCTTTTTATCCATGAGTATAAGCACAATTGCACCAATATTCCTATGTACCTTGCAAAACAAGATCTCATCCAAAACTTGTGGAACTTTATTAGTTTTAATGCATAAAACATTGGTGCATACCTTTTATTCGCCGATAAGTTGACAGTCATTTTATGATTTAATGGCCGTCAACACCTCCCCAAGCTTAAACTTTGCTCGTCCCGAGCAAACTCAAAACTTAAGTATCGGCGGATCAGTAGTTACAAAGAAAGCGCCCCATGGGTAATAAGGATGCAACAACGTACTCCCTAAATGGTGGTAAGTATACAAGAGCACGGAATATTCACGAGTGTTGCACATGTGTGGGGCGTGTATGCTTCACCTTGTCATATAGCATTGAAGATTAGAACAGCACTTTTGGACGAGTCAAACAATTTTTAACAGGTGTATGTCCAGAGTTTTTATGTGCTGCAAGACAAGGTAAAAAAAAAAATTCTCCTTTGTTTGGTTCACACTTCCCCTCTCCCTCTTATGAGGCTATTCCTACAAAGCTTCACTCATTCCTACCTTCTACTAGATAAGGCTTTTATATGGAGCTTGGTAAGGAATGCACAAATGTCGTGCATATGTTGTAAAGCTAAAGAATAAATCTTAAGAGATAGCAACTCCTTGTATTCCGGTCATAGGGAAAATTGTGATGGAGGGGAGAAGATGAACTCACACTTATGGAAGGGGGTTTTGAAAACTTTGGTCTTTTTATTCTGCTCAAGATGTTTATGATAAGAACCACGTAGCCTTTTATTTTGGGATGCAACCATGGATCTTTTTTTTTTATATACTCCATGGTGCATGAGGCTATAACTTTTGCATGGTCCGTAAAAACATTTTGAAATATTCTTGAGCCCTTTTTTTTTTAATGGACCAAAAGTTTTGCAAATGTAGGAAGATGCTTGGTCGATTTTCCAAACATTTTCCTCTTTTTTTTTTGGTGGAAAGAAAAACAAGAACACACGCGAAGGAGTTTATGACCGGAAAAAGGAGTGCTTATTCTCAAAAGCATTTAAACCTTAACTAAACTCAACGCATGAGCAAATGGCTATGAGTGGGGCTTTTTCGAATATTTTTCATGATATGGCTCTGGTAGGTAAATAAATCCTCACAAGGGAAGTGTTCCAAAACGAAAGGGTTTTTAGGTACTTGCAGCAATTAAAATGAAAACATCTCTGGACTTTCACCATACTAAGAAATTGCAACAAGTCCTAATCATGCCATATCATAATCCACAATGTTTAGACTTGGTGTGATGTATGCAACCCACAAAAATGTAGCAACACTAGCGATGTGACTATGCTCGAGTATAAATAACACACATGTCAGGAGTAGAGGTTGCATCAATGCGACACAAGGGAGCTATCATGTAACTAATCATCATTTCCTTTAAGTGCAGCATTCACCAATATTCTAGCATTTTATTCGAAACAGGGAGTATTTTATTGATCGATAGGGATACTTACCTGGGGGTCCTCCCCAAGCTTGAGTCTTCGCAAGATTTAAGCTTGAATAGGCCGCTTCCTCCATTCTTCTTGTGTCTGCAAAAAGAATGAGGGTGATACAGGTGGCTAGCCCCTATTGGGCTTTGTCGAGAACCTAATATTTTTGCTTTTTTTTTAAGGAAAGGGCACAATTCGAGAAGAGTATGATATCGTATACAGAAGTACTTACCTGGCGGCCCCTTCCCAAGCTTAGCTCTTGCAACTATGTGCAAAGCTAAGCGATTAAATCTTTCATTTGGAAGCACTGGGCCCGCCTTGTTGGTTTCTTCTTGAATTGTGTGCCTTTCATGTTGCCTGATAGACTTTTGATTGCTCTCATAAAGATCCTGCATTGGTTAGTGCAAATCCATTCGTCTACATTGCACATATCTCTATAGTTCCATTGATCAACCTAGACACCATGTCTAATTCGATCAATTGCGTAAGCAGAGCAGGGACTCGGCATACTCTCCTTTTATCACGAAAGCATCATAGAGGCATGTGTTTTTTTTTTCTATTGTTCAAACAGACACCGGTCATAATCTAGAAGGACCATAGACACAGAAGTGACGCACCCAAGCAACAGACAAAGAAGCAGGCGATTGATTTATGACTAACATCTCAACCAATACCCATGTACAAAAGAAACTTCAAGAGCAAGGGGTATGGTCAAAAAGATGCAGCATATTTTTATCAAAGAGCAACTCAATGTACTTTGCATTGATATGGCAAAGAATCATTCAGGCAGCATTTTTTATTTTATTTTATTATTTTATTATTTTTTTTATTAAATGAAAGGAGCTGATATAT
Organism: Eragrostis nindensis; assembly: GCA_012490785.1. NCBI lineage: Eukaryota > Viridiplantae > Streptophyta > Magnoliopsida > Poales > Poaceae > Eragrostis > Eragrostis nindensis. The sequence continues at coordinate 870,415 of JAAXCT010000084.1, forward strand.
GACAAGGAAATATGGAATAAATACAGTGTTTACCTGGCGGTACCTCCCCAAGCTTAGCCTTTGCAATCGAATGCAAGGCTAAACTTTCAGATTTCTGCATTGAACGTCTTGGATCCGCCACATATGTTTCCTTCTTCCTGTCATAAAAATCCAGCCTTTCTTGCAAAATCCCTGGCCTATGATTGAGCACTCGGGTTTTTTTTTTTTTTGAAAGCCCGAGGCCTATGATTGGGCACTCGGGTTTTTTTTTTAAATGCAGCGGGGTGGGATGGAGGGGAATTAAATATGCAGATGGATTGAAAAGAAAACAATGCAAATGCGATGGTGATATGCTCAAACAAAATGAAGGTGGATGCTTAGTCTAGCAGCAAATTAATCATAATAGATAATCAATGTCAATCACAGATATCTTAAACCATTGCTTCCCCGGCAACGGCGCCAGAAATGCTTGTTGGCGTTTCTTACGCAAAAAGATTAAATTCAATTTCCGCAAGAGCACGGAACACCATTGTAGCATTTCACCCGTAAGTATTCCAAGGTTATCGTATTTATATTTTCCACAGGGAAGCAGGGATAAGAATATCGTGAATTGACAAAGAAACATCTATTATTTATAACATGCAAACTAAACCAAAGCAGGGGTAAAGATGAGTGATGATAGGGTGGCAAACACACATAAGGATTCCATATGAAGATAAGGAGATAGAACTAGTCAACTGGGAGGACAACGAGAAGAAGGGTATCAGCCTAGGGGTTTCAAATATCTATTTAAGCTTTCATTACAGATACATTCAAGCGCATCGGGGCTCGGCCGCCGCCAAGACACGCAACTCGGAAACTAAGTTCAACGTATCCAGGCAACGGACCGCGTCTAGGCCCTACCTGTCCAACCTGGACGTGGTGGATTACAGAGACCGGTGTAGCTGTCACATACACTCGCGGCTACCATCCTCCGTAGGGTTGGGTGCACACTCACGCCTAGGAATAATTCATTGAACCATACAAGCAACTATCCTAGATAACTTACTCCAACGTAAAAGAGCAAGCCAACCATGCATAACAAATCTATGTGGATTGTGTAAGCATTTGCGGTACAAACAACCCATGCAGATAGACCTATCATACACAGACGTGGAACCAACACAAGAATTTCTCTATAATTATTACTTAAATAAATAAATGTAAACTAAAAGAAAAACTAAAATAAATAAATGAGAAAATAAATAAATAAGAAAAATAATTATATTAACTAATATAAAAAAGAAAAGATACAAGAGAGCTTTACCCAATATCCGAAGAAAACTCCGGAACTCCGAGGGAAGCTCTCACTTCTACTCTAACTCCCATGACCAACTAGCCTACACTAAACTACACAAGTCGAATGATCTTCCATGAGAAAGAGCGTGACCCTACATTGGATCTTCTCTTCTCAAGTGTGATGGTGCAGGTTGGAGTGAGGGGAGGGGTCATCTATTTATAGTGTTTGCCTTGGGAGAGTGGAGAAGGTCTTGGAGCATTTCGTGGAATATTCCCTTCTTGCCGACGTCCCCTGGCTTGGCCGGCGCGTCAAGTGGCTTGTCACCGAGTCTGGAACCGACTGAAGAAAGATTGAGGCGGTTGGAGATTGGCTTGGGCCGGCCGGCCTACTGTTTTCTGGTTTTCGTCCAATCTTGCGCGAGGCATAACTCCTGCTCCCGAACTCCGAATTGGGTGATCCAAAAGCCCATTTTGACTATCTCGACGAGGGCTTTGACATGGAGGGATCAAATTTGTGATTTGAATAATTATTTCTTGATGTCCAAGTCATTCCTTATTTCTTGCGTCGAATGTCGTCGAGATGTCGGAGCAGGACCTTGTTTATCTTGTGCCTTTTGTATATTTGCTTTTTATCCATGAGTATAAGCACAATTGCACCAATATTCCTATGTACCTTGCAAAACAAGATCTCATCCAAAACTTGTGGAACTTTATTAGTTTTAATGCATAAAACATTGGTGCATACCTTTTATTCGCCGATAAGTTGACGGTCATTTTATGATTTAATGGCCGTCAACACCGGGGAAAAGAAAGGAGAGGAGGAACGCGGCTGCGGTGTCCCGGATATTTATATACCCGAAACTACGTGTTTATAGCGTGCTTGTCCCAGAATCAATCGCAAGCACACACGTAAGCAATCGATATCATCATACACATACAACAAAATCCTTATATATTTTACATCTCAAGTTCCAACATCACAACTAATTATACATGTAACTAGCCGACCGGCTAAATAAAAATCTGAAGAAGCAAATAAAGACCAAAAGAACTCGCAGCGCATCTAGCGGTTATTGCCCAAGACTCCACAGGCGAACAACCTAGATAAACCTAGACCGAACCATCGGGAGCATCGTCAAAACTCGAAGCATAAAAACCCATGTCCGGCGGATTTTCATACGAATCATCTTCTTCTTCTGATCAACATATTTAGCAAGGGTGAGTACGTTGGTACTCAGCAAGACTTTATGTGTATGACAAAGTGATTAAATGCAAAAATTACCAAATGGAAGGAATTGGGTATTTAAGTAAATATCACAAATAAATTTAAATGAAAATTACTAAAGTGAAGGTAACATAGTAGTATAAGATTGCATAAACGAATAAGCACATACATATTCCATATAAATGAGATATCGTAAGCATGCAAGAGCTAAGCAATTAAACAATAGTAAATAAACATAAACAAAATTCATATCATTTAAACAATATTTCCATCATTAAGGAGCTTGAGACCGCAAGCACGGCCATTCGAATGGATTATTTACTCTGCAGAGTTTGTACGCTGTACCCATAGGTTGTGAGTGACCGTCTGAGGTGTAGCTAGCACCATGCACTCACGAAGGGTGCATATCGGTATCACAAATGACGTTTTCAATAATTGTTTGCTAATCTTGCCTTCCCTAAATTGTAAATAATCCCTCCGTACCTACCAACTAACATCCCAGAGGTACAATTTTCCCCTCCTTCAAACATGGATAGTTAGGCAGGAATTAAAAGGGTACAATTCATTGTATTGGTAAACCTTAAGCCCAAGACCGTAGTAATGGAGGTCCCTCTGAATAAAGTACATTATCCATACATTCTCTACTTCTAGAAGGCAAGATAACATTCAACTACATACTTAGCCATGGCCGTCCCATACCAGCACCTATGATCGCACGGAAATTCCTTAAATCAAGTTATAAAGTACCGGTCCTTATATGATGTGGCGGGTCTCCAGCAATTCCAATAATAGTACCAATAATACCATAACATAACCCGCCATCATCTAAAAATATTCATGATCCATAATTAAATACATTCGAATAATATGATCCCCAAATTTTAGGATTTTGCATGTGCTCAAACTAATATACAATATTGGGGAGATTTACTAAATCAATAATTTAGTAATAGTAATATTTATCATCATTCCTAAAATAGGTGTCCACCATGTCAATTCCCATAATTTTACTACAAGTTGTATAAATAGATGGCCATAGGGTTCCTAGTTTATAGAGTTATCATATTCTCCCAGATCAATTTTATGGACACTATGCACCATTTATTCCTAATCATTATGCAAAACATTCATCACAATTTATGGGGTCAAGATGATCAAGGGGGTGCTTGCCTTGCTGTTGATCCTGTTCCAACTCCTGATCTTCGTAATTTGGATCTTCGGATTCTTTTTCTTCTAAATAGTCACCATCGTTCGAATCGTCTACACATTAAAATAAACAATATCCAAATAAATACCAAACAAATCCAGATTTAAAACCAACTGAAAATGATGCATATTTCTGCATGTATGCATGAAGCATGAATTTACATAATTTACGTAACTTAAATCACTCGATTCAGAGGCTAAACGACAATTCTACGCAAAATCAAAATTATATCGGAAGATAAACCAAAATCGCTTGCATTTAGTCCAAAATGGTTAAACCTTTTTCTAACTGGATCTAGGGCTAATTTATCGACCTTTTCAACCTAGCATGCCTCTAGGGCTGGTGAAGCCATATTCACCTAGACAATATTTTTATTTCTCTTAATTTTCTAAAGAAAGTACTTATGGTGTATAAGATAAACAAAACTATCTATGTGAATGAAACCTAACATCTTTATTTTCACCAGGACAGTTCCATCAGTGGCTAGTAAAGTGGAAAACTAAGTTTTTCATTTCTAGTGATTGCATGCATATCTATTAAGTAATTCACCAACAATTTCTTATAAAGAAACATTTGGTTTTCTATAAAATAAAGAAATTCTACACTCATGTATTTTCAAATTTTCCTAAGATCAATTATGTATCTACAGTGGAGATAGATTCTGAAAAGTTCAGAAAGTATCCTAGTCTTATTTATTTTCCATAAGTAAATTCCTTATATACTTGTTTTTAAGCTAAACATAAAGCTAGCTTATTTTTACTACAAATTTTTCCTAAACACATATATCATATTTTTACATGAAAAGGATCCTAAAAACATAAGGAATTTTTCTAGATATTTTCCCAAATTTTTCCTCATTATTTTTCTATCTATTTCATGCTAAAATCGTTTAAACTTAAACTGACCAATCGCAGCGCGACAAGTGGCGGCTTAAGGTTGAACTAATTCAAATTAACGCGCGTACGGTAATCGCGGCGACTGAACGGCTCGTCGGCGACGAACTATGGCTCGGCGACGTCGACAAGCTACACCAATCGACGCGCAAGTTCAAGACCTACACTCCGGTGGTGACCTCGTCGCCGATGGTGGACTGTAGCGGCGGCGCGACGTTGACCTAGGCGGCGCGGCGGCGAGCTACGGTGAGACGTGCGAATTCAACCATGGCGACGTGTTCATGCTATGCAATGGGCATCTACGAGTTGCCAGGAGGCTCACCGAGTGGCTGTTGAGGACTGAGATGGCCGGAGACGATGTCGTCGTCGACGGCGGCGGCGAAACAGGGGAAGCTCGACGAGATGGTCCTTCCGCCTAGAAAAGAAGAAAGAGATCAAGGGGGTGAGCATCAGCATCACGCAGAGGTGCCAACGCAGCAAGAAATCGACGTGGAGCTCACCGGAGAAGCTCGAATTCCGGCGATGGCGGCGGCGGAGGATTTCGGGGAAAAGCTCAAATTCTTCTAGCTCGCTCTGTTTCTCTCGACAAGGATAGCTCAGAAGGGTTATAGGAGAGCAAAGAGAGAGCGAGGAAGAGTAGCTCGAGCTTTTATAGCCGTTTGAGGCGGTTTCGCCGTGGGAACGCGCGGACGCGCTCTGGCGCAGTGGTGGCGAAAGGAGAATGGAGGAAAAGGGGAAGCTCCGGATCGTGGCCGAGGGAACCGGAAGCTGCGCGATGATCTGCGGCACGCGTGGCTTGCATCGGTGACTCGCGCCAGAGAAGAGACGAGGAGGAGCAGTGAGGCGGTGCCGCGGCGCGTGGCGGAAATCGCTCGACGACGAATAGTTTTCGTCTCCCGAGGCCGGCGTGTGAACGAGACGACGCAGGGCGTGCAGGAGGAAGCAGGGACGCGCGGAAACGGCACGGGGCGCGTAGGTCGCCGTCCGCGGCGTCGGCGGCGCGCATCGCGGCGCGCGCGTCGCGCCAGCGCGTGAACAGAGGAAGGAGAAGGGGGGCGGGCCGGCGTGGGCTGATGCGAGCTGGACTGGGCCGAAGCAGGCTGTGCGCTGGGCTAGTTAGCTGGGCCAAGCCCATTTAGGTCGGTTACTATTTTTTGAATTTTTCAAACAGGTTAAGCGTTTCACGAATTTTCTAACCAAGCTAAAGGTCTCTAAAAATTATGAAAAATTCACAGAAAATACCTCTCTGTGATCTCTATCTATGGTGAATTTTTGGGGATTTTTGGCCGAACCAATTTCCCACGAAAATTCGGAGAAATTCCTGTATGCATATGAATGCTATGTATGCATGAATTTAAAATTCAAAAGAGCTCAAACTTAAAATTCAAACTTAGCCCAACTTCATTTAGGGTTTAATTACATAATTTACAGGCCTCTAATTTTTGGGATGTGACAGTTCCACCCCCCTTAAAAAGAATCTCGTCCTCGAGATTCAAAAAGACTTGGAAGAAAATCCGGGAACTCGGTTCGGAGATGATCTTCTCGCTCCCATGTAGCTTCATTTTCGGAATGGTTGCTCCACTGAACCCTATACATCTTTACTTGCTGATTTCGTGTTCGTCGTTCACCTTCATCCAAAATCTTGATAGGATATTCCCGATACGAAAGATCGGGTTGAAGATCGAGACTTTCAAGGGGAATTTCTTCGGTAGGCACTCGAAGACATTTCTTGAGTTGAGAAACATGAAAGACATTATGGACTTCAGAGAGTTGGGGTGGAAGTTCCACTCGATAGGCAAGGTCTCCAATTCTTTCAACAATAGGAAAAGGTCCAACATATCGGGGAGATAACTTTCCGCGAAGTCCGAATCGTCGTATACCTCGCCTCGGAGATACCTTGATATAAACATGGTCTCCAACTTCAAAATTCAGTTCGCGCCTTCTTTTATCTTCATAACTCTTTTGTCGGGTTTGAGCTTCCTTCAATCGATCTCTCACAATATCAACAATTTCTTGAGCTTCTTGTATGGCGGCTGGAGTAAAAGGTTTCTTTTCCCCAAGTTCTGACCAAAATAAAGGAGTACGACACTTTCTTCCATAGAGAGCCTCATATGGAGACATCTTGAGACTTTGTTGATAACTATTATTATAGGAAAACTCGGCATATGGTAAACATTTCTTCCAATTTGCTTTAAAAGTCAAAGCACAAGCTCGGAGCATATCTTCAAGGATTTGATTTACTCGCTCAACTTGACCACTAGTTTGAGGATGAAAAGCCGTGCTATAGTCAAGTCGAGTGCCAAGGCATTGATGCAATTGTTGCCAAAAGTGAGATACAAATTGAGATCCTCGATCGGAAGTGATTGATTTTGGAATTCCATGTAAGCGAATGACATGCTTAACATAGAGTTGGATTAGTTTCTCACCACCATAACCATAAGTGTTCTTGATAGGAATGAAATGAGCAACTTTAGTTAACCGGTCGACGATGACCCATATGGAATTATGTCCTTTATGAGTCCGGGGTAATCCGTCGATAAAATCCATTCCAATATCTTCCCACTTCCATTCTGGAACTTTTAGAGGTTGAAGTAGTCCTGCGGGGAGTTGATAGTCCGCCTTAACACGCCGACATATATCGCAATTTGCGACATATGTAACAATCTCTCTCTTCATTCCGGGCCACCAAAATTGCCGTCGTAAATCTTCATACATCTTGGTACTTCCCGGATGGATAGATAGCAAGGAGTTATGAGCTTCATGAAGGATAAGATCACGAAGTTTCTGATTCTTAGGAATATAATATCGTTGTCCACACATAAGAATTCCATCGGAGTTGAGATGAAATCTTTCATCACCATTTGGTAAAAGATTCTCTTTGATTTGAGTAACTTCTTCATCTTCTAGTTGTGCCGCCTTAATTTGATATTCCAAAGTGGATTGTAGCTCCAAAGTAGCAAGAAAACCTTCTTGAACAACTCCAAGGTTGAGTTTCTCAAGATCATCACATAAATCGTTAGGAAGAGATTCAATCTATAGATTCATCCGATAAACTTTCCGACTAAGAGCGTCGGCAACCACATTAGCTTTTCCAGGGTGATAATGGATTCCAATATCATAATCCTTGATAAGTTCAAGCCATCTTCTTTGCCGGAGATTCAAATCTTTCTGAGTAAAGAAATACTTAAGACTTTTATGATCGGTATAGATCTCGCAACGATTACCGATGAGGTAATGTCGCCAAATTTTTAAGGCATGAACAACGGCGGCCAGTTCTAAATCATGAGTAGGATATTTGTCCTCATGTGGCCTCAATTGACGAGAAGCATATGCTACGACTTTTCCATCTTGCATCAATACACAACCAAGGCCTTGTCTTGATGCATCACAATATATGTCGAAGCTTTTCGTGATGTCGGGCATCACTAGCACCGGGGCTGTCGTGAGCCGACGTTTGAGTTCTTGAAAGCTAGATTCACAATCATCAGTCCATTTGAATGAAACTCCCTTTTGCAATAGGCGAGTCAAAGGTTTAGCAATGCGGGAGAAATTTTCAACAAATCGACGATAATATCCCGCAAGTCCAAGAAAACTCCGTACCTCAGAAACATCTTGGGGCTGTTTCCACTTAAGTACAGATTCAATCTTGCTAGGATCAACGGAAATACCGCCTCCAGAGATAACATGACCAAGGAAAGCCACTTCTTTAAGCCAAAATTCACATTTGCTAAATTTGGCGTAAAGTTGGTGCTCACGAAGTTTATCGAGAACCAAACGGAGATGATGAGCATGCTCCTCTTCATTCTTGGAGTAAATCAAGATGTCATCAATGAAGACCACAACAAACTTGTCAAGGTACTCCATGAAAATTTTATTCATAAGATTCATGAAAGTGGCGGGAGCATTGGTTAAACCAAAGGACATCACGGTATATTCATATGAACCATACCGATTGACAAAAGCAGTTTTAGGAATGTCTTCTTCTCGGATCTTGAGTTGATAATAACCAAGTCTCAAATCAATTTTGGAAAAGACACGAGCTCCATGTAATTGATCAAAAAGATCATCAATACGAGGAAGAGGATATTTATTTTTGATAGTCACCGCATTGAGAGCTCGGTAATCAATGCACATACGTAGAGTACCATCTTTCTTAGTAACAAAGATAACCGGGGAACCCCAAGGTGATGAGCTAGGACGAATAAATCCTTTGTCGAGTTGCTCCTTAAGTTGTTTCTTCAACTCCGCCAATTCTTCAAAATTCATTCTATATGGTCTTTGTGATATAGGTGAAGTTCCAGGAATAAGATCAATAGTGAACTCAATATCCCGGTCTGGAGGAAGGCCCGGTAACTCATCCGGAAAAACATCGGGATACTCACAAACTACTGGAACTTGAGAAATTTCCAATGTAGTGGTAGAATTCAACAGGATGTGATTTTTCAAAGGAATAGGATCGGCAAAATATTTTACTTGAATACCTTCATGATCAACTAAAGTAATGGAGCGTTGACCACAATCAATTATTCCTTTATATTTATGAAGCCAATCCATGCCAAGGATTATATCTAACCCATGTGTTGGTATTAGAATCAAATTAGCCAAAAATTCTACCCCACAAATACTTATGTTAATTCCCGAACATAAAGATTCGGTCATAACATGTGATCCCGGGGTATTAACCATCATCTTATGTTCAAGGAAGCTAACTTCAAAATGATGTTGATGAGCAAAAGTTTTTGACATAAACGAGTGGGATGCACCGGAATCAAAAAGAACGGTAGCGGGTATAGAGTTAACAAGGAACGTACCCATCACTACTTCCGGTGCTTCTTGTGCTTGTTCAATGGTCACATGATTAACACGACCACGTCCATAACCTTGATTTGGCTTGGATGAAGATGGACGAGAAACTTGTTGCACTCCACGACTAGATGGGCGTGATACATTTTGAGCTGGAGAAACTTGAGAAGTATTACCTCCACGTGACTTGAGCGGGCAATCATTAGAGAAGTGACCATATTCCCCACAATTAAAGCATGATCCCTTCGGAAAAGGTTGAGTGTTCCCTGAGATTGGAGCTCTATAGACATTTGGTTGTTGCGGAGGTGCTCTTGGTCGTGGGGCTGGAGCTTGACGTCGAGGAGCTTGAGCTTGCTGCCGAGGAGCTCTAGTTGTTGTAGGCCGGGTGTTAGAAGATTGTCCGGTGCGAAGTCGCACAGGATTATTGCTACTTGTACTTTTAGAAGCCATCCACTTTCTCTTGTTGCTTTCCCGCAAATCCCGGGCACTATGTTCAATCTTGATGGTTTTGTTTATAAGGGTCTTGAAATCCGGAATATCATGGGCGGCGGCATGCTTCAATTCTTCATTCATACGGTCCATAAAGCGCTGAACCTTCATCTCTTCATTGGGCACTTCAGAGGATGCATATCGCGAAAGTTCATTAAACCGGCGAAGAAAATCCATTACCGGCATATTTCCTTGTCGAAGAGCCAGGAATTCTTGTTTCTTAGCATCCATGATAGCCTTAGGAATATATGCATCACGGAATGCCTTACTAAAGCTATCCCAAGTGATTACTTCATTGGATGGCAGCATCTTCTTATAATTATCCCACCAAGTAGCAGCGGGATCCTCCAAACGATAGGAAGCATAAAGCACCTTTTCATGATCAGTGCATTGAGCAATTTCCAACTTACGAGAGATAGAATTTAGCCAATCATCAGCATGGAGAGGTTCCTTGGCCGATGCAAAAGTTGGAGGTTGAGTCCGCATGAACTCTTGAAACTTAGATTGTCCCGCAGCTCCATTTGTATTAGAATTTTGAACTAGCTGCTGGAGAATATAGGTAGTATTTTGATTGTTGGCCTCCATCATGAGAATAGCCTTCTCCATAGGTGTTTCACTTCCAGTAAGAGTAGGTCGGGCTCCAAGATTTTCCATACTCGATCGGCTTGACGGAGAAGACATTTCCTTTATAAAACCAAATTAATCCTGTTCAAGAACATGGATCAATTAAGCTTTAATGCAGGAATAAAATGAATGATAGATGAGAGGTCAGATTGAAAATAGTAGCCTTTTGTAATATAATAAACACCACAATAAAATCCAAATGAAGAACCAAGCAATTTTGAGAACATATAACTTTAACTCATAGTTAAGCTACAATGACTCATAAATTGCAGAAATAACTATATAGTCAAATGATTCACACAATGGAAAAGTAAACATGGAACTAAGCAGATCACACCTTTCAATCATGTTGTTCAACCAACCCAAGTTTTTATTAAAATTTGATTACCCTATATTTTTTTTAAAATTTCGTATTTTGGTTCCTGGAATCTGGACAGATTAGAGTCTGTGGACTGGTCAAATTTTTCAAGGCATCAAAACATGTCCTGATTTTTCGTGGATTTTTGTGGGGGTAAACAAACATATGGGAAGGCTATTGTAAACATTTCAGATCAAAAGGGGCTACCTACTGTCCTACAAAATTCATGCAATCAACTGTTCTCGGGTTAACAGGAAATAGTAAAACAGAACAGTTGAGGGTAGTCGAATTTTAACGCCTATCAAACCTAATCCAAAAATTCCGAAAAATTCACAGCTTATACATCATAACAGGAACTAACTACAGTAAATTCGACGAAAAATTAAGAGCTGCGAAAATCATGCAAAAATTCATACAACAACCAGGGTACAAACTTAATTATACATCAATTATATTTTACATCCATAAGTCTTCATATTACACGACCATTAGTGACCCTACAAATTTTACAAACTACTTTTACATCAGTTACAATACATAGCAGGGGCATTCCCAACTTTACATTATTCAATATATTGCTCATTTACGCCGAGCTGGCGAACCCCTATTTTTCCTAAGTCTTCGACGGACTTCACGTGCGAACACTTCCAGGGCTCGACGAATCACCACGAGGCGAGAAGGATGCGGAGCTGCTGTCCGGGTACCGCGGTGCTATCCTGATGTGACGGGGATGTCGAGTCGACATGCGGGCTTGACGACGACGGGGAAGGTCAATAAAATTACCCGGCGGATATTGCTCATGCTCAGCCACATAGTTCAAATTACCAAGCATGATCTCAAGAGGAATTTGATGGGCCTCAAACTGCTGACTCACGTGGTCCTGTAGACGGGCCACAGTAACTCTCCAAGCTACTCGCTCCCGATCCAAACGGTAGATGTAATCATCCATAGCTCGAACCAAGCGAGCAAGGTAACACACCGAAGGACTCTCATTATAATGCTCTGGCTCAAAATAATCATTATCATGATCCTCCTCAAGGCGAAATGGAAAGTATCGGAACTCATCCCCACCAAAGTAGTGGCTAGAGCGCATGGTGGTAATAGCAATATAAGCAGCCTCTCGGATAGCCATAGGTCCGGAAGATCCACGACCATAGCACTCAAATGGTGGATCAAGTGAATAGCGAGGCACGAGAGTCACCCTCGCCGAGAACTCCTGATTGTATCGGTTCCAGGGGGCAGAAAAGACAACATAATGCGGATCCTCCTGATAACCAAAATGACGGGACATATGACGGAAAATCTCCGCGAAAGAGTTAGGCTCATAGGAGGAGGTCTCATAAACAGGTATCCAATTAGGCATCTAAAAGAAACAATAAGATAAGAGTTAAATTTTCTCCTAAATATGTAAGTATCAACAATTAAAGTAATTAAAGCTAGAATTTAAGGAAAGAACAGCCATCGATTTTCTACTAAAACCCAAATTATTTCCTACCCAAAACATTTTGAATTACTCTAAATATTGTTCCGATGACTCTATCTAGACTCTTCCTAGGTTGTATGGCTCGGATACCAACTGCGGTGTCCCGGATATTTATATACCCGAAACTACGTGTTTATAGCGTGCTTGTCCCAGAATCAATTGCAAGCACACACGTAAGCAATCGATATCATCATACACATACAACAAAATCCTTATATATTTTACATCTCAAGTTCCAACATCACAACTTAATTATACATGTAACTAGCCGACCGGCTAAATAAAAATCTGAAGAAGCAAATAAAGACCAAAAGAACTCGCAGCGCATCTAGCGGTTATTGCCCAAGACTCCATAGGCGAACAACCTAGATGAACCTAGACCGAACCATCGGGAGCATCGTCAAAACTCGAAGCATAAAAACCCATGTCCGGCGGATTTTCATACGAATCATCTTCTTCTTCTGATCAACATATTTAGCAAGGGTGAGTACATTGGTACTCAGCAAGACTTTATGTGTATGACAAAGTGATTAAATGCAAAAATTACCAAATGGAAGGAATTGGGTATTTAAGTAAATATCACAAATAAATTTAAATGAAAATTACTAAAGTGAAGGTAACATAGTAGTATAAGATTGCATAAACGAATAAGCACATACATATTCCATATAAATGAGATATCATAAGCATGCAAAAGCTAAGCAATTAAACAATAGTAAATAAACATAAACAAAATTCATATCATTTAAACAATATTTCCATCATTAAGGAGCTTGAGACCGCAAGCACGGCCATTCGAATGGATTATTTACTCTGCAGAGTTTGTACGCTGTACCCATAGGTTGTGAGTGACCGTCTGAGGTGTAGCTAGCACCATGCACTCACGAAGGGTGCATATCGGTATCACAAATGACGTTTTCAATAATTGTTTGCTAATCTTGCCTTCCCTAAATTGTAAATAATCCCTCCGTACCTACCAACTAACATCCCAGAGGTACAATTTTCCCCTCCTTCAAACATGGATAGTTAGGCAGGAATTAAAAGGGTACAATTCATTGTATTGGTAAACCTTGAGCCCAAAACCGTAGTAATGGAGGTCCCTCTGAATAAAGTACATTATCCATACATTCTCTACTTCTAGAAGGCAAGATAACATTCAACTACATACTTAGCCATGGCCGTCCCATACCAGCACCTATGATCGCACGGAAATTCCTTAAATCAAGTTATAAAGTACCGGTCCTTATATGATGTGGCGGGTCTCCAGCAATTCCAATAATAGTACCAATAATACCATAACATAACCCGCCATCATCTAAAAATATTCATGATCCATAATTAAATACATTCGAATAATATGATCCCCAAATTTTAGGATTTTGCATGTGCTCAAACTAATATACAATATTGGGGAAGATTTACTAAATCAAAAAATTTAGTAATAGTAATATTTATCATCATTCCTAAAATAGGTGTCCACCATCTCAATTCCCATAATTTTACTACAAGTTGTATAAATAGATGGCCATAGGGTTCCTAGTTTATAGAGTTATCATATTCTCCCAGATCAATTTTATGGACACTATTAATGCACCATTTATTCCTAATCATTATGCAAAACATTCATCACAATTTATGGGGTCAAGATGATCAAGGGGGTGCTTGCCTTGCTGTTGATCCTGTTCCAACTCCTGATCTTCGTAATTTGGATCTTCGGATTCTTTTTCTTCTAAATAGTCACCATCGTTCGAATCGTCTACACGTTAAAATAAACAATATCCAAATAAATACCAAACAAATCCAGATTTAAAACCAACTGAAAATGATGCATATTTCTGCATGTATGCATGAAGCATGAATTTACATAATTTACGCAACTTAAATCACTCGATTCAGAGGCTAAACGACAATTCTACGCAAAATCAAAATTATATCGGAAGATAAACCAAAATCGCTTGCATTTAGTCCAAAATGGTTAAACCTTTTTCTAACTGGATCTAGGGCTAATTTATCGACCTTTTCAACCTAGCATGCCTCTAGGGCTGGTGAAGCCATATTCACCTAGACAATATTTTTATTTCTCTTAATTTTCTAAAGAAAGTACTTATGGTGTATAAGATAAACAAAACTATCTATGTGAATGAAACCTAACATCTTTATTTTCACCAGGACAGTTCCATCAGTGGCTAGTAAAGTGGAAAACTAAGTTTTTCATTTCTAGTGATTGCATGCATATCTATTAAGTAATTCACCAACAATTTCTTATAAAGAAACATTTGGTTTTCTATAAAATAAAGAAATTCTACACTCATGTATTTTCAAATTTTCCTAAGATCAATTATGTATCTACAGTGGAGATAGATTCTGAAAAGTTCAGAAAGTATCCTAGTCTTATTTATTTTCCATAAGTAAATTCCCTATATACTTGTTTTTAAGCTAAACATAAAGCTAGCTTATTTTTACTACAAATTTTTCCTAAACACATATATCATATTTTTACATGAAAAGGATCCTAAAAACATAAGGAATTTTTCTAGATATTTTCCCAAATTTTTCCTCATTATTTTTCTATCTATTTCATGCTAAAATCGTTTAAACTTAAACTGACCAATCGCAGCGCGACAAGTGGCGGCTTAAGGTTGAACTAATTCAAATTAACGCGCGTACAGTAATCGCGGCGACTGAACGGCTCGTCGGCGACGAACTATGGCTCGGCGACGTCGACAAGCTACACCAATCGACGCGCAAGTTCAAGACCTACACTCCGGTGGTGACCTCGTCGCCGATGGTGGACTGTAGCGGCGGCGCGACGTTGACCTAGGCGGCGCGGCGGCGAGCTACGGTGAGACGTGCGAATTCAACCATGGCGACGTGTTCATGCTATGCAATGGGCATCTACGAGTTGCCAGGAGGCTCACCGAGTGGCTGTTGAGGACTGAGATGGCCGGAGACGATGTCGTCGTCGACGGCGGCGGCGAAAAAGGGGAAGCTCGACGAGATGGTCCTTCCGCCTAGAAAAGAAGAAAGAGATCAAGGGGGTGAGCATCAGCATCACGCAGAGGTGCCAACGCAGCAAGAAATCGACGTGGAGCTCACCGGAGAAGCTCGAATTCCGGCGATGGCGGCGGCGGAGGATTTCGGGGAAAAGCTCAAATTCTTCTAGTTCGCTCTGTTTCTCTCGACAAGGATAGCTCAGAAGGGTTATAGGAGAGCAAAGAGAGAGCGAGGAAGAGTAGCTCGAGCTTTTATAGCCGTTTGAGGCGGTTTCGCCGTGGGAACGCGCGGACGCGCTCTGGCGCAGTGGTGGCGAAAGGAGAATGGAGGAAAAGGGGAAGCTCCGGATCGTGGCCGAGGGAACCGGAAGCTGCGCAATGATCTGCGGCACGCGTGGCTTGCATCGGTGACTCGCGCCAGAGAAGAGACGAGGAGGAGCAGTGAGGCGGTGCCGCGGCGCGTGGGCGGAAATCGCTCGACGGCGAATAGTTTTCGTCTCCCGAGGCCGGCGTGTGAACGAGACGACGCAGGGCGTGCAGGAGGAAGCAGGAACGCGCGGAAACGGCACGGGGCGCGTAGGTCGCCGTCCGCGGCGTCGGCGGCGCGCTGGGCTAGTTAGCTGGGCCAAGCCCATTTAGGTCGGTTACTATTTTTCGAATTTTTCAAACAGGTTAAGCGTTTCACGAATTTTCTAACCAAGCTAAAGGTCTCTAAAAATTATGAAAAATTCACAGAAAATACCTCTCTGTGATCTCTATCTATGGTGAATTTTTGGGGATTTTGGGCCGAACCAATATCCCACGAAAATTCGGAGAAATTCCTGTATGCATATGAATGCTATGTATGCATGAATTTAAAATTCAAAAGAGCTCAAACTTAAAATTCAAACTTAGCCCAACTTCATTTAGGGTTTAATTACATAATTTACAGGCCTCTAATTTTTGGGATGTGACAGCGGCTGGGCTAAGGAAAGGAGAAGAGGAGCTGGGCCGGGAGAGATGCAGCCCAAAAGAGAGGAGGGAAAGGAAAATGGTTTGACATTTTCCAGAAATTAATTCAAAGGAAGTTTAAATTTGAAAATCAAATCTCGAGGCAACTCAAACACCAAAAGAAAATCCGATTAAATAAAAGGGGAGCAGACACTTGAGCATATGTTTTATATTTGAAAATTTCCCACTCTAATATGCTTGCACTACTTTAGTGAATTTATTTTGAAAATTTGGTGATGAGGAAAGAAATAAACAAAAATTTAAATTCAGAGCGATTTTTATTCCTTTTGATTTGTTTTGAAATTTTGGGATGTTACAGCTCGTTCACTTTTTCTAACGAGTCGAGCCAGGTTTCTATAACGAGCTAGCTCGAGCTGACTCGCGAGCCAAACGAGCCCATCGGAAAAGGGAGAGGCTTGTCCAGTGGAGCTCCGTGAGGTTCCGGTGCCTCCTTTCCCGTCGCAGCACTCCCCTCTCCCTTCCCTTCCGTCACCGACGTTTGCAGCCATCGACGCCAAAGCTTTCGGCGAGCACGAGCTCGTTGTCCTCACCGATCTTCCCATGACGATCCAACGGCAGCCGACGGCTCAAGCCGGACGATGCCACCCTCCTCTATCTCACGCGGTGATGTCACCTTCATGCGCACCCGAGAAGAACTTCTCGATCGGTCACCCATCCTCCAGGCCTTAACCTCGGAGTTATTTTGAGATGGGTTTCTGAAAAAAAAGTTACAGCTTGTTGATATTCTATCAATCCTATTAAGCTCTGAGCTAGGATGTCACATCGGCCTCCGCCTCTCAGTGAGACACGCCATGATGCTCAAGAGCGTAAAGATGTACCAGACAGTGTGGTTGTTGTCTTCTTCTCCAAGTCGCGATAGGAGTTTTCGAGATGAGCGATAGCAAGCTTAATGAGCTGGCTCGCGAGCCAATTCGAGCTCGTAACGAGCCAAGCCGAGCCAGTATTTCAACTCGTTAAGATAATTAGCCAAACCGAGCCAGCTCATTATCCTAACGAGCTTGGACTGAGCAGAGCCGAGCTGTCTCGATAGTGCAGCCATGCCACGTCGTGGCTCTCCGGAAGCTGCTCCGCCGGTTCGATGTCCTCTTTGCGATCCTCAAGGGACGACTGGTCGCGTTTACAGCACAGCCGCGGACGTGTGCCACTAGCTCGACGTGCACGCAGAGCACGACCAGGACTAGCGTCGTGGCGCAGGCTTCCGTTTGGCAGTGCTCGGCTGAGACAAAGCGGAGGTGCGGGCGCACGCTGCGTGGCGAAAGAGCAGGAGGTCGAGCTCCTCCGAGCGGCCACCCTCTAAAATCATACATTCAACTATGACGTCGATGATGGGAGGGACGACAGCGAAGTCCGAAGCACGCTCAAAACCCTTTCGAAGGTCACCATTCGAGAGCGGTAGTCATCACCAGTTGAAGATTAGGATATGACTACACCTGACGGTTCATCAATCAAAGTCCTAACTGAAGATCTTGGAACTCGCGCAAGCATCTTTCATTATGCCTACAGATTGGCGCAAGAGATTGCAAAAGATATTAATCCTCACGTGTATTAACACATACTAAAAATAAAAAAATGGGCCACCCATTTACTTTTCGGAACACGGGCCAAATCACATACTACTGCAAAACAAGATATAAAAACTAACGACGGCCCACGGGCCTAGCTTTGCGGAGCCGACGGCGGCGCCGCCTCCTCTCAGTCCTCCTCACCGTTCACCCTGCCGTCTCCGTCACACACCTCCTCCTCGCGTGACCCGCGCTGCAGCTCCTCCAGCTCCACCTCCGATTCCATCCCACACCTGATTCCCCTTGCCCTCGAGGGGGACCTCAACGCACCACTCGAGGCGCTTAGGCCCGTGAGAGATATTGTTGATGTTACATACCTCCATAGCTTATGCGCCCAGGTTAGGAAAGCTTCGCTTTGGTTGGTATCATGGTGAATACTCGATTTGTAGCGTCATTGCCTCACTCTAAGATACTGTATAGTACTATACTGAAACGGTTTTCTGTGGCGGTCAAAGGAATTGCAGATATCGGAACATTTAACTCTGCTAGGATTCTCTTTTTAACTCTGCTTTTTCACATTGCAGATATCAGTTATAATTATCTAGTGCAGGATCAATTGAAATTATGTTGGGCGAATCGAGTTTGGTTCAAAATCAGTACACATGCTTTACTTCAGTACTTCCAAGTGTGGGAAGCCTGCGTAGTTTTAACCTGGTAGAGGACATGCTTACTGATTGTAGTCAACGTTTTGTTTTGTAATGGTTCACGGTTTCAACAAACCATACCCTGCTTTTGATAATTTGTTATGTGTTCCTAACATGATCATTATAGTTCTTTAAAGACAATTTGATTCCCCGCAGAACTTTTAGCTGGGGCAAAGTGTCGTGTTTGTAACAATGCCAACTTTTATTAGGAATTTCTAGGCTTTTAAGTGGAATTACGATGAGTTTTACAATTAGTTATTAATTAGTTGTATCAAGGCAATCACATGGTGTATTGAGGTGGTTCCTACGAGAGATGTTTCTTGTTTGTTCTTTAGCACTAAGGGGATTACATGATGTATTGTGGTTGTGAGCAGAGCACATCCTGTAGCTACGGTCTCCATTTGCTTACCGGGCATCTCTGAGAGTAGAATAGATCAACTCTGTTCTAATTCAGTTAACTTGATCCTTGGATAGTTGAGATGTTGTGTAAGCATCTCACGTTCTGGCACACTTAGGCAGCACTATGTGAGACTTGCCGGTATTTCTTCACAAAAGTCAGTGTTTCGTAGAGGTATTGACAACTCACTTTCTAGTTCCATTTTTAGAAACAATGCTACTTCTTTTCCACATATTTTTGCTAGTTTTCTTGCCTATATGAGAAAAAATCAAGCATGGAGTTCATGATGTTGAAGAATATTTAAGCAATGAGGTAATTGTCATGGTTCTCTGATATTTCCGTAGAAAAGAAATACTACTCGGGCTTAATTAGCTGTTCAAGACAATGTTTGTGTATCTCAAAACAAACAAAACTATAAACACAGAAATCTTGTAGGCCCATCAGTGCTGGCGCGATTTTCATTTAATTTTCATTGCTATATTAGTCAAGTATTCGAGTTTTTCTGTTTGCTTGTATGTTCAATATTGTGCCACTAATTTCATTGCTGTAGACAGAGTAGTACTTCTGAGTTGACTCATGCTTGCTTGCAGTCTGAATTCAGCATTTAACTTCAACTATGACATCAGGTACTGTAGTACATTTGGAATTGTAGATTTCTAGTTCTTTCACCATTAGGGATGTGAATATTTGACAAACCAAACTATACAGTGTTCTGAAGACATAGCCAGACATGAGAGGAGACCTATATTTGTATTCTGTTTGGATTATGTTATGTCATTTCCTAATTCTTAATGCTACTGCAGAACTGGAATCCTCCGATCACTTGCAATTTACTACTACATTCATTGTGAAAAATATTTGGATATTTTAATTTAGGGATTATGAGTTATGACTACTTTAACTTACCTTATCAACATTTAGAATCGCGATTCTTGTATTGAGAAAATTTCCAATGTGATTTCTAATACAACCATGGAAGGTATTTCAAATTCATTATTCTGTATTTCGGAACTCGCTGTGGCTGTGACTATAGTTCAAAACCGGAGGTCACCTTTTCTAATGGTCGAGTAACACTCTGTGCAGAGGGCCGTAAGGGTTTAACTGTATGAAGTATGCAGCATTATTTGAAGCATCACTACATTTGTTTAGCAAAAACATAGTATACTTTTTTATTTTTGGTGCAGAAACAGAGTTCTGGATGGTTTTCGGTAATGTTCATTACTATTAGTAATAGATAAAACTGCAGTCTACAAACTAGACGGAAGGTTTTCCTAACTTTATGGCGTTTCTTCATGTGCTGTGACATTTTAGCAGCTGGTCTGCTTCAGCGGCTCATAATTTTTCTGGTTCCCTCTGTTTATGCCTTGTCCCTTATGATGTTCACTGCACACCTTCGGTGAGCAGTGGGATAATCCTCGTAAGCAATAGTAAAACTGCATCCACGTGTCTTTTCATTGATTCATGAAACATAGTGCTGGCAAAAATGGGGATGTACCATATATTCCCGCCTTGCTTTTCCATGCACTTCGTTGACTATATTGTAAATGCAACTGCACATGTTTCCGTGCGCATGATAATGCATTTTGGGGACGAAATAATTCACTTTCATTTAGTTCCTCTTTACAGAGCCGCACTGTTGCATGTACTCTAAATTTTGCATTTGATACCAATCCAGTGACATCAGGTGCTGTATTAACAGTACATATATAGGCTCCTGATTCTTCACCTAATGTAAGGGATCTTGTTATTGTGTATATAGCAATCCAGAGTACAAAGGTTTTTTGTAAAGAAGACATGCACATACATGGAAGGAAACTGCTATTGTCTTCCGTTTGGATTATGCTATGTTATTTCCCAATTCACCTATACTAGTGCAGAACTGTCGCCCCTTCCTAATTTTTGCTGCCTTCTTTGTGCTGGCTATCTTGTTTCATTATTATACCCAGCAAAATCTTAATTATGCACACTGATACTAACCACTGACTCTACTAATCAGAAAAGAGATGTAAATGATGTGACAAGTGACAGCCACTGCCGCTTTGTCATTGGCAGGCAAAAAAAACGGTGGAAAGCAAAAAGGGAATTTGAAGTTGTTGCTTATCACAAAAATATGTGTACTCATATTGGGGGCACTAGAAAGATTGAGGTCGACTGAATGTAGAGTGTTTCGCTTGCAGTTTCTTTGCTTTACTATCATGGCTACTAGTATCGCACATGTTCCATATGTAATGTAAACCTAAAAAGAAATCTGGGAGGTAACTTGCTAATTCTGTACATATTTAAATCATTATTATCTCAAATAGACGAATGGTTTGGTTCACTTTTTTTCCCGAGATGGTCTGATGTTCTGACAACATTGCGGATGTCGGTTTGTTAATATCGTTCATAGTTATCTCCTCTGTGTTTGTTGATTCTGTAATGATCTTTTTTTTTCTCATGTGTACTGGTTAATTTTACAGTGAATTCAGGATATGTATTTAATCTTTGAATCATATGAAGCTTCTCTGTGTGTCAGTAATTTTCAGATATTTGAATGCTTGGTTCAAGAGGAACAAATAAGATATCACAATTTTTGTTCAAGGTAACAAAATTAACTAGTCAAATAGGACATACACCATTTGAAGGAAATGGGTTTGAAATGGTTTGGAACCGTTCTTAGGTAGGTTTGGAAGGGGAGTGAATAATGATCGTCTGTATCGGACAGTTAATTTTGTTTCTTTCTTGAGAATGTCTATGTAGGTAGGAAGAATTGAGAACCGAGCGTAGCTCGGTTGGCAGGACGCTGGCTTTCCAGCGCGCCCACCCGGGTTCGAGCGGTGCTCACCCGGGTGCCTCACGGGCACTGTAGCAGTGAACAGTAACGCGAGTTACTGTTCACTGATGGCAGTGAGTTGTTGTGGGTGGGTGGGTGGTAAAAAAATCCCTCTCGCTGTGCTCGCTGGTCTGTGGCTTGGACGCGCACGGCCTTGGTTACGGCGCCCTGTGTGGTTGCTGCCGGCCTCGGTCTGTGCTACGTCGGTCCAGATTGGCTTGACCCAGGCTTCGCCGGGTATGGGCCAGGGTTCGGGGGGTTTTCTCGGCCGGGAGTCGAGGCATCTTCTCCTTAGACAATGCCGTGGGGGCGGTTTCTTCCCCCACCGGTCGAGTTTTTAGGTAGGAAGAATTTCACCTCTTTTCTCAGTACGCCAGCCTACTTGATTGAACTTCACCTGTTTTCTAAGTACGCCAGCCTACTTGATTGAACCACGTCTTATCACCTAACTGGTGTACGTTTCACTCGATATGATGCTACCACTAATAAGAGACTTCGAAGTTCAGGTTTTCGAGCCAAGATAAAAACCTTTGGGCCTTTGGCTTCGTCAGTTATGCTATCTGGTTTGGCTGTAGAGGCAACAAGCGTGGTCTGTAATTAATCAACAAAATTGACTCGGACAATGACTCCTGATATGGAGTGGTTATCGATCTTGAGAAGAAAAAGACCCCAATCAGTGCAGATTTGATTGTTCATGGATAACGTTAATTGATACTACCAAGTTGTGATGTGGATGTTGCATCTATGAAACATTTTGTTTGGCCCAACTAGCCAATTTGAATATTTATGTAACTTATTTTTGCCTGCAACAAGCTGGTAAATTTAGGATTACATTTATCTAAGTTAATTATCCTATGTATAAATTCAAAATTAGGTATTCTTCAAAATTCAATACTGAATTTATCAAAGGATTTGCAGAAGTATATTTAAATCAAGGCCGAGATGGTCTATTAGAAACATCAAAACATCGCATTCTAGAAATGATTTGCTTGATTCTTAGAAAAGACACGATAAACATCGTGCATTTCATTCTTTTCATTTTTTTTTGAAAAAAAAAAAGTACACAACACATATGCATACTCTAAGAGCAACTCCAAGAGCTTAGCCAAATCCCACTCTCTATATCCTATTTAGCTATCTCTTTAGCCAAGATTCCCTCTCTATATTGCGGTATACTCCAACAGACTAGTCAAATCAGACTCTTCAGATACCTGACATATGGGACCTCTCTTTTGGATCTTTGCATCATGGACTTGTCGGTGCCGGAGTACCAGTTGGGCGTGATGGACTCGGTGGACACCACCAGCGCCAGCCACCGCGCGCCCGTTCGCGCGAGAAGCGCGTTGCGCGCCAGGTCAACGCGATGAGCTCAGCGCTGCACCCCATGACGGTGAGGTTGTAGGCCGCCACGTCCTCGCGCATGCAGAGCCCGCGCGCGATCCGCGACACCAGTGATGGCGCCAGGGAGAACTTGGAGACGTTGACGACGAGCATGACGAAGTCGCGGGGGCGGAAGCTCGACCGCGATGTCCGGAGGAGCAAACCTGGATCAGGGGCTTGTGCATGATGGCGATGTCCGGAGGTTGGTCATCGGTGGGAGGCGGCACGACAGTGTTCTGGTCGACAGCAAGGGGGTCTGGTCGAAACAGCGAGGGCACAAGCTTCAGCGTGTCGGGTCGGGCCTGGGAGGCTAATACGTCAACGATGATGGGGCTGGGAGGGTGGAGATCGTCGTTGAGGTGCTGCGGCGGTGAAGAACGGCGGCGGGGAAATATAGCGCAGCAGCGATCTGGCTGCGGGATTTGGAACAAGGAGGGGTGAGTGAGGCGCACGGGTCACATGCGCACCCTCTGGCGCAGTGAATTGATCAAGGACTCACCGGAGATGATGAATTTGGAGGCGGCGCGGTGAGGGTTTGTCAGCTGGGGTTGGGGAAGAGATGGTCTTGAGCTCCTCTCTCACGGCGGGAACTGGAGGATGAAGGCCATGGCCGCCGGTGAGGAGCTATGACGGCGTGTTGTGGCAGAGTGGCGGAGGCCTGATTGGGCGCGGCGCAGCTTGGGAAGCGAGGAGAGGCGCTCGGCGGCGGCGCGAGGGTGAGGTTGATGGCGGGAGGGCGCACGGGAAGAGGTATTGGAGCGGGGAACACGAGCACACGCTGTAGGATGGACTTGACGAGGTGCGCGCGCTCAGCAAAGTTAGCGAGCGAAGCTGAGAGGATCGCGAGCGAGATGGCGAGGGCAGGAAGAAGGCGAGTCCGTTGGAAGTCGTTTTCGCATCAGGTTCTCCAAATTTTGTCGATCCGGATGGCTTTACTGAGTTTGTTAGAGATGCTCTAACATGCATATATGGATACTTACCTCTACAAAGGTCTAGAGTGACTGCATTGACTGATCTGATCTTGACATGTTGCAAGTGATGAACAAGTAATCTAGGATGACCTAACAAACAAAAGTTAATTGGCTGTTTCGTCTTTAGAGAATCAAAAAAGCGTACGAACTACGGGCCTGTTCGTTTCTTTAGACCTAAATTTAGGCCTGCTAGAATCTTGTCATTTAGGGTATTAAATAAAGTTTAATTACAAAACTTTTTTACAGATGTGTGCTAATTTACGAGATGAATCTAACGAGCCTAATTAATCTATATTTTGCTACAGTGATGCTACAGTAACTATCGTCTAATCACGGCTTAATTACTCTCATTAGATTCGTCTCGCGAATTAACACAGGGTTCTGCAATTACTTTTTTAATTAGACTTTATTTAGGGTTCCTAAATGACAAGATTCTAGCAGGCCTAAATTTAGGTCTAAAGAAACGAACAGGCCCCGCATTCGAGTAGGCGCCCTTACAGCGGAAGTTATGTCATCTATACTTACTAGCAATCTCCATTTGTAAAATGGATTTTTTTTCCTTTTCTTTTTCTTTGTGGTGATATTTGGATGCAGCTTAGGTTAGGGAAACAGAAATGTAATGGGAAATAAGAAGGTGGGTTGGGGTTAGGGATACCTACCTTTATTTCCTTTACCACGTTTGGATACTTAGGTTAGGATATGGAAAAGAATGTGAGCCCCACATGGCTCCACCCTCATTGATGACAACGTTATCTTCTTTCCTTCCCAGTATGTTCCTTCTCATTCTCTCCCCTACCCAACCAAAATCGAGTAGCAGTAGCCCGACGCACCTCCAAATCTAACCAATTTTGGATGAGATAAGGCATGCGGAGCTGTGTCTCCATGATCTCCTGCGCATAAAGTTTACGGCAATTGCGCAACATAGGCCAGTGAGGAGCACAGATGTTGAATCTCAATGCTGCAAGCTCGGGGAAGGTGATGTGCACTGCAAGCGGGAGGCATTGATGTGCCTACTAGTTGGTAGAAACGAGCAGCACTAGTCGCAGGCGGCAGGCACTTCGAATCGGCAGATAGCAAGCTTTGTCGCTGGGATGGGCAGGCCTGAGCAACCGCACGCTTTTGTGAAGAGCTGGAGAAATGAGCTGTGAGCGTGGAGGAGATGCGAGTGGGAAGCTTGCCGCGAGCGACGGAGAGGCAAACTAGAGACGAAGCACAAAGCACATCACTATTTCCCGATCAAAACCCACCCCCTCGGTTGTGATAAGATTGCCTGATGGAGGCCTTATTTCCCTATCCCAAACCCAGCTCATTTCCCAATCAACCAAGCATGGGAAATGATTTCCAGTCTTCCTCATTTCCCATCCCACATGTCATTTCCAAAAATCCAAACATCACCTGTCTAAATCCCATTTTAAAGCCGCGGTTTAAATCACACGGAGGCAGCAGTGTCACATCCAAAGGAGACATCTTGCTACGTACAGATGCTAAAGTCTAGATCGTGTTGTTCGTCTTTCCGGTTTCACCCAGACGGCACAGCCAGCCATTTGGCACCCTCCATGAGACGTGGCTTGTGACGCCAGTACACATGGGGCCGCCCGGCGTGTCACGCATGTGCGGTAGGCCTAATGTGCGGTGCGGTGCGCCCGCCCGGTGCTGGGATGGGATGCTCGTGCCGTCGCGGCATCCCGGCCTTATCCCGCGCCCGGGCCAGATTCGGCCGTTGTCGTGTTCCCGAGCGCATGTTTTTTTTTTTTGGCTATAAGAGCAAAGGGAATATGCAGCGGCAGCGGCGTACGTCCCTGTCCCGCGCGTTGCTCGCGTTCCCCGTGCGCGCTCCGGCAGCGAGCCCAGACAACCAAGCAGCGGCCGCGGCAGGAACGTGCAGCGTTGACGCAGAAGATGGCCGGGCCGGGCGGCGCTGCAGGTGCCGCGAACGGCAAGAAGGGCGCGCCGCCGGCCACAGCTTCCTCCGGTACACCACCGCTCACGCCTCCAGCTCCCCTTCTCCACGCCTCCAGCTCCCCTTCTCCCTCGCGTGTTCGTTCTCTGGCTCATGGTTTCGCTTGCCTTGGTTCGGTGAATCACCGTTCCAGTTACATGACGTGATTCCGGGGCCTGATTTCTTGGAAAAGCGCTTTACTTTTGGCCATGGGCGGAGCTACAGGGTAGTCCATATAGGCCCAGGACTACCCTGGGTTCTGGCAAAACGCAGCACTGTAGCTACTGTTTATGTACTGTATACTTACTGTTTAGCTACTGTTTCGCACTGTGTGCCTACCCAGGGTGAGCGCTCTGGCTCCGCCACTGCTTTTGGCTCACGATTCCGAACCCTTCCAAACACAGGCTTTGCGCACGGTTTCTAACCATAGTTTTCGTTGGCTCTCTGCTGCTGAAACAGCCATGAAGCTGCCGCTGGCCGCTCTGTCCGTGCTCCTCCTCTCGGCGCTGGTGTACTACCAGATTCAGCCGCCGCCGGCGAAGCTTCCCGGCACGCCGGGCGGCCCCCCGATCACAGCGCCCAGGATAAAGCTCAGGGACGGCAGGCACCTGGCCTACCTGGAGTCCGGCGTCCCCAAGGAGAAGGCCAAGTACAAGATCATATATGTTCACGGATTCGACTGCTGCCGATACGACGTGCTGAATGTCTCGCAGGTGCGGCTCCCGAGTACTCGTCAGTTTCTGTACTGTACTCCTTAATTTGAAGTCGTACAAGAAGAACAGCGTATGAAAAAGTGATCAGAATCATTAGCTGGGACTGGGAGGCCCTTTTTCTATACCTGAATATACTGGATAGATCTTAATTAGTATCTCAGTGCGCTCAAGCATGTGAATTTTGATATGCGCCTTTGTGCTGAACTGGAAACTGGCGCAGGGCCTGATGGAGGAGCTGGGAATCTACCTGCTGTCCTTCGACCGGCCCGGGTACGCCGAGAGCGACGCGCACCCGGCCCGGACGGAGAAGAGCATCGCCCTTGACATCGAGGAGCTCGCCGACAACCTCCAGCTGGGGCCCAAGTTCCATCTCATCGGCTTCTCCATGGGCGGCGAGATCATGTGGAGCTGCCTCAAGCACATCCCGCACAGGTACGGTACTTGCTAGTTCAGTCAAGCTCATGTTTATCCTCTTTGAACCTGCGGGATACAGGTGTTCTAATTTACGCAATCATGTTTGGGAATTCAACTGATACAGGCTCGCCGGCGTGGCCATTCTTGCCCCGGTCGGCAACTACTGGTGGTCCGGCTTCCCGCCGGAGGTATTTCGGGAGGCCTGGAACGTGCAGCCCCTGCCGGACAGACGCGCCGTCTGGGTCTCCCACCACCTCCCGTGGCTGACCAACTGGTGGAACACCCAGACACTCTTCCCCGGCTCCGCCGTCAAGTCCGGCAGCCCGGACGTCCATGCCAAGGAAGACGTGCCTCTAATTTCAAAATTCGTCGATCGACCGTGGAATGTAAGTAAGAAAACGAGGAACCACAAACAGCCGCATGCTTTATCTCTGCAAATGATGATCCCCTGAAGCGTCGTGTTGGAAATGCTCTGCTTTCGGTTTTCGCAGGAGCAGGTCAGGCAGCAAGGCGAGCACGACGCGCTGCACCGCGACATGATGGTCGGGTTCGGGAAGTGGGATTGGAGTCCCCTGGAGATGGAGAACCCGTTCGCCGGCGCCGGAGAAGACGTCAAGGTTCACCTGTGGCACGGCGTCGAGGATCTGTACGTGCCGGTTCAGCTGTCTCGGTACATCAGCAAGAAGCTCCCCTGGGTCATCTACCACGAGCTCCCGACGGCCGGCCACCTGTGGCCGGCTGCCGACGGGATGCCCGACGTCGTCGTCAGGTCGCTGCTGCTCGGAGATGAGTAATGGGATGGCATAGGCTGGATGCTTCAGCAATTGGAACAATGCAGATAATTACCCACGTCAAGAAAATGATGCAGAGATTAGCATAAACTGTTCTTGTTAAAAAAATTGAGGATCTTCTTGTTCCAAAATTCAGGGTGGCATTTCTATGTTAATTCCCTTTGGTGATTTGGCTAAACAGGCTTACCGACTGATAAAATGTTTTGCCGCAAAGTGTCCAATCAAGGCAGAGCACCATTTCAATAATATTATTTCGCTCAACACCATTTTGGCATCGTCTTGACTGAAAATTATTTTGGCATCGTGCTCAAGACCATTTCAATCTAGAAGGAATGTTATTTTTGGCAGCGGCTTAAACACGATGTCTATTTTTTAAAAAAAGATTCTGACAACGTCTTCAGCACGATGTCTATTCCTTTTGGTCAAATGCTCACTGGTTTAATAACTAGTTGGCCCTTTCTAATTATTTTTCAACCACTGTAAACTTTCAACTCAAAATGCAAATTTTTTTTTTTGACCTTTGAAGCGGGATGCGCTGCACCATTTCGAACAGATCAGCGAGAATATTATTATTGTGCCTGTGATTGGAATGCGATGTCCAACAATTATTTTGTAAGAGTCGCTGTTGACATGATGGGTTGCGATGTCCACGTTCATTGGTATGCGGCACATGTAGCAGAAAGTTCTATCCGTGGAAAGAGCTACTCCTACATGAATTGACCGCAGTGAACAACAATCAAAAAAGTTATGTTGAAAATGAGTTAAAAAAAAACTTAATGTTTTCTGTATGTCTTATTTGTCGATCATAGTCTTGATGTAAGGAGGTTTACTTCGTCAAATTTTAATGCAATTTCTTTTCATTTACAGAAAAGTTATATATACTAGAGATTAGCATAAGTTGTTCAAAAATTCAGAACGGCATTTCTATATTTATTATTGATTTCCTCTGGTACTTTGGCTATATTGAAGATGCTATATTTGCCGCAATTATCCAACCAACAATAGTGCTGCGCATTATATTCTCTGCGGCTCCAGCACGGTGTCTAATTTTTGTAGACTAATGATGCTGGTTTGCACGTCCTAATTTCTAATCACTAGAACGGGCAACTTGAAAAGTCCAGTTTACAGACCATTTAGTCCAATCAACACGGATGCACCATTTCAACAGATCAGAAAGAATATCGCATGCGTTATATAAGGCTATGACCCGATGGCGATGTGTGATTATTTTTTCTAAGGCAAAATGGCATGTTCTCTGCTAAATCATCGAGAAGGAAGAAAGAAAAAAGTCCAAAGTACAAACAAAGCAGGTATCTGCAGCGACGTATAACTGCCCTAGAACATTTTTTAACAGGTTTAGAACATGCGAATGAGGGCCAATCAGCTGGCCAGAGACCAAAGGTGTGAGATATTTTTTTCGTACGATTGATGAGTCCATGTGCAACGAACGCCCACTTGTTAAATAACTGTTCAGTATTTCCAAGATTCTGACCAAGTAATTTTGGACTTGAATATCCTAATTAAAAACCCTCAGCTAGCAGCGGTAGGTTTTTGTTTGTAATTTCCATCATTGGAAATGTAATCTCGATGTTCACTTCTGGTGTCTAGTTTAACGCCGTAATCTGAATGTCGACACAACACACGAGTCGTTGTCTAGAAAGAAGTGGCCACTCGTCAACTTTTGAATGTTCACTGGCCGGGGAACCCTCGGTATCTTCACACTCCTGAATAAAAAAAAATCCAGTAATTGTCTATTTTTCCTCTAAAGCTCCGACCAATGGGCGGAGAAAGCAGTACTTTGTGCTATCTCTCTCAAGAAGAATTTGCCGGCATTTTCGTCACCAAATATCACGTAAAATTTGACCCAGCCCCTCTCCTCGCACCAGCGTACAAAAACTGTGACACTGCATCTATGACTACGAGCCACCATCTTATCTCGTTTTCCTTTAGATCTGTGAACCTCATGTGACTGTGACTTACTTCCTCCGGTGTCAAAAAACTTATCGTTTAGGACATTGACACGATCTTCAAAATATAACTTTGACTAATACTTTTTGCTATAAAATATAGTTAAAGTGTACTTTTATGAAATCATATTTTAATACGAATCTACTCGTATCATTTTCACATTTTTAAACTTAATGAATAAAAAGATATTTCAAGTCAAAATTAAAAATTTTGACTTAAGACAACCTCAAAATGACAAGTTTTTTTGACACTGGAGGGAGTATGCCGGTTGCCTTGGTTTCAACAGAGGACCTGAGATCACACATCATAGTAGTCAGTTTTTTTCTTCTTCTTTTTTCCTTTTTTGACATCAGGTTCCACTAGGACAGTCGAGTATTGGCCGGCAGAAAGCGGCAGGTCTTTAAGACGGTGTGGGGTTGGGCTTCCCTTCGGTTTTACTGCAGTTAGATCTTCGTCTCCAACGTGAAAGTGAGACTTCCTGTCCGCCCCTGTCCTTGCCAACAGCCAAAGGCGACCGCCTTACCCGCTAAGGTGCCTCTGCCGCCGGGGGCGTAGATACTGATGGCCGTACCCGGCGAGAAGCGACATCCGCAGACGACCCCGGCCTCGGGCGGTACGACCCCTACAGTCAGTCCTCTGCTTTCGTTTGCCTTCAGTGATTGCTTGCGGTCTTCTTGGCTTTGGTTCCTCCGCCCCTGTTTTGGTTCATCTGCGCAACCGATTCCTCTTGTGTCCGATTTAACAAGTTATTTGCGAACATGTTCAGTAACTTGTACTAGTACTAACCAAGTCACCGCTCTGTTTGTTACCTCCGGGAAGCCAGCGCCCTGTGATTATCGACTTTTCGTTGGATGCAAGATGCTGAACAAGTGAACATCTTTGTCACAAGGCACCGGCTAGGAGTTCCCTTGTGTTTATTCCTTTTTTAAAACTTCCATTTTGACTACGGGTTCCATCTTTATTAGGTGCAGAGTTACTCATCTTTACATGCCCTTAATATTTATTTTGTATATCCATCTTTGTCGCCTCAAGTCTCAACCCGTCAGCAAGGCTCTTTTGTTGCAAAGTTTTGCTCTACCATACGGCTGCAGCATTATACTTGTCCTCGATAATTCGTTTACGAGAGGACGGATAAATTGTCGTAGTTGAAGGAGTGTTCTGGCCTGAGACGTTTTTCGAGAGGACGGATAAGTTAAGAGCTGCTTCAGATCAGAGGATCATCTTTCCAGAAAAAGTATTCATTGTTTTATTTTATTTATTTTACTGAAAGAGTTCTTTTTGTTGTCGATAGTTTTTTTTTTGGTCCACGAATGAGGTGCTATTTTGCAAAAAGCTATCTTTTTTTACGTTGATAGGTTTTTCTTGCCCATCAACTCTACTATTAATAGTGAAAAGCTATCTCACAAAAGCTACATTTTCAGTTTATAATGTACGAAAAAAAAGTGTGTGCGTCATCGAAAGAATCGGCGTCAAGCCAGAAATGTAAACCAATACCTCCTGGACTACACGTAGATAGTTTCATATTTGGGATTTCGTTGCTTTGTTTAGATTCCCCAAAACAAGATTTTTTGCGAATCTTTTTTGACCCACGAATGAGCGCGTGCTTAGGGACAAAACGTCCCCGTCGATTGTTGAAACGAAACTTCATACAGATGACAATCCAGTTAATCCTGGGCCAGAAAAAAAATTTAAAAAAAAACTGACAGTCCAAGCTAAGACATTATCTTAGCAGCGACGTTTATTTACTTCGCGTGTGACACATGCAACTCGGGAGTAATTTATTGTTACTACTTCTGTTTCTTAAATTGATGTCGTCGTTGACCTTTTAAGTTACGTTTGACCGTTTGTCTTATTCAAAATTTTAGTTCGAATTTGCAAATATATAAGTTATGGTTCAATTTTTTTAGTGATAAAACAAACCATAACAAAATATATGATAATTTTTAAAATTTTTTGAATAAAACGAATGGTCAAACATAACTCAAAAAGTCAATGGTGACATCAATTAAAAAACAGAGAGAGTATTTGGGATATAGAGTTTAGATAGAGAATATTTTAGAGACAGTCTGTTTCTTTCTCCCTGACGCGAGAGTACTAATAAGGCTTTGATATTTGGAGCGTTCTGCCAATAAGATAGATGCCTCAATAAAGCGTTCGCCAGATAAAACTGCAAAAGGTTCAGATTAGCTCGGTGTTTCAATCATGCCGTGACACTGCATATACTTTAACTTGCTACCTGTGTTCACTTAACAGCAGGTATGGCAAGGAAGCTTATCCTAGCTCTGTTTGCGTTTTTATCGGCGCTGCTGTACAAGCAGCTTCAGCCGCCACCGCCAAAGATCCCTGGAACACCGGGCGGCCCTCCGATCACGGCAACCAGAACAAGGCTCAGCGACGGCAGGCACTTGGCCTACCTGGAATCCGGCGTCCCGAAGGAGGAGGCGAAGTACAAGATCATCTTTGTCCATGGCTTCGACTCTTGCAGATACGACGCGCTCCCAATTTCCACGGTATATGTCGCTACTTCTACTTCGTATCTTTGTGCATTTTCTCAGTCTGAGCAAAAGTCCGTTCCAGAGAACAAAGTGACAATATCATGGTCTGAAAACCGCTACAGGAGCTGGCACAAGAGCTGGGCATCTACCTGGTGTCCTTCGATCGGCCCGGGTACGCCGAGAGCGATCCGCACCCAGAACGGACTGAGAAGAGCATCGCCCTCGACATCGCCGAGCTCGCCGATAACCTGCAGCTGGGACCCAAATTCTACCTCATTGGGTTCTCCATGGGCGGCGAGATCATGTGGAGCTGCCTCAAGTACATCCCACACAGGTGATGCAGCAACCAGCATGGCAGCAACCAAGCTGGTGATCTTCTTCTTGTCTGAACAATCAATTCAGCAAGCCTGAATATTTCCTTCTCATGGTGCAGGCTCTCCGGGGTGGCCATTCTTGGCCCCGTCGGCAACTACTGGTGGTCCGGCATTCCGTCAAACGTGTCGTGGGACGCCTGGTACCAGCAGCTCCCGCAGGACCAGTGGGCCGTCTGGGTCGCCCATCACTTGCCGTGGCTGACCTACTGGTGGAACAGCCAGAAGCTGTTCCCGGCCTCCAGCGTCATCGCCTACAACCCTGCACTCCTCTCCGAGGAAGACAAGCTGCTCATCCCCAAATTCGGCTTCAGAACCTACATGGTAACTGAAATTCAGTCACACACCTAGCGCGCATATTCTAACCGTGGATTCCTCGCTCTGGCAGCCAATTTATTTGTTCATCTATTTGTGCATGATTGTTGCAGCCGCAGATCAGGCAGCAG
Organism: Eragrostis nindensis; assembly: GCA_012490785.1. Lineage (NCBI taxonomy): Eukaryota > Viridiplantae > Streptophyta > Magnoliopsida > Poales > Poaceae > Eragrostis > Eragrostis nindensis. The sequence continues at coordinate 903,661 of JAAXCT010000084.1, forward strand.
GGGGAGCACGAGTGCCTGCACCGCGACATGTTGGTCGGGTTCGGGAAGTGGGATTGGAGCCCGCTGCAGCTGGAGGACCCGTTCGCCGGCGACGGCCAGGGGAAGGTGCACCTGTGGCACGGCGCCGAGGACCTCATCGTGCCGGTCAGCCTGTCGAGGTACCTCAGCGAGAAGCTGCCGTGGGTGGTCTACCACGAGCTCCCCAAGTCTGGCCATCTATTCCCAATCGCCGACGGCATGGCCGACCTCATCGTCAAGTCCCTGCTGCTCGGAGATGCTGATCAGTGATCGGTACTCCATTCGCATTTCGCCAGTCCATTTCTGTATCTCTGTTTCTGTAAATAGATTGTACCTGTACCCTGCTGTACCCAGTACTGCCATTCAGGTGAGTGCCACCGGCCACCGCGTAGTTGGTAGCTGCTGCGTTGCTCATGTGCACATTGACTGAACTGAAACTGGTGAATAAGTTGTCGTGCAACAACAAGAAAACCTTTTTTTTTTCTTGAGACGTTGATCCTACCTGTGGGCCTTTTCGAAATGAGCAGGGGGGGCGGGCTACGTTCTCCTTCCATTTGGTTGGCATGCAAAACCCAGCCCATGAGGGTCGTTGTTGGGCCTTTTCGAAATGAGCCCCTACCTGTGGGCCTTTTCCAAATGAACCCCACAAACTGGGCATCCGAAAAAGGCCGTTGTTTGAGCCCACATCTCATTTTCTCCCTGATCGAGCCTATCTTGCCTTCCCTGGCACACGGTCGGACGGTCCCTGTACGCTGTACCTCGTCTCCTCGTCCTCGACCACGAGTTGTCAAGTCGTAGCTGAGTGTGTGTCGTCTTGCTTCCGCAAACGGCCAAGACAGAGAAGAAAAAGAGCACGCACATCTGCATCACCCACTCGAGCCGAGGGCAGAGGCGAGCCGTCCCCACGACGACAATCCGGTGGCGCATGCGCGGCGACGCATAGAGCGCGGGTTGCCGCACGACGTATTTGTCTTTTCGGCGCCGCAACCATGCGTCCACCGGCTCCGGGCACCGGCGGCCACCACAGCATTCCGGGCCCCCGTCCCACACGACGTGTGAGGGTGAAACCCAGAAGCGGAAGGTTCCGGCGGAACACGAGCTAGCTCCGCCGATTCAACGGAGAAAAGGCAGCGCACGTCACCGGGTAGGTCCGAGGGAGGCGTGGCAGGCCGCGTCGCCATCCCGTGAAAGAGGGAACGCGGGTTGTAGTATACAGGAGGAATGCGATTATGCGAGGAGGGTGTTGCGCTTGCCCCTCGGCTCGTCTAGTGGTCTCCTCTCCGATCCAGTCCAGCTCTGATTGGGCTAATCTGACTGGTGCTTAACGTTTCTCCTATGAAGAGAAGATTGCTGCATACTTTACGCAAAATATAAAAGGGGGCACATCTACGCTATAGTCCGTGGCCTCTCAACTGATAACCACCTCTCTTTGGGGGAGGCCGGGGCGCTTTCAACTTTCAAATCTGACGTCCTTGTTGTCAATTTTCAATCGTAGCCTTTAGATTTTTTTAACAGTGGAGGTCTATCAATGTCGATAAGTTGAACTGACTTGGACCATTTATATTCTTGCTATTATATTAACTAACAAATTTTAACTTCCTACCGTTCAACCAAGAAACACTGAAATAGCATATATAATTCATTTCTCAACCGGTACCTTGGTTGTTACATGTCGCGAGAGTAGGTCTTAGAGCATGTATAGGTAGCTTTCGAAATGTATCTATTGTTCAATCCTCGTAAAGCTACCTGGCGACCGAAAGAGCGGAACCGAGTTGTATGGTCATCGACCAATCTTTCTTCTTAATACAAAAATGCGCAGCTCTCCTGCGTATTCTAGAGAAAAAAAATTCATTTCTCAATCGCTGGATCCAAAAGTGCAGTTCTTTCGTTTCAATGTTTTTGCTTGCACTGACATTTTTCTAAAAGAACTCGCAATAACATTCAAAGTACAAAAAGGAGCAAACACGTCAACTTTAAATTGGACCCCAAAATTCATGCTAGATCGATCGGGAAGCTTTTGAATGGAAAAAAGAAATAGAAATTCGTAGACAACCTTCAATAAAATCAATGCCGGACAATGAACGAGGAATGCTGCATGTGAGGGAAGATCAAGAGAGTGACCTTGCTACAGGATGAAATGAACAGGAATGAACTTTATTATACCTAGCTAATGTTTGGGCAATAAGGAGCAAGGTGCCAACATCGCCATACCACACGCGTGATCGAATTGCAAGAATGGAGACTGTGACCACGCGAGAAAATCTCTTATTTCACGCGCTCTACGGTCCCACCGTCCGAGATTTACTCCATTGAGATTAATAAGTGAACCACCGTACATGAGAAATAGGTGGCGGGAAGCTGGGAGATATTAAAGCCCGATTTGGTAACTGCTCGTCCGGTCATGTGTGCATCCACCAGCAACCGGTACGTCGTCGTACTTCGATCGACGGGCTTCACCCATCCATGGCCATTCGCCCGCCGCTGTGGACACGGTGCCGGGTCAGACTCTTGACGTTAAAGCGGTGGTGTGGTGGACGCCCACCGGCAAGCGCCGATCGAGCTCCTCTTGGCGCCGCAGAGAAAAAATCAAATCCGCCGCGCGTATCACCCCATTGGCCCTGGTGCGTCCAGGCCGCCCCGCGCTGCCGCCAGCCTCACAAACACGACCGAAATCACGCGCACGTATACGTAGACCACCGCTCCCCCTCAGACGCGCGCTGCGCGCTACCTACCAACTACGCCCGCGCGAGGGAGCGAGCGAGTAACTAGGCCGCCGTCCACGTCGCGCGGCGCGGGCAGCCACATGTGCGCGGCAGGGCCACGCTCCCCTCGCGGCCACCATAGGCGCCCCGATCTCCCGCCGCTCGCCTCCTTCCTGGCTTTCCCTCTCCAGCCGTCCTGCCTCCTAACGTGTCCGCCTCTTCCCCCACCCGTCCCCCACCTCCCTCTCCTCCTCCGATCTTTTTTTCTTGCCCCGGCCCGTCTGTCTCCCGGGAGAGCCCGCATTATATCGCCGTGCTCGGAGGCAGTCAAAAACCGGGGCTGTTCCACCGCGTACGGAACTACGGACTGGTAGAACCACCAAGCGCGCGCGGCTGGGCCGGGGCTAGCTCTCCTGCGCGCGTGCATGGCGGCCACCACCGACGTCCAAGTGGTGCCGGGGACTGGCGTGGAGGTGGAGCAGCCGGTCGTCGAGGCTTGCGACGATGGCGGAAGCGTTTCGGCAACGACGACCTCGACGAAATTACAGAGCGTGAAGGTGCTGCAGGAGAAGCCGGCCGTCGAGGCTTGCGACGACGACGGTGGGAGGAGCGGCTCGGCAACGACCACGACGGGAGAGAGCGTGAAGGTGCTGCAGGAGCAGCATCATGACACGGCGCCGGACCCCGACCACCACGAGGCGGCCACGCCGGAGCATGCAACAGAGGTGTCGACGGCGTGGAACGAGCCCGCGAAGGAAGAGAAGCCGGCACCCGTGGCGAAGGAGGACGAAGTAGGGGAGCAGCAGAAGGCGCCGCCAGCTGGTGGTGGGGACGATCAAGAGAGCACGCGGGAGCGGCTGAAGCGGCACCGGCAGGAGATGGCTGGGAGGGTGTGGGTGCCGGAGAAGTGGGGGCAGGAGAAGCTGCTCAAGGACTGGGTCGACAGCGCCGTCTTCGACCGGCCCCTCGTGCCGGCCGGGCTGCTCACGGCGCGGCGGGCGCTCGTCGCCGAGAGCTTCACGCGCCGCCCGGACAGAGCGTCCACGGTAAGCTCCGCCGGCTCCAGCCCGCTACGGGTGCGGAACGGATGCAGCACCTGATCGATCGATCGGGTGCCCCTCCTCTCCTGCACTGCACCAGCTGCCATTAGCTAGCCATGGATCGATCGATACTCCTTTTTTTTTCCTAAAATAAGAGATCCTTCCTGTTTCGGAGTTGTGAAGATTTTAGCCTTTCGTGTTTTCTGATCATGTAAATTACGTACGACTTGATTAGTTTACAAACACTGCTGCTACTTCTGAGATAAAGGTCTGTTCCCGATGAATGCATATGTATATTCGCTTGTAACATCTCCTTCCTAATGGAAAAACAAAAACTAGTAGTGCGATTATCGCTGAGCTTGTCCACAACCATGCATATGGTTACTATCGTATGTATATGCAGCTGTGAATTTGTTAGCTAGCTTATCATGCATTGGTTGATTGCACACTGTACGTGCACTGTGTGCTGACTTTGGTTTGGTAACGAAATATCTATAGGCATTCATGATGATGAGTCATACGACCGATCGGATGGCAGGTTTCGATCGCCATCTAGGAATTAATTGTTCTTGCCTGTTGTCATTTTGTCAGGTGAACAATTTTTTGGCGCCTAATGGACTACGTGGTTCCTTGCCGTTCTTTCGTTTCCTTCTCTTAAGACAAGAAAATATTCTTTCCTCTTTCGCTGCTGCTGTTCGTTGTGCATTCCTCTTCGGGGAAAACGTGTGATAAAAGAAACTAGTACTTGCATATGCCCCTGCTTTTGAAAACTTTTAAGAACCGGTGACGTGGTATTGCGGTTCTTTACTCTGATGTTCAAGCTAGTACAGGAACCTTTAATTTGCTCACAATTATTATGGGGTGTCTGCTGTGCTTCCAGAAGATCATGCATGCATGGTCGATTCAGTATGATCGTGGACTAAGGTGTGCCACCAAATCCTGTCGACCGCTGTACTTCTTTCAGAGAGTGGAGAGGAACCCAGACATTCTCTTGTTCCACACAATTGTATTAACTAATTTTAATTACAATCGAACAGAAGCTTAACCCAGACATTCAGAGAGTGGAGAATAACTGAACCTTTTAATCAATTTAATTTGCGAGAAGTCTAACTCGTCTCAAACTCCTATTGAACAGCTACACAATAGAGTCACGACAAGACTCATTCTGTCATTCAATAAACTTGAAACCCTAAAACATTAACTTACAAATGATTGCATATGCCCTAAAACATTCTCTTTAGAACTAACAAAGCTAGCCATGCAAGTATCAGCAACCCGGTCCAACTAAATTTTTGAAAATTGGCACATATGGTGCAAGCATGCTGCAATCAGTGAAATTCAACCCTCGAGATTTCTCACCAAGGCACCAACCTAAATGGTGCTCGGTATCTGTTGGAGTATAAGTGAATTGCCCACATTTCTCCATCAGCTTAGGCTTTTGGGTGAACTGGTTGGTGCATGCAACTCAATATATGGTATCAGAGTCAGAGGTCTCGAGTTCGAATCTTGATTGGCGTGATTTATTAAATAAATTGCAGCTCACTCCAATATTCTACGTTTGCAGCATGAGGGAGCCTGCATGTGAGGGAGAGTGTTGGAGTATAAGTGAACTGCCCAAGTTTCTCCGTTAGCTTAGCCTTTTAGGTAAACTGGTTGGTGTATGCAACTAAGTAGTATCTCAGCGCGGCAACATGATGGGGATGTCATATACTAGTACTGAAGAATAATGAACCGGCAAATCCTTTAACATGATGTTAGATATGTGGAGTATATAGTTGTTTGATATTGTATCATCAATTCTCACTTAAAACTATTCCGGGTCTGTCATTTTACTTTATGCCAAAATGAAGAAATAAATCAGGAACATAATTTGAGAGGTCAAAGTATCCATCGATCATTGTGTTTGCTAAAGCTGGCTCCAAAGATGAAAGAGCTCAAAGGTAACCTTGAAAGGTGCTTTGTTGGGAAAAATAAATAGAGCAATTACTTGGGAAGAAAATATACAAAAATTTGCCACCATTGTTTACCCTCATCTCTTTTAGACATGTTGAGGATTTGAGGTTTCACCCGGCACGAACAACCCAATGATAATAGTGCCATTGAGCCCTAGGGTTCGAGGTTTCACCCGGCATCAACATCTTGAATCCAAGTGGCGTCAGGGGTCATGTGTGGGCTAATATAACGATTTGTATGTGATTCTATTTTCGAAGTTAATATGGTGGTGGCTACATAGCTTAGCATAAAAACAAAATGAGTCTAATCAAAACGTTGTGAGTTTAATGGAAAATCAAAGAGTAGCAAAATTTGTCAATATCTTTTTTTCTACTGAATGAAACTTTTTTTTTTTGCGATTACACATTACAACTCAGACACTCACAATGCACACACACTCACCCATATGAACGCACATACGCAAACCCTACCCCTATAAGCATCTTCGAAGATTGAGCCGGGAAATCCTTAAGATTGACCGAAGTCATCATTGGCGCCTCGTTGTCGACGGTCACGTCGCCTACAGCTGAAAGCACAACGCTGATAAATGCTGGAAAATTCGCTCTCACGGGAAGTCGAATCTAAGACCTGAGGTGCTACTAAGCTTTTTGTAACCACTAGGTTACAGACCATTTGCTTTTACTGAAAGAAACTTGTCAGGATTGCAAGCCTCAACACTAGCTTGAGTAGTACACTTTTGAATTTTCCACTACATCAGATACCGTCATGATATGTGCATGTATTGGTCCATGCAAGTTGGAATATTAATACATTCTAAAAATAATAATTTCCTGCTTGTACTGAAGAAAACGTTGTTGTGTTTTTGTTGCAGAAAAAGGGAGGATACCGTAGATAGGCTATTGTTGCAGGGAGACGAAGCGGCCAGCCCATCTTATCTTCTTCTTTTTTTCTTTTTTCTTTTTTTTTTTTTTTGAGGAGAACACCACCCTTTATTAATCATCTAGGGAGTAAGTGTTACAAACACCATCAGGTGGTGCCAAAAACCAGACATGCCTACCAGTCTGACTATAAATCGAACTTCTCGCGAGGTTATGCGCATCTGCATTGGAACCTCGATTTTCATGGATAAACTCCGATGAAGCAAAGTTCAAACGCCTGGCATTGATCTCACGAATTATGTGACCGTACTGACCCATGCCATCACCCTGGATGTTCATGATCGCCGTAGAGCAGTCACTCGCCAGGCGAAGCCGTTGGACAAGTAGATCGCTAGCCAACGATAATCCTTCTCGACATGCAAGAATCTCCGCTGTCTCTGCGTCAGTAATTCCTTCAAAAACTACGGCAGAAGCCCCAAGGAAATCACCTTTGTCACTCCGTGCAACAGCTGCAACGGCTGCAATGCTTAGATTCTTCGACAATGCCGCATCGACGTTGATCTTGACGTAACCCTGAGGGGGAGGAATCCACTTTGGCACATGTCTCGGCTCACGCACTTGCTTCTCCTTTGGCTCAGGTTTCGCCGCCTCCAGGTCAGCAATGAATCGATCAATAAAACAGTGCGTGGATAGCGGACTTTGAAACGAATTCTCATGAATTGCCTTTCGCCTTGCGTGCCAAATCGCCCATAAAGTGACAACTACTCTGGTTACCTCTTGTTGCGGCAAATTTTTCATCACCTCCACTAGCCAGCCATGTGCACTCACATCTTGTACCTGACACAAATGTTCAGTCACCTGTTCACTCTCCAAAGCCCAAACACATTTGGACATATTGCACTCTAATAGAGAATGTTTCCATGAATCCTCCATGCCACAGATACTACAGCAGCTATTCCGCGCCATATTTCTATGATGACGCACATCTCCTGTTGGTATAGAGTGACGTGCGAGTCTCCAAAGAAATACACGTATTTTTGATGGCACCTGAACCTTCCATAGATTAGACCATTCCTTTTGCTCTTTTTTAGTATCAGCCCGACCTGCTCTGTTTTCTAACCAAGCTGTGTTCGCATCCTTGTTGCGCACAAGCATACGGTACGCTGATCTGACCGTGAACTTCCCTGATCTCTCATAGTGCCAAGACCAGAAGTCATCTGCTCTTGTCGAGCTCAAGGGAATATTAGCGATGATGTCTCTATCCATAGGTGTAAAGAAACGATCCAACATCTCCTGGTCCCATGCTCCTGTAGCTTGGTCGATAAGCTCGCTGACGAGCTGAGGCGGGTTCACGCCTTTACAGCAAATTGGTTTGAGCAAACCATCGCGCGGGAGCCAATTTGTACTCCAAATGTTTGTCAGTTCCCCTGTGCCAATCCGCTTGATGACGCCCTGTTTCAAAACCTCCTTGCCGTCAACAATCGCACGCCATACACGTGATGGCGAGGTGCCAACCACAGCGTCCAGAAAATCCCCGCTCGGAAAGTACACGGCTTTAAGCACTCGTGCACTTAAAGAATTAGGATCCATCATAATTCGCCATGCCTGACGGGCGAGCAGAGCCAAATTAAACATCTCCATATCTCTGAATCCTAATCCTCCATCCTGCTTAGGTTTTGTCATGTCTTCCCATGCGACCCAGCAGGTCCGTCGTTTCCCCTCTTTGCTACCCCACCAAAAACTTCTCATTAGGCTATCAATATGTTGGCACAGACCTCTTGGCAACCTGAAACAAGACATCGAGTAGGTTGGAATAGCTTGGCCAACTGACTTGATCAAGACCTCTTTCCCGCCAGCTGAGAGAATTTGTTCCATCCATCCCTGAACCCTCTTCCATACTCTATCTTTAAGATATTTAAATGCTCCATTGGAAGAATTACCCACGTCTGTGGGCATGCCCAGGTACTTCTCGCTGAGAGCTTCATTATGCACATCTAAGATTTCCTTGATTTCCTCCCTGATGCTCTCGCTGCAACCTTTTGCAAAGTGAATAGATGATTTCTCCATGTTCACTTGTTGGCCAGACGCTTGGCAGTATTCTTGCAGGGCAAGCTTAACCACCTCCGCACTCTCCCTATTCGCTCTGAAGAACAGCAGGCTGTCATCCGCAAAGAGTAGGTGACTCACCATCGGAGCCGATGGTGCCACCATAATTCCATTGAGCTGCGAAGACTGAACTTTGGATTTTAACAGGCACGAAAGGCCCTCTGCTGCCAACAAAAAGAGATAGGGCGAGATTGGGTCACCCTGGCGAATGCCTCTTGTAGGTTTGAAAGTATCCATACTTTCACCATTAAACAAAACCGAAAATGAGACTGTCGTGACTAACCTCATCACCGTCTCAACCCATAATCGATGAAAGCCTAGCCGAAGCATCATAGCTCGTAGATAGTCCCACTCAACACGGTCATAGGCTTTCCTCATGTCCAGCTTCAGTGCACAACACCTAGTATCTCGAGCTCGCTTCTTCTTCATAAAGTGCATACACTCGTAAGCTGTAATAATGTTGTCCGTAATTAAACGTCCAGGTACAAAGGCCGACTGTTCCTCAGAAATAATCTCAGGTAGAATCCTCTTAAGCCTGTTAGCAACCACCTTAGATGCTATCTTTGCAATCACATTACACAAGCTTATAGGTCTGAATTGCCCAAGTTCCTCTGGGTTTTCAACTTTCGGGATTAACACTATAGACGTGTCATTAATAACCGCAGGGTCATCCTCTCCTCGCAACATTCTCAGCACTATGGTTGTGATTTCATCACCACATAAGTCCCAGTGTCGCTGAAAAAAGTGCGCCGGATAGCCATCGGGTCCAGGAGCTTTTGTTGGGAACATTTGAAACAGAGCAATCTTCACCTCGTCTTTGTGAAAAGGACGAAGCAAGAGGTTGTTCATCTCCGCTGTAACCTTGATAGGAACCGTAGCTAACACAGTCTCCATCTGGTCCGTACCCTCCGATGTATACAAAGCTTTATAGAAATTCGTTGCTAGCGTACCCATCTCCTGTTCGTCTGACGTGAACTGGCCATCTGATTTACGCAGCCGCACGATTCTATTTTTCTTCTTCCTCTGGCTTGCTCGTAAGTGAAAAAATTTTGTGTTCTTGTCGCCCGAAGCCAGCCACATAATACGTGATCTCTGTTTCCACATAATTTCCTCCCTATGGTTGAGCTCTACAATCCGATCAACAACTTTAGTTTCTGCATGCGTTGGCCCAACTCGCCCAGGTTCAGAACGTAACCTGTCAAGCTCACTATTTAATTTCTTTATCTCCCTTCTGACACTTCCAAATGATTGTAGCTCCCATTCACCAAGGCGCCCAGAAACCAAGGAAAGCTTCTCATGGAGTTCCTGGAGCGTGCTTGCCTTGCCGGTTCCTGTCCAGAGCTGCGTCATCATCGCAAGAAAATCAGTGTGAGTTTCCCACATTAGCTCATACCTGAACACTTTCCTCCTCCTTGTCCTCCTGCGGCGATCCCGATTCTGAGCCCAACGCAAGACGATGGGATCATGGTCCGATGCTGCTGAGGTGAGATGCGCCACCTTGGCATCCGGGAACCTCACACACCAGTCAGCAGAAGCAAGTGCCCGATCGAGACGCACACGACAGAATGCGCCTCCTGCAACTTTTTTCTCGAACGTCCAACTGCGGCCCTCATAACCTAAGTCATACAGGCCACATACATCCACCATCTCCCTAAACCCCTCTATCTGAGCGCGACTGCGCTCCTGAACTCCAACATGTTCTGATCTGTGAAGGACTTCATTGAAATCACCTATACAGACCCAGGGAAGGGGAGATGTCGCTTTAATGAACTTCAATAAATCCCACGTCTTATGCCGTTCTGGGATTTGCGCCTCACCATAAACACATGTCAGCCTCCACGGCTCACACCCATTCTCTGTAACAATTGCATCGATATGGTACTGAGAGAATGGTAAAATTTCCACTCTAGTATTATTGTTCCAAAAAATGCCTAGACCGCCGCTTCGGCCCGAACTGCTAACAGCAAAAGCACAATCAAAACCTAGAGTATTCTTGAGACCTTCAACACGCGCTTTGTGGACTTGAGTCTCTAGTACACAAAGCACCGTCGGGGCAAATTTCTTCGCGATCTCGCGAAGCTCCTTCACTGTCGCGGCGTTGCCCAAGCCGCGACAGTTCCAGCTTAAACAACTCATTGTTCCCGGCGGTGCTCCACCATGGAGCCCGCCACATTCTTGGTTTTCTCTGCCTCGCTCAAGCGAACCTCAACTTCTGTCTCACTCATCTGCGACTTCCTTGTTGCTGCCGGTGTCACCATATGTCCCCGCAAAAACTGCTTGCCCACCGAAAGCCCTAGCCCCTGCGCACTGCCAAGGCCGGGAAGCTGAGCAAGTCAGCCCCTTGATCAGCCCGAACAGCAGCAGGGGACGGGAAACTCCGGTGATGTGCAGTAGATCGGTCGAAATTCCTCCGTCTGGACACTGTCGCCGGAGTCGCCAGACCCTAGTCTCCTAGGTCACGCCGCCATTCGCGTCACGATTACTCGTTTGTGGCATCTATCTTCTTCTTTTTTTCTGCAAAGCCCACCTTTTCTTAGTGGATCGAACGGGCCGATTAGGCGAGCCGCCCACGATTGCCGGAATGGCGAATGGGCTTCGTCCAGAGTCCAGCTCACGTCCCGACCGCCGGGCCCAAAGGTTCACGCGCGATCCGATAGCGTCAGGCATGGGCACGCCTGCCGGCGCGGCGTCATGGTTGAGGCCGAAGAGCGAGCCGCACGGCTAAAAGCGCGTCGCGCCGCTGTGCTGGTGCGAGCAATTTCTACTGCTCTATAATCCACATCCCAATCGCCCCTGACCGTACCATTTCCACACTCCTACCTCACCTTCGGACCTTCCCCTCGCGTCTCGCTTGCTCCAGAGACTACAAGGTACGCTTTGCTCTCCCTGCGTCTCGTTATCCACTCCTTATCCGATAATGCTCGGCGCGCCCTGATGCACACAGTTCACTATAGACTATGGTTCTCAGGCTTTCCGTAGTCTGTGACAGCGAGTCATCGTTGCATCTTTCAGTTAACAAACCCGCAAGTGCCGTAGGTTTCGCGTTTCTGAATGCCCGCCTCGTTGCGCTGCTCGCGCTGATGAATCTGAGCTGCCCTTGTTTGCCATCTAATCTGGTAAACGTCGGGAGGTTTAGTACAGGGCACTGGGGTAGTCAATCGGTCCATATTGTTGGTTTGGCACTGAATTTTTGTGAGGGAAAGTTTTGCACTGAATTTTTCAGGGGTAGCTTGCCTGACAATACACCGGTCATTCAAGAAACATGATCTTCAACAGATAATTCTAATGACGAAAGTAGGATGACTTGGAGTTATGAGCTGGATAACTACTCTGATAGGCTGCAAATTTCTAAAATACACAATGCGTGCCGTGGGAGACGTTTTGTGTGCTCTGATGGGTATAACTTGTGCCAGAGGCATTTCAGTAGTATCAGTTCAGTCTTTTTGAGGTCCAATCTTATACTCCAAAAGGGATTGAGATCACTAAGATAGGGTGTGGAGGTTCAAGTGGGGATGACAAAGATCCACATCGAGCTTCCCATGGAAACGGAAAAGCTTGTCCATCACCATGACCCTGAATCCTGATATGTGTCATCCACTTCAATATCCACATCCATATCCAAATCAGAGCAGTTGGTAAACGTCATCGGGTGCCACTGGGTTTCTTTTCTTGATCCAGTAGTTGACTGTAATACCACTATTTGTACTTTAATTAAGAAGGTGCATGTCATTGAAAGAAACAAAATTGTCATCTTTAGCCACTAATCATCCAGGTTCAGGGCTTCTGCAAGGGTCCACCTTTTTATTGCTTACGTAAAAAAATCTTGCTTTTAGTCATCAGAAAGGGACCAGGGAAAAAAATCATATGGCTTGCTTTGTGCCATGGACATGCCTAACTTGTTTCATAAATCATAAGTTTTTACAAGAATCATCCAAGAAATGATTGTTTCTCTTTCATAGTGAGACCCGCTAAGATTGTTAAAGCTTGTAGAGAGATGCTATCCTTTAGTAGCGTTTGCTTTGAGCTCTGCACTTGTGGCCAATTAAGCTCTTTATCTACTGTTTCATTACTTTCATATGGTAATTTATTTACTCCTGAATCCTGACCCCTGTTATTACACCCTAGTTGAGTGTTTAAATTGCACCAAACCATTTGCATTGCTGATGGTGAATGAACCTTTTCAGTATCCAGTCTGTATCAACTCGTACATAAACTTGGTGTTTACGCCATGCCTTAAAAATGAAAGTCCAGTCTGACATTTTTACCGGACTTGTAATATTTTATGAACTAGAATGTATTTTCGCATGCTTGCTAGTACATGCAGAATACCTCTGCTCTGCTCGTTGAATTCTGATTAGTACGATTTTTTCCAGGTCTGAAACATCCAGACGGATGGCGACTTCCATTCTCTGCAACTTCATGGCCACGCCACAGACCAACGTGCGTCTGCAACCTTCACCGAGCAGCAGCGCAAAACACCCTGTGAGCCTGAGCTTCCCACGGAGCACGCCGACAGCACCGGCAGGCCTCAGAGGAGCAGCGCGAGACGTCCGCGTCGCCGCCGTGTACAAGGTAAAGCTGGTCGGGCCCGAGGGGAAGGAGAAAGTGATCGACGTGCCGGACGACGGCTACATCCTGGACGCGGCCGAGGAGGCCGGGCTGGAGCTGCCCTATTCGTGCCGCGCCGGCGCGTGCTCCTCGTGCGCGGGCAAGGTCCTGGAGGGCGCCGTGGACCAGTCGGACCAGTCGTTCCTCGACGACGGGCAGGTCGGCGCCGGGTACGTGCTCACCTGCGTCGCGTACCCGGCGTCGGACTGCGTCATCCAGACGCACAGGGAGGCCGACCTGTTCTGAAGAAAGGCCTGCTGCCGTCGTCCCGTCTCCTGCGCGGAACGCCTCAGCCACTTTTTCCACGGCCGGATCCGTTCAGATTTATCAGTGTTGAGTTTCTTGGCACTGCGATTAGGACATCGTGTGCTTTTCGTTGCAATAGACAGAACTATCACCGTCCGCTTCACTTGGCACGAGCAAATGTATGTTCTTGTCTGGTGTCTCCCCGTGTGTTATTCTCGACGGACGTCTCGGAATCCGCCGATCAGCCAGTCTGCCTTGAAATTGACGGCCGCCGTGTGTGCTAGAACGCATCAATCAGTTCGCTTCAGTTTCGCCGCTGTTACGGCGACGTACAGTACGTCCACGGGGAAGAAACGGACGACGCAGCTTTCAGGAATATTGGCGCCGCACTGCGACGCCGACGCGGGCAGCAGGCGGTCGCGCCGCTGAAAGGCCCTGCCGGTAGAGCGCAATAATTCGGAGCTACTACTCGACAGGGACTGAAGGCCGTGTCACATGAAAAGGTTCGCGCGCGAGCGACCTCGACGGAATGAGGAGGTGCCGGCCGGCGGTTGCTGGAGGAATGTATGAGCTAGGATTCGCGCCTTTTCTGGACTCCGAAGTCCGAGCTCGTTGTGATCCCGATTCGTGGCTGGTATTTTGTTGGTTGGTTGAGGAAGGAAAAAGAAGTTTGATGAATGCTTTTTGTGCCACGGTGTAAAGAGAAAGGACTAAAGAAGAGCCGCTAGAATCCGCTAGAACGGATTCGCGTGTATCTGGACGGGATATTCGACGGATCAGCGTTAGGTGTGGCACCGAGCGACCGTCAGTCCCCTGTGCGTGGTGACAAAAGTCGATGCAACAGAAGCTGATGAACTGGCTGAAAGGCGATTTTGTGCCGTGATGATGGCGAATCAGCGGCGTCGAATGGAAAAGGTGGGAGATCATTCAGGTGTTGTCCAGGCGCCGCGCGCGGACCAGATTGTTCCAGCTAACCCAAAATTTGGTTTACTCGTTGGCAATGTGGAGCATGAGCGCTGTAGGTACCTCGTCAGATGCAGATTTCCCCGTTGCCCGTTGCAAGGTTCAGTAAATAAAACCTGTCTCTGGTGTGCAAGTTCGTCACTGCCTTGTGACGGAGCTGCGCGCGCGCAAATGGGAAACGGCAGGAGTCGGTGCGGGAATTTTTTTATTTAAATAATATTTTTATTATTGAGAATTACAAAAATAATACCGGAAATGAAGAAATTTCAGAAATAATACTCAGTCGGACGTTGGTCGCACGAAAACCTAGTAGTAGTACGTTGGTTGCACGAAAATTGAGTAGCAGTACGTTGGTCGCACGACTACTCTATTTTCGTGTGTTGAACGCACGACTACATGTTTGAACATACAAAATTTATATTAAAATATAATAGTAGCACGTTCAACGCACGAAAATTCCTTAATTAATTTTTTCTTGCATGCATTTTTTGTTTCCCATTTGTTTTGAGTGGATAGTCAATATTTTGTGGTTTGTAAGGTTTTGATACGATAAAAAATTCGTCGGTGGGGAGGGACGAGGGGGGAGATGTGGACAAGCAGCCTGTTCGGCATGGCTGGCTGAAAGTACTGTAGCTACAGTACCACTGTAGCTACAGTACCTACGTATTTTGTCGAGATACAGGTATTTGGGTCTATACAGCCACCAGCCGCTACAGTAACCAGCTGCTACAGTTCCTAATCAGCCGCTACAGTGGTAGAATCCTCTCACAAAACACTATTCAATCAGCTGCTACAGGGATCACCCCAGCCCAGCCGAACAGGGGGAAGGTGAGCCGGATGCGAGTCTGACACACAGTAGTTGGGCTCGGCGCGGGGCCCGGTCCACGTGCCGCCTCGTCGGAGCGGCGTCACACGCGCCGCGCCCACCCGATCGAACCGCGTCGGCCGCCACCGCCCCATCACCCCGCACCGACGTGACGCCACGCCCCTGTCTTGCTGCCCTTCCCGTGGTCCATGCCCCCCCGTATTCCCGTCACGTCCCATCCCGCATCTCAGGACTCCGACCGGCGGCGGCGCGCGGCCACCCCAGCCACCTGCCGCTGCCGGGAATCCCACGTCCAACATGGGCCCCGTTCCGCTTCGGGAGAGACCGTCCGGAGACCTCTCGGATCGGACGATCGTCACGGCACGCCTCCGCCTTTTTGACTTTGCGTAGACGCCATTTGTGCGTTGTGACGCTGACTCGCGCACCCTTGTTATTGTTTCCCTCTTGCCGCGCGCCGTTACAGAACAGCTCCAATATCAACAAACAACCGCCGATCGATGATGCCATACCACGCCGAAAAGGGCACCAGGTGACGAGGCGGCACTCGGGCACGAGATGCTGGCGCACACGCCGAACCGGGGCTTGGTCGGTGCGGATCTGGGCGGCACACGCGTCGAGCGCGAGAAGCCGGCCGCAGCTCGGCCGGAGGCGACACCGCAGCTACCCCGCCGCGCTGCTGCCACAGTCTGTTCCGCAACTCGCCAGGCATCTACCGGCCGCGCGCGGGTTCCTCGCGGCTTCCATTTTTCTGATACATCGACCGACCTCCGTGCGCTCTCCAGTGCTCCACGGCCGCGCACACGCGCAAAACGGACAAGCGATCGCGCGCACGGCGTGGCGTAACAGCTGGGGCTAGCCCAGGCACGCGGACCGCGGACGCGGCTTCTCATCAGTTGTCGCCTGCTCAGTCACTGCCATAAAACCGCCCCGGCCGCGGCTTCAAATAGCGCCAAGCGAGGGCCGCCGCCCCGCGCGCCTCTACAGACACAAGCAACACCCTAGCGCGGCGCGAACACGCGACGACGGCAGGAGAAGAAAGACTCCATTGACGCAAGCTAGTCCTGCTTCCTCTCGGTTGGGTCTCTCCTACCACCTCCATCAATCGATCGCGCCCGCGTCGCTCGATCCACCGACCTCACACATGGCCATGGCGGAGCGGTTTGGAGCTCGGCGGCCGTCGTCGTCCTGCTTCTGCATCATCGTCGTGCTCGTTGTCCTGCTGACAGGTGAGCCTTTGCCTTGTCGCATATGATTTCTCTCCCCACTGCTAGTTCGATCGAGATCACGAATTTCGTCGATCGGATTCGTGTACCGTGTCTTGGATGGTTTTGAATTTGTTTCCATCTTCCCTGACCTGTTTGGCTTACTGAAACTGCCTTTAACTGAACTGCGGCGTGCTAGATTACCGACTGGCTTTGGTTGACCGAGTACATGATCTTCACAAGAAGCACTCCTAGTGATACGAGTTTGACCATGCAGAGCTAAACACCGGTTTGCTATTTAGGCTCAATGATCTGTCCTCTGCTCTGCTAACCTCCTAGCTATGCCCTTTTTCATGCCATGCGTTACTCTTTCACTCCATTTTCAACTTACTACTCCCTTCATCCCAATTTACTTGGCATCCTAGCCTCATCCAGTTTTCTCGAAATAATTGTCATTCTCACTTCCCGATGCACCTTTCTCTCTTCCCAATACACCTCTATCTCTATCTCTCTCCTTCTCGTTTTCTGCGCACCTACCTTTACCAACTTTTCTTAATCTCCGTGCCGAGAGCTAAAACGACAATTATTTTGGGACGGAGGGAGTAAATCAGTGAATGATGATCCCATACTTTCCCGCTTGTTCAGTTTGTTCTGAAGAATTCAGTAATTCTTAAGGACATATGCCTGGCTTTTTTTAACGTATTAGTCGGTACGTGTTGCTGCTGTAACAAATTAAATGTTGGGGTGCTGTACTTGCTGGGATTAATTGTCTTATTTGAGCTCTTGACGGACGTCTAATGAGATGACATGGTCCCAATCAAAATGCTCCGTGGCGTAAGGCAGGCCGCCCATTAAGATAGCATCTCCGAAAAAAAAGAAAAAAAAATATGTTTCTGTGCTCGCCATTGTTTCCCGCGTCATCACTTACCGAAGAAACGAGTCTATATATTTGGCGCCTTTTCGCCCTCAGTTTCTCCATAACTTTCTCCATAAAGTTTGTCTGGAAGGGAGTTTGCTTCTTTCGTAGTCGCCAGCGAAATCTGATATACTTTTTGATCACTTATGGCCACTGGAAGAGAAATTAATTAAAGAATATGCAAACTGAAAGACGTTTGACAACATCACAACGTACATGGTTTTTTAATTGGCTTGATTCTTGGTGGGACTTCCCAATCACATGACTACATGTGGACCAGGGCTCCCGTTGGATCGTGTGATGATTAATCAAGTAGAGTATAATTTTGTATGCAGAGATCGATTCTCTACTTCCTCACTTTTTTAACTCGGTGAACACACTAGGAGATGAAATGGTGTGTCTTACCGTGCAGATGCTTTGGCCGGTGATTGGTAACTGTATATCTGGTGCAATATGGGTTCTTTGTTAACCAAGTGTTTTATGTTGCTCATATTGCTAGCCCCGAGGTGTTATATCTATATCGATGTATGGTAGTATCAGTGAAATACAGAACACTAGTGTCAAAATTGCTAACAGATATGCAATGCCTTGCAGGTCAAGTTCTCCGACGAGCCGAGGGCATGTCCGTGGGCATCAACTACGGTCAGATCGCGGACAACCTCCCGTCCCCTCGCCGTGTGTCATGGCTGCTCCGGTCGATGCAGGTGAGCAAGGTGAAGCTCTACGACGCGGACCCGTACGTGCTGAGCGCGTTCCTCGACACGGACGTGGAGTTCGTGGTCGGCATCGGCAACGAGAACGTGTCGGCGATGGTGGACCCCGCCGCGGCGCAGGCGTGGATCCAGCGGCACGTGCAGCCGTACCTCCCGACCACGCGCATCACCTGCATCACCGTCGGCAACGAGGTGTTCAAGGGCAACGACACGGCGCTCAAGGCCAACCTGCTGCCGGCGATGCAGTCCGTGTACCAGGCCCTGGCCGCGCTGGGCCTGCAGGGCCGGGTGAACGTCACCACCGCGCACTCCCTGGACATCATGGGCAGCTCCTACCCGCCCTCCGCCGGCGCGTTCCGGCCCGACGTCGCGCCCTACCTGCAGCCCATCCTGGGCTTCCTGTCCATGGCGAGGTCGCCGTTCCTCATCAACTGCTACCCTTACTTCGCGTACAAGGCCGACCCGGGCAGCGTGCCGCTGGAGTACGTGCTCTTCCAGCCCAACCCCGGGGTGATCGACCCAAACACCAAGCTCAACTACGACAACATGCTGTACGCCCAGGTCGACTCCGTCTACGCCGCGATCCAGGCGCTGGGGCACACCGACATCGACGTCAAGATCTCCGAGACCGGGTGGCCGTCCAGGGGCGACCCCGACGAGGCCGGCGCGACGCCGGAGAACGCCGGGACGTACATCGGAAACCTCCTCCAGAGGATCGAGATGAAGCAGGGCACGCCGCTGAGGCCGTCGGTGCCCATCGACGTCTACGTCTTCGCTCTGTTCAACGAGAACCTGAAGCCGGGGCCGGCGTCTGAACGGAACTACGGCTTGTTCTACCCCGACGGCAGGCCGGTGTACAATGTCGGGCTGCGTGGCTACCTTCCACCGATGGATGAATCAGAAGGCACAAGAAAGGTAAGGCCTTCACGCTTTCTTTTTGTAGAATTCGGCATAGCGGTTACATACTTTCTGCATATGACGCGTAGATTAAGTGACTATCTGTCCTTTCCCATCATTATGCTTCCATGATTTTGATATGCTAGTGGCACAGGCAGTGAAAAGAAAATAACAGTCAAAATGTGTGTTTCATTGCTGTGCAAAGTTTCCACTGTTATTATGAAACTTTATCTTTCGCATTTCTACTTTGAATGAGATCCAATAAGTAACAGCATCGCTTTCGTCGTTCTGCAGGCGGTTCCTCTATTTTCCCTCATCACCGTTGCATGGATCACTCTTCTCTTATCCTGAGAAAATATACTGTTGACTGCAGCAGTTAACTTGATGGAGAAGGTGCTGAGCTTGAGCATCTCTTGCTGCTAGGATGGCACTAGCAGATCAAAAGGTAAGACAATAATCCTATATTCTGCGTCGGTAACGTGGTTTGCAACGCAGTATCAGCATACATTACAATTTCTTAGAGAAATGATTGATCGGCACATGTTCTTTCAGGGAAGCTCCAGATGCAGAATACTACGGGAAATTGGAGGTGGTTTTGTTAGCATTCAGGAGCTAAATTTGCTCCACACTGACAGTGAAGACATGAAGTAGAACTAGCTGAAGATTAGAAACGATAATTGGAATAGCATACATTGTTAGATTGTTCGATACAATTTCTCTTTATTTATTTTTTCAGAGGATGTCGTATTTATGAACTGTACATTTGTATATCGCTCAAACTCAAATAGTTAGGAGATTAATCCAGGTTGAGGTTGTCAATTAGCACCACATAGGATTGCTTCTATAAGAAGTTTTCCTTTCCTCATAATTTGCAAACATGGAACCCCAGCTCACATTTTCGGAAGCAAAGCAGTGGCACCTTTGGGCCATGTGGATTATTCCGGAGGTGTCTTCAAAATGTGGCATCTTGTGTTTCATTTGCGGTGTTCGTTAACCACTCCGGTGTGAAGACAAAAATTAGTTAGTCTTTTTCGTAGAAAATAATTTTTTGCCAGTTCTTGAGGGGAAGGGAGACATTTGAAAGTCCATCTGAACCAGAAATGGTAGCATGAGAGCCCAACATACATTATCTGCCCATACAAGAGATTGAAAGCCCAAGAGGAAAAGCAAGTGGACCTTCGCTGCTCGGTCTCCTGGGCCCTGGCCCATGCCACTCCTAGCACTCATGTCAGTTTGATCCTCGACCCAAATAAACAAGAAAAAAATATTCTAGTTCTTGAAGTTAGAAATTGGCCTTGATTTGCTAGCAACTCACCTAATGCAATTGTTTTCAGGAGAAATTGCAACGGAAATTTAGAGGTACCCTGAAAAAATGCACACGACAGAGTATGCAGAGATCACAAGTTTTTCCATTGGAATCTTTTTGCCGTTATATTTTTTTTTGCCATTATATTGGAGCTTATCGTTTGTCTTTAACTCGTAAGAACAAAAAGAAAACTGTTGTGTGAGAATAGGGCACGGGGTACAACACCTGTTTCTGTTCCACTTATCAAGAAATCTAAGTTAAATGCTGGAGGTTAGAAAACAGAATTCCCATGCGACCAATCTCTTCTAAGTGCACAAAGCGCCTCTAAAAAAACAGAGCAAAAAGCGTAGTTCGTGTTATACTTTCAACCAAAGCATCGATGTGACCGGGCCAAGCCACGGCTTGTCCACAAAACTGTGCACCCGATAGACGATTAGACATGAACATCCACTCTTAGAGGCTCACCGCTCTCTCACATCACACATCCTTGTGTCTACAGTGTGCACCACGAATGTTGCCGGCACATGGAGTGCTTGTGGACGGCGTGTGTTCGTGCTTTGCAGCTGATAGAAAAGCACCATGCACCTAATCTTCCCCCATTACAGGTCATGGGGCGGCCAACTCGGAGTTAATCCCTGAATTTGTTTGTTGTTAATACTCGAGTGGGGATGTCAATATATATGTGACGCACTGCTATGTATTGCCTGTCTTTTGTTCTAACACTGACAACAGTTTGAATCCATTTTTTTTTTCATTATCAAAAAGAAAAGCTAAGGATGCATCCATTATTTCTGCCTGTTGAAGTGGTAGGCTATGGTCGTCGCCGAAAACCGAAACAAGTGGTGGAGTAGGCGACGGAGGTGATGGGTATAAAGCTTATCAGGGTCAAGCGCTTCAAGGTGCCACTATTATTCTGGCCGCTGTTCCGTGGAGAATGTGCCTATGAACACTGAAGCTCTTGCAAAAGCTGTGGTCCTGAACTCACACGGATGTGTTCACGTTATAGTTGGATATATTCCTTTATTCCTTCCTTCAGCTGCGTGTCGTGCCTCGCCGTTCGCGTTGAAGGCCATCTATTTATTTGTAGTGATCAATGAATTTTGCTGTGGCGCGAAAAAAGCGGTAGGGCGCGAGTGCATTTGTGAATTAAGCTGGATAATGTTGGAGGGCGTGGCCGAGCCTTGCGCTGGCGCGGAGGACGTGGCTTCGTTACCTGACCGACGACGCGTCTCATCTCTCGGCTTCCGACTCTGACGACCGACCCGACCCTTCTCCTAGCACGCACGCATCCGAGCTAGGCTCGACGTGCTTTGCAGCACGTAGGCGAGCGTACGCGTATACCTACCTGATGGACGTGCTCCGACTCCCACGAGCGGCACTACCCCATGTCCTCCGAAATTCTGCAGATGGGCGGCACTGTCATCGTGGCGTACAAGTGGCGAGTGGCGAACTTCCTATGTATACATGGTCCTTCGTCAAGTCCAAGCGCAAGTCACCACGTCCATTAGCAGCAACGTTTTCTTCTCGCTTGGAGACCTCTGGTCGCCGAAGATTCCCGCCATCCAGCGTCGAGGTTGACGCGTCTCTGCAAAAGGTTAGCGGGTCCTTCTGAGGTGTGGCCATCGGCATCCGCAACCTCATCCACGACCCTTCATGATTGCCGCTTTTACGATCCTCTGATAGATACTGCGAATAATCGACCATCTTTTTGGGTCCCTTTTTTTCTTTTCAGGGGTAGGAGGAGCTTTGCATACAGGAGCGGAAAGAGGTGATTTGTGGCGCCCATGGCATTGCCATAAGCCGTATCTGTTCCTATATATTTGTGCGTTCTGCGTTGCATTGACTTTCAGAGTGTTCTTATGCGCGCTTGCCTCTCCAATTTCAGGTTCGGAGCTTCCAGGGCAGCAGAGATGACGACGTCCCGTGGAAATGCTGTGTTCCTCCTGCTGTTGTCAGCTTCCTGCCTCGCCGCACTCGCTTGTGACCCGAGTACGTGGTTCTGTTTTGTGTTCTCTCCAGCCTCTGTTCATTTAGTTGTATTTTTATCGCGACTGAATTCAGAGTTCTCGTTTGCTTTCGATTCCTACGGTTCCATTCTTGCGAAATTATTTCTTATCATGGCTCATAGTGAATTTACCTCCTCCTCTCTGATCTGTGGCATGCCTGCAAACAGATGGCGCGAAGTTTGGGTACGTCGGCTCCATGGGTCCTGACCACTGGGGCAGCCTGAACCCCAACTTCACGCGCTGCGCCAAGGGAACGAACCAGTCCCCGATCGACATCGCGACGGACGAAGCCGTCTACGACCCGGAGATGCAGCCGCTCCACAGGAACTACACCTTCGCCAACGCCACCGTCGTCGACAACGTCTACAACATCGCGGTTCGTCCCCCCCAACAAAACAGAGTACTGTATTTTCAGCTTCGAAAATCCTCTACCGCTGCTAACTGACGCTCTGAAAAACTTCGTTGGCGTGCAGCTGCGCATGGAAGACGCCGCCGCGGCAGGGAGCGTGAGCGTCGACGGGAAGCAGTACAAGCTGAAGCAGATGCACTGGCACTCGCCGTCCGAGCACACCGTCAACGGGCAAAGGTACTTTTGCACCCGCACTGTAATCTGTTGCGCCGATCGTCATGGATTCATTTTGCCGTTCGTTTGGAATTGCAGGTTCCCGGTGGAGCTCCACATGGTTCATTCCAGCGACGACGGCAACATCACCGTCGTCGCCATCCTCTACCGGTTTGGCAGGCCGGACCCATTCCTATGGCAGGTATACCGCACAGTTCTTTGATCCGATTGCTTCAGCAGAGCATGACACTGTGCTCTGAAACTGAACTTTTGTTTGTTCTGTTTTTGGGACGACAGATACGGGACAAGCTCGCCGCGCTCTACGCAGAGGGCTGCAACGCGGAGAAAGGCGCCCCGGTCCCTGCCGGATTCGTGAACCTGCTGTCGCTGCGGCGGCACGCGTACATGTACTACCGGTACGTCGGGTCGCTCACCACGCCGCCGTGCACCGAGTACGTCGTCTGGAACATCCTTGCCCAGGTATACATGCATGCCCCCGTTTTCAATCGAACAATTGCAGCCGTTTGGGTTCATGCTGTATGTACAGATTATGTTCCGAATTCGTGATCTCTGGAACGCGCGCAAAATGCTGCAGGTGAGAGAGCTGACGCTCGATCAGGCCGCGACCCTGACGGCGCCCCTGGAGGAGGCGTACAGGCACAACAACAGGCCAACGCAGCCGACGAACGGCCGCACCGTCAAGTTCTACCACCGGTTCTGGAAGAACAAGGCGTCGCCGTAGAGATGGCGTGTCGCTTCGAGTTACCGTGTTTGCCTTCAGCAAAGAGTTGCTTACTCATTCTTCACTTGAATTAGCTGCTAGGTTCATAGGTTCGTGTCGTCAGTCAGTAGTCATCGCCGGCTACTTGCTCGGTTATGGTGTTCTGGAGTTGGTCAGTAGTATAAGCGCCTGAAGGCTTTAGGTTGTTAGTAGTAGTGAGTCGATTACATCAGTTTAACGAGTTTCTGTCTTGATGATCTTACTACCACTGTGCTCTAGCGCCTGTTGAATTTGCAAACAATGGTGGCAGAAAATGCTAGAGAGAAAATACGAAAAGAAAGAAAACTACCACAGTAGTAGTAAAATGTGCAAAAATTCCAGTCGGATGGTGCAAAAATCTATGGTTATCCGCGCGGGTTGTACCACTTTAGCCGTTCTTGACTACTCGCACAGTCGTGCTCGATCGGTGCATGGTGAATCGATGATAAACCCCCGTGCATGCCGCTTGTCAAAACGAAAAGATAGGTCGCTGCAAAAAGAAAAACAGTGAAGAAAAAAAAAAGGAACGAAGGGCCCATCCGGGTTCGAACCGGAGACCTATTGATCTGCAGTCAATTGCTCTACCACTGAGCTATGGACCCGTTACGTAAGCTAGCTGTTAAAGATGATATATGAATGTAGTTATGGCAGAGGACAAAAAAATTTTGTGGTGAAATCAAAAAACAAGCTTGCCTTCCAATCGACCAGGTCCCCAGGGTAAGATCACGGTTCCCCAGCATGGTCGTCTTCCTCGATGGCGCCACCGAGGTTCCTCCTCCCTCACGCGTGTCTTGGCCTTGAGCGTCGTCGTGCCCTTGCTTCTCCCCTTCTCTCCTCCTACGCTGCCTCACACTCTCGCGCCCCCATGTGCCATTGAAGCTAGACCCATTGTTCCAGCCTCTAAGACTTATTGTTCCGGCCACAAGAACCAATTCATCCAGCCGCTAGAAGCAATTGTTCCAGCCATACAGACGAATTGTTCTATGGACTAGAAGCAATTGTCACGGCCATACAGACGAATTGTTCTATGGAGCCACGCCCTCCTAGGGTGCTTGGCGCAGCGACGTGTGACACGACGGCGCGGGCTTGGCGGGAGGTACCTGGGTGCTGGCTTCGTGGGGCGCTGGTGGGCTTGGGTGGAGTAGGAAGATAACTAGTGGTCATAGCATCACTACCTTGCGTGCGGGGCCTCGCGCCCCCCTCCCCCCCCACACGAAAAATAATAGGCTACGGATATACTTCACTCTGTACCTTTGCAACGTCAATTTTACACATCAGATGGCTGAAGCGAAGAGGATACTCACGGAAAAGTCAAGGTACGGAGAGCTCCCTACCTTGCCATACCGAGGGCTTCGCTACTGTATATAGGAAGGGAGAGTCGATGGAGAGCCGTCGTGGTGGACAATATGAGAGCAATGAACGCGGTTAATTTTCGTTGACAATGGATACGCCACGAGAAGATCGATCAGTGTTTGCGATCAGATTTGATGCTAAGAATTGTTGAGGAGACTGATTGCCTGCCAAGTTATTGTTGATTAATAGAAAGATTGATTTCTTTTGATGGAAAAGAAGAAACAGAATTAAGACCCAGCCCAACACAGCACCACAAGCAATTCATTATTTTTGCAGCTTTTGAATTCTCAACAAAAGTTGTGGTTAGATTTCTTCCCGTTGAATGTTTCATATGCATTACTTTTGCAAACTCAGAACCATTTTATTTATGTACGTGAAATGGTTCTGAGTTTGCTACTAGTGAGATTGAATCTTTTTTTTCTTTTCTTTTCGAATTGGGCCATGCCCCTTTTTATTATCGGAATAACGGAAAACAAAGTTTGTCTGGAGTTACATGAAGCAGAAACAACATCTGGATAAATATCTAGCTACAGATTTGGGGGAGAAGCTAGGAGAAAGGTGGAAGCTACGAGAAGCTATAGATCACGAAATTAGCTTCTCTTGTCACCCTGCTCCTGAGCTTCGTGGGCCTGGCCGCCTGGCCTTCATCATCCTGGAGGGTTGAACCTGAAGGGCGAAACGAACTAGAACCTGAAACAGCAGCGCGGAAACATCCAATGACAGCTGTCAACTACACAAAAAAATATCATCTCAAAAAAAGAAAAACTACACAAAAATTATGTTTAGGAACCGTCATGCAATAGTTAACTATCAAATGACCCCCGCGATGATCAACGCACAAGAAACACATCATTACCCTCCAAAACTCCCCTCCCCTGCAACCCGGCCTCATCCAACTGCTCTGCCAACGGCACTTGACGTGACCACGGAGCCTTTTTCAAATATGCGCCGCTCCATGCCTTTGACGCGTCCCCTTTTAAGACCGAACCCCGTCCGCTCCTCGTCAGTGTCCGTGATCAGCACTCACTCGTAAGCAGCCAAGAAGTGAAGGATGCCTCAGCTCGCCTGCGTCAGCGGCGGCGAGCCCAAATCGAAGGTGGCGTGCGAAACCGCCGCCGCGCTCCCCATCTCCGGCTCTGATGCCGGCGTCTGCAGCGCTCGTGCCGACGACGCGGGCGCCCCGGCAGAGTCGGTCCTGTTGCGGGTACGCGACGGCGTCGGCCTGGCCGTGCTGTTCGGCGCGGCGCTGCGGCGGGACGGCTCCACCAAGGGCAGCTCCAACCCCAAGGCAGCGGCCTCGGCCGCGGCGCGCGTCGGCTTGCCGAGAGCGAGCTCGAGGAGGCTGCCGACGGGCAAGGCTGTCGTCGTCGCCGTTCTGCCCGCGGGCAAGGTCGTCGCGCAGGAGCGCCGCGCTCCACGGCGCGGCTGGGGGCGGCGCCCGGCATCCGGGGCCAGGGTCTTCGCCAGCGAGGCCGTGGGCGCGGCGGAGCCCGTGTCCCCGAAGGTGTCGTGCTTTGGCGCCGTTCGCTCGGAAAGGCGCGCGGCGCCGCCACCCGAGAAGCTAGAGGAACAGGAGGAGCGCAGCAGCGGGTGCTGGGCGAGCGTGACGGCAACGGTGCGTCGCCTATGTTGGAGCGACAGCGACCCTGGCGAGGATGAACCGGAAGCGAGCGCATCGAGTTCCGCGGCCTCGACG
Organism: Eragrostis nindensis; assembly: GCA_012490785.1. NCBI lineage: Eukaryota > Viridiplantae > Streptophyta > Magnoliopsida > Poales > Poaceae > Eragrostis > Eragrostis nindensis. Next base: position 930,412 of record JAAXCT010000084.1, read on the forward strand.
CCGGAGTCACCCCCGGACGCCGTCCTGTCGCCGCCGCGGCCGGTGGTCGGGCTGGGAGACGTGAAGAGCCTCGCTTCGCGGCGGTGGTCCGAGACCATGGCAGGCGAAGGACGCGGGCTTGGTTCAACTTGAATCTTCGGGAGGCGCGGCAGCAGCGCCGTCGTACGCCCGTCCACGGTCAACGATGCAACTCCCAAGCCAGCATCGCTCCTCGGAACTACTCTACTTGTGCCCGTTCTTGTGTCGTGTGTGACTGACCACGTGAATGTGTGCGTCTTGTGTCTGTGTGTTTGTTTGCTTCTGTAAAAGCTTCATCTTGTACATTGTGCTGCTTCGTTCTTGGACTCTGGTCAGTTCCAAAGATGAACGCAATCAATTCCCCAAAAAAAAGAAAAAAAAAGAAAGAAAGATGAACGCAGTCAAAATGGTTTGGCGAACGGAAAGAAACTGAAAAGTTGACTTTTGCACTGAAAAAAAGTTATGAACTTTATGGGCTCGCACGCGAGATTGGAAGCCCAAACGGGCAACCCAGAATGAGCCAGCCCAGTATGTAGGCAGTCCCACTGGTCAGACTCTCGTACGAAGGACCAACGGATCAGGCTGACACCGGCCGCGCCACTTTTTTCCGGTTCTGCGCCTCCCGCTGCCGCAATCCGCATCCGCCCCAGCCGACCGTTGGAATGAAACTCCCACCGTCACCACCGCACCAGCACGAGAAAATTAAAAGAAAACCCAATCTCCAGCAGCCCACGGCCATGACCGTTGCACAGTTCAAATCCCTCAAAACGCACACTCCCCCGAGCCAGTCAAGCGTCCGCTCCCACTGACCAAGAAAGCGAAAGCCAAAGCCGCGGTTAGACAGCCGCAGAGAGGAGCAAGCCGTGGCCAAGCGATGGGCTGCATCTCATCCAAGCTCCTCCCGCCGGGGCCCGGCGGCGACGCCAGGCGCGCCACGGTACGCGGCCGCGTCGACCACGTCGTCTCCCTCACCTCCACCACCTACGGCGTCCTCGACCTCCACCCCAAGCACGGCGCGGTAGCCGCGGCCGCCGCCGCCGCTGCGGCTGCTGCTGCCTGCGACGAGCAGGAGCAGCAGCCGCCGCCGGAGCAGGAGAAGCCGATAAGCAAGGAGTGGAAGCGCGCCAGCGTGCGGCCGCCGCCCCTCGTCGTGCCGAATGCCAAGAAGCCGGTGACGGCGAAGCCGGAGTCCTGCCCTGAAGTAATCAACGCTTGGGAGATCATGGAGGGGCTGGAGGAAGCCGACGCCGCGGCCGGATCGCCGGCGAAGAAGCCATCCAAGCCGGGCCGGTGGTCGCCGGCCAGGGTCCTCGCCATGGCGCTGCCGTCGCCCAAGCGGTCGGCGGCGAAGAAGAAGAACACGCCGGGGAAGGAGAACAGCCCGCTCCAGCGCTGCTCCGTGAATGTCAACAAGGACAAGCCCGGCGACATCGACAACGACAGGGTCCTCCGGCCGTACAACTCCATCGACAACTACAAGCTGTCGAGGGCGTCCAAGAGGTTCTCCCCGGGGAGCGCTCGGGTCGTCAGGAAGCCCGGCCCCGCCGAGACCGGCGGCGGCGGCATGTCGTCGTCGCGGCGGAGCCTGAGCCCGCTGTTCGACCCGGACCTCCTCGCGTCCATCGAGCGCGAGCTATCGGAGGAAGGCGCCCACATCAAGCGGATGGTCGGCTCCGAGAAGCCCAAGCACCCGAAGGCGGCGCCGCCGGCGATTGTCGCCGAGGGCAGGTGCCCGCCGGGGGGCGCCGACGCGGTCGTCCTCTACACCACCACGCTCCGCGGCATCCGCCGCACCTTCGAGGAGTGCAACGCGGTGCGGGCGGCGATCGAGGCCCACGACGTGAAGCTGATCGAGCGGGACGTGTCCATGGACTCGGGCTACAGGGAGGAGCTGCGGCTGCTGCTGGGCGGGCGCGAACTGCGCGTCCCGGCCGTGTTCGTCCGCGGCAAGCACGTCGGCGGAGCGGCCGAGGTGGCCAAGCTGGAGGAGGAGGGCAAGCTGAAGGCGCTTCTCGAGGGCCTGCCGCGGGCGCGGGTGTGGTGCGCGGGCTGCGCCGGCGTGCGCTTCGTCATGTGCAGGGACTGCAACGGCAGCCGCAAGGTGCTCGACGCCGAGCGCAAGGAGACGGTCAAGTGCGATCAGTGCAACGAGAACGGCCTCGTCCGGTGCCCCATCTGCTCATGATCTGATCGGCGCTGCGACGTAGTGGGGTGGATCTGGCGATTGGTGGTGTGGAAGTTGTTGTGGATTGCTGTGTTGCATTGGGTTGATCTGCCTGTCTACCCGGCTGTTTTTGGTTTTTCGATGCCATTTGCTTGTTGCGCTCGGCAACAGCTGCCAATGCAGTATGATGTATGAACTGATTCATATTGTTTTCGTATGTAATTTAGTTCCCTAATTTAATAGCACCTGATTATTCGAGGTCTATTGCAGATATTGTGCGTGTCGAGTGTGCTGAAATGCAGTTCTTCCACATCCATGTTCGTTGTTCTCACAGCCACAGAACAATCAAATCATCTTGTTTTGCAGCACAGTCACCCTTTCATTTGAGTCACATCTTTGACATGGATGGACAGAGGGATATTGGCGTAGATAACCTACGAAATGTATAAGTGGCTCACATTAGAGTTTTCATTGCCTCGGACAGCTTTCAATACTAATCAAAGTCATAATAATATATTGATGGCTCGGGGTTAAAATCCTTACCTTTCTGAAGGTTGCCAATTGCCACACAATTGAGAATCTGTAAACCGATGGCTAAGCGTTCAAATCTTTTCCTTTTCTAAGGCGGCAAAATTTCCACAAAACGAACACTCTGATTTCTTTGTATTTCTTGGAAGCTACCACATGCGTTGGTGGCAAAATACCCGCCAACTTTCAGAATAGAAATGGTGGCAATATACTATGTTTTTCGTTTTAGACGTTACTGCTATAGTAACGTACTATAAATTGGCGGCAATATCCTACGTTTTTTGGATTAAACGGTACCGCTATAGTAACGTACTATAAATTAGCGGCAATATACTGCGTTTTCCGATTTAGATGGTATCCATGTAGTAACGTACTACAAATTGGCGGCAATATAGTACGTTTTCGTTTTAAATGGTCCCACTATAGTAACATACTATAAATTGCCGGGAATATACTATCTTTTCGTTTTAGATGCTACCACTATAGTAACGTACTATAAATTGACAGCAATATACTATAATAATGTACTATAAATTGGCGGCAATAAACCGGTCGGCATCTATGCTTTTAAGGCGTCGCTTTGGCGCCAGGACGTCCTTGTCGCCTTACTAGGATTTAGCCAAGGCGGGGGAGAGAGGGAGCAGAATGGAAAAACGGGAAGGGGAACCAATAAGCAAGGTCGTCGCCGCCGCCATCCCTGTCTGATTCATCGCTGCTGGCTGGCAAATCTCCAGCACCCATCGATCCGGGAGGCATTGGTAGCAGGGAGGAGAGGCGGCACCAGAAGAGGAGCAACGGCGGAAGAGGAGCGGGGAGGAGCGGGTGCGGCGTCTGAAGAGGTGCAGGGGAGAAGCATGAGAGGAGCGGCGCTAGAAAGAGGAGCAGAAGAGGAGCGGCGCCAGAAAGAGGAGCGGCGATTGGATCGACACCTAAAACCTAGTGGGCTGGGCCAAGTGCCCTTTCTCTCCTCCAGACTTCCTCTGTTTTTCAATTATTCTGGAGGATATGGCGTCGCCTTGCCTCGCGTTAAGAACGCCTAGGCGTCTGGAAAGGTGCAGCACGCCGCACCTCGCCTTACCGCTTTAAAAACATAGGTCATGGTATTTCATCAAAGGAGTGTCCCAAATCTATCTTGACACGAAAACACGACTCAGAGTTTAAATGTTTTTTTTTTGCTTTCCGAAGGCAACTAAATTGCCAACAAACAGACACTACGATATCTTTTTCCTTGGAAGCCACAATAATCTACTGTGGGTTGGCCGCAAATACATCCTAACTTTTGCATTGTGAAATGGTGGCAAAATGCTAAGTTTCTCCTTTTGGATTGTACCATTATAGGAACGTGCAATAAATTGGCGGCAAAATATCACCAAGTTCGATATTTGCATGAAATGAAGACAAATTTCGGGAAGCAGACATATTTGAAGACAAATAGGAAATCCAAGTAATATTTCAATTTTAGGTATAAATTCGGAGTTGCAAGCTCACAGCTTCTCTTTCAAAGTCCCAATTCAATTTGAAGGTGATAACTACATGTTTGAATTACTTTTTTTTTGTTTCAGTTTAAAGCCATCACTTATTAGCCACTTGATAAAATTTTGCTTCATGAGTGTGAGTGCCTTCCTGTGTTTGATGAAACTTCAGAGTTCTCTTGTCACGACTCACGATCTGTGGTAGTGTGGTGAGTGGTGACGCAGATCTGGAAGAAGCACAGTAGTCGGATCACATTCCCCACTTTCGGTGTCATTCCAGCCGTTAGGATACCATAGACGGCCCAGATCAATTGCCATAGCCGGCTGTAGATTACCGGTCCAAAGTGTCCAGCACACGGCACACGGCTAGGGTTGGAAAAAAAGCTCGAGGCTCGCGAGCCAGCTCGGCTCGATCTTAATTTTAGCTCGGCTCGGCTCGGCTCGGTCTTCTTAATGAACCAAGCCGAGCCTCTAAAATAGCTCGTTTGTTAACGAGCCAGTGAGCTGCTCGCGAACAGTTCGATTAGCTCGATAGGCTCGATCATATAGAAATGTCAACTTTAATTCTCTAATAAGATGATAGTTTTATGTTGGGTAAAACTCAATTTATCATCTAAAAAATAAACCAAGTGCAATATAGATAAAAATCATGTTAAATGTTGGGCCATCTTTTTATTTTCATTTATTTTTCATCTTTATTGACTTAGATTGATATTTTTTCTACAATATTGTGTTATATTATGATTTTTGTGTTGTTGGCACATGTACTATTTAAAAACCACTTAAAATCACCTAAATTTTTGTCATAAAAGTTTTAACATACTTGGCTCGTGAGCCTAACGAGCCAGCTCGATCTTTCTAAATGAACCGAGCCGAGCTTCCATTTTAGCTCGTTATCATAATGAGCCGAGCCGAGCCAGCTCGTTATCAGAACGAGCTTTAATGAGCTGAGCTTTAACGAGCCGAGCCGGCTCGTTATCCAGCCCTACACACGGCACTGCACTGGAGAGATCTCTCGTGTCGTCAGTCGTCACACCGCCAGATCCCCAAATCCTCGCGGCATTCCGGCAATGGCGGTGCGCGCCAGCCTCGCCTGCTTCCCCGCTGAGCCGGCGCTCCACGCCTCCTGCGCCATGCCGTGGGGCGTCGCCGTCACTCCCTTCTCCGCTGCCGACGAGCGCGGGACCCCGCCGGCCACGGGCGACGAGGGCCACCTCCTCCCGCGCTGCGAGTCCTGCTTCGCATACTTCAGCATCCTCTGCCCGCTCAGCCGCTGGTCGTGGACCTGCGCCGTCTGCTCCGCGGAGAACGACCTCCCCGCCGACGCCGCCGCGCGCTACGCTGGCGACGGCGCGCACGACCCGCCCGAGATGCGTTCCGCGTTCGTCGACCTCCTCATCCCGAGTACGTGTCTCTCGCCGCTCTTATAGGATGCAATGCAGTGCGTGCGCTGATGTGAATGTGATGGCGGTGCACTCTTTTTTTGCAGGGGAGGAGGGTGATGCCGTAGTTGCACCTACGCCTGTGTACGTGGCGGCGATTGACTTGTCCTGTAAGATCATACAAAAGATCCTTTGTCTTAAGTTGTACATTTCTAGCTCTAGCATCACATTTTAGTGGTCACTGATCAGTAGACACTACTTTGTCCCGTTAGAAAATTTTGGTATGAACTGCCAATGATTTAAGAATGCTAAACAGGGTCCCAAGCATGATCATCGATTGCTTGAAGAGGGGTGTCAATGTCAAGTGACGCCTTCTGTGCTCATACCCTGCATTTAGCTCGTTTTAATCGATCGATATTTTCTTAAGTTCCTGTCTGTGGCGGTATGGTGCCTATGGATGTGTGGTTGCTTGGTTGCTCTTAATTTGTATAAATATTGAAACAACATTGCAAAGTTACAGTCGATGCCGATTCCAGAATTCCTTTCAATAAACGGAATCTATTTTCCATTACCAATGTGCCTAATTATTGACGTCCCAAGTTACTCCAATATTTAGCCTGAATTTGTAGATAGCTTAATCTGCAATTATCTTATCTGTTGAAAGAGTATTGCATTTTCTATAAGTGCGTATTTAAGATCTCATCTCCCATGATTTTTTCTGATCTTTTGTCTGGCGTTCATTTGTAAGCTTGCCTGCTTCTGATGGTTTATTTATTCATATTGCATTTTAGCTTCAGAGGAGTTTCTGGAGCTAGTGAAAAGTGCTCTTCTAGCAGCTCTTGAAGGTGAGGTCCAGCTTTAAGATTACTTTCATACAACTCTATGTACACTGATCTTTTGATCCCATGCAGCTCTTCCGCCAGGGTCATTATTTGGACTTTTGACGTTTAGCAGCAAGATTGGATTGTATGATGTTCAAGGACCGATACCTATTGTGAAGAATATTTTTATCCCTCATGATTCGGATGGGGCCTTACATGTAGACCTTGAAGATGTCATGCCTCTTCGTTCATTTTTGGCTCCTGTATGTATATTGTGATGCCTATCACATTTATTTCCTTATGTGTATTGTGTGCTATGTCTTCTATCCCCATAATATTCATCTCTTGTATTTGCTGATGTCAAGTTATATCTTAACAGATTGATAGTTACAAAAACAGCATTGCTGAAGCACTTGAAACAATTAAGCCGTTGTCTTCATGGGAAGTAGCAACAAGCACATCAGGAGGACAGGATCATGTATTGCATCATACACGTGGCTTTGGCATAGCACTGGATGTTCTTGTTAACTACCTAAGTTCAGAATATGGAAATGCATTCGAGCTTGGTATGTTAATAAACTTTTGACCACACTAATGCTTTGTTATTTTGTTTCAAGACTACTGTGTGAAGGCTAGAGTACTGTGTGCTGTTCTTTACCTCACCTCCTACAACTCATTATGCTAATAATCTCGAAAACAGCTAGGATTTTTGCATTTTTATCTGGTCCACCAAATTATGGCGCTGGGAAACTAGATACAACAAGCTCTGAGGACCACAATGCTGGTAAAGCTGGGGATGCTGATAATGTATTGCTTCAAGATCAGACAACTTTCTACAAAAATCTGGTAGGTTTTCATAAAGATTAGTCAATATATTATGATCGTATTTTAGAATATATCTAATTGGCATATCACAGGCTACTAGTGCTGTTCAAGCAGGTGTGTGTGTGGACATTTTCGCAATTACAAATGAATACACTGACCTTGCTTCACTGAAAATTCTGAGTGTTGAGAGTGGTGGATCGTTATTTCTTTATTCAAGTACAGATGAATCAACACTTCCACAAGATATGTAAGTTCAGTTACCATCTTTGTGTATCTTTATTTATTCAGCTGCCACCTCAAGTAAAATATGTTTAGGTAATATACTGCTGCTTCTGCTGGCCAATAAGATTTAGTGGATGATACTGTTGAGGATATTCTTCATATGTTCTATTGTAGACAGATGGTCTTTTTAATAGATTATCAAAAACTTTCTTATTGCATTATCGTTGTTTTTTTTCTTGTGAGGAGCATTATCGTTGATTTAGTACCAGGTCATGTTGAATTGCTTAAACCAAACGAATGTGAGCTTGAGGGTTGGTTACACTATCCTGCCCATGCCATATACTGCATATTTGGGCTTTAAAATATACACCTCATTCACCTCATTTCAAGGAAATAAGATCTTACATGTATCTATGCATAAAATCTACTATATATTCTGCATAGTTTTTATGAGCACTGGTTATTATGTACTCCCTTCACGTCATAATATGGATTCCACTTTGATTAAGAAATGATGAAACAAAGGTGATACATGCAAAGTTGACATGCCCACCCATTGAAAAGTTGGAAACAATCATTTTATGCTACCATGGATGGAGAACAGGACCTTATATTTTGAAACAAGATGACGGGAAAATGATTTATTATGTTATGAAAAGGAGATACGGCTATAAAGCTGCAAGAGTGTGATTTTTCATTTGTTTATCTTTTACAGATACAAATTGTTGAGCCGTCCATATGCTTTTGGATGCGTGATGCGGTTGAGAACATCATCACAGTTCAAGATTGCTAATTCGGTAATAATTCTGAAGGAGATGTGAATTACTTATATCAGCTTATTTATATGTTCATTTTGCTCATACATTTATTTTGTTTGATATTCAACAGTATGGCCATTTCTTCCCGGATCCTCAATACATGCACGTTCAGCACATAAATTGTTGTGACTCTTTTGCTACATACAGTTACGACTTCGAGTTTGAAAAGGATTCTCGATTTGCAAGGTAACAATATGTTCTCCTTCTCAGATTATATGCTTTAAACGGCTAACAACCAAAAACAGAAATTAGTTCTGTTTTTGGTTGTTAGCTGTAATTAGTTCTGCTGAACTGTTTTTGTTGTATCATGGATTTATTTTTTATTATTAGGTAAGCTATCTCTATTCTAGTCCTAAATGATTTTGTATGCCATGCCTCTATTGAAGCTACCGTAGAGCTGGAATTTTGGTCAAATATCAGGTTTCATTTTAAGTACTTAAATTGTTCTAGAATTTTTTTTATGCTTATTATATAAGAGAATATAATCAGCTAGCTATGTAATCATATCCCTACCGAGAACACTTCCCGTGCTACCACGTACTTAGGGAGAACGTTTTGTGTGCTACTGTGGGTTACCATTCTACCATGCCACCAAACGACATGCCGCAAAGAATGCACATAAAAAATTGCAACAAAAATATGGATTGATAGCTCATGTCATCTTTTACCATCTTGCAAAATTTGAGACACAATGGAAACTTGTGCAAGATGCAACAAAAAAGTGAAATCAGCACGCAAATAGTACCGGATAGCGGGTTCAGCATGAACAGTTGCAACCGACACTGTTTATGTTCTGATTTCACAATTTTATGCATCTTGCACAAGTTTCCGTTGCACATTAAATTCCATGATGGTAGAGGATGACATGCTTTATCCATCCATATTTTTGTTGCAATTTTGGATGCGTATGTGCGGTATTTCGTCTGGTACCACAGTAGCACCAAAGTGCAGAGAACACTTCCTGTGCTACCATGCACTAAGGTGTTACCTTGCTACCATACTAGCTTACTACAGCTGTAAAAAGACGCCATAAATTGTCAGTTAAAAAATTACATTGGCAGTGATCTTTTGAGATTTTTTATGCTACGGCTGCAGCTTTTTACTGTAGCGAACACAGCAATGGCTTTAGAAATCAAAACAGCCGCAGCCTCCCGCAGCAATCTGAACCGATCGCTGCCATTGTTCCGTATATGCATAATTTTATTCTTCAAAATTCTTAGACATCATTTTGTGCACCTGCAGGAGGACAAGCTTGCCTATTCTTCAAATTGCATTCAAGTACACAGTACTTGTGCACCATGGTGACACCTCAGATGTTTCTAATTCTGGTAGCAGGTACAGTTGTTTACAGACTAATTTGTTATTTATTTAGCGTGTTACTGGCTTACTGCTTTTCCTTGCAATTTAAATTCTATGCTTTTACTCAAGGTTTCTGTGGTTCTACGATGTTTGGCTTGCAATTTGTTTGTTAAGCGTTTACTAGTTCATAGCTTGAGAGTACATGCTATTCTTGAAGATGTTTTACACACAAGTATATGAATGATGATATATTTTGTGACGTGTAAATGCAACTTGTCCAGATCTGAATACTCGTTGCAAAGGAGGATAAGAGTTCGGACTATCCAGTACAACACAACTGCTAATATTTGGGACCTTTATGATTTTGTTGATCCAGATGTTGTTTTGACAATACTGGTACACCAGGTACAATCTTAATCTGTATTTTGTTGATGCAGCACAAGTTTTATGAACAAGCTTCTTGTCAGCACTTAGTTTTGATAAATGGGGGCATGCTGACATTATCTCGTCTCGTTCTTGTATTATCATATCCTGTATTCCTGTTAGCCGCAGCCAGCTTCACATTGTCAAATCGGCTCAAAATTCTGTAGGCCAGGTTTAAGTTTGGGGATTGGAAAAATGAAAAAGAATATGGACGCTATATTCGTTGTTTAATATTCTAGCAGATGCTAGAGCTACAATATAGAAAGTTTATCTCACTTTAAGTAACAAGGACATATATTGTCAAAAGCAGTGATTGCTGTCGCATAGTACAGTCAGTAACAAGGTGATGAGATGTAATTTTCTGTAATCCAGCAAGTTTTTAGTTCCTCTATTCAAAAAATGGATTGTCAGACTTCCTGCATGCAAGAAGAGATCAGAATTTCGTCGGTGTTGATTGTCATGCAAGACTAACATTTTAAGTTATGCACGCCTCACGAAACGGAATCCTGTCTTGGTTTATATTCTCTCAATGTCATTTACCAAAAATCCTGAAGGGAAATTCTGTAAGGTTTGATGATTGCCTGATTTCACTTAACATATGGAACATAGATACATCCATTCCATTTCAATACAGCCTGGTGACTAAACAAATAGGAGGAAGGTGTTTCGATTGCTAGATTAATTTTATGTTGAGTTGTTCAAAACAAGATACATGATGTATATCCAAAGTTTAGACGTGTAGTTGCACAGAAAATCATTCCGTTTCAGATTTGAACAGAGTCCATTTACAGGTTATTTTGGCTTCTTTAAGTGATTTGGTAGAAGCAAGGTTGTTGCTCCAAGACTGGTTGGTGACTGCTATTGCTCAGTGCAACAAGGCTTACCAGAACGTTGCATCTGGAGGTGGTGCTGGAATTTATAATGTTGATGTTAGTTTCTCACACTGCACACAACTGCAGCCCCTGTCACGGTTTGTATTCTCCATTCTATTAAGCCCCCTGCTTCAAGTCAACAGTGAAGGTACTCATCTGGATTATCGGACATATTTGCAGTGCCTCTTCAGGTAATGTGTGTCTTTATTCTTCATACCGTGGAACTGTTAGAGCAAGCCACTAGCTGGATGATGAATTTATGAAGTTTATTGTTATGAAATATCATAAATTAGAGCTTGTAGTTGTTTATGAGAACAATGGAGCTTTTGAACCCATCATCTCAACCGGCAATTTTCTGCAAATTTGTTCTTTCAAAATCGGAATGTCTTGTGGTTCGAAATTTATGAGCTGTGGAAGTATGGTATCACATATTTGTAATTTGCCTTGTTATATCGTGGCACGCAGACCGCAATTGTAGTCCAGTTCTGGTGCTTAATACGGGGTTATTGAAGATTGGTTGATTTGAACTCATAGACTGTTCATTGTTACTTACCTCTATTTTCTGACAGTACGCTGGAGCCAGCTTCGCTTCGGCAGGCTATTTGGCCTACATTGGTCTCATACTCCTCCCCTGACGTAGAAGCAGCAGTGCATCAGTCACTAAGTCGTACTGTGTTCACTTGTGAGAGCCCAATATTTCTTCTTGATGCATACAGCGAGATTCTGGTGTATTACTCGCCTACAACTAGCAGTGCAATCCCTTTTCCGCCTCCACGTGATTGTGAGTCCATAATCCTTCACTCATCTAGTCATTATCCGACCAATGTGTATCATTCACGTTACAATGAAACCCGTTTGCAGGTCTATTGAGATCAACAATCGATAGATTGAAGCAAGAAAGGAATAAAACACCAAAACTTGTTTTCATTCACGGAGCACATGATGACATGACGGCGTTTGAGAAATACCTTATTGAGGATCAGGCCTTGGATGGTTTCCTTTTAAGTAGCTCCACAGGTTTCAATTCATTCATTGAGGAGGTTAGCAGAAAAATAGCAGAGCATGGCATATAAGGATCCATTTCATTTGTCTCTGTGATGTGCTCAAGCTGTAATGCTGTACGTGAGATTTCCTCAACCTGTCATGCTGCACGGAGGACTTTGCACTGCTTTGTTCCTTGCAGACCTTTTCACATCCAGTCCAGCCCTGTCAGTTTTGCTGAACTGCTACGCCTGGCCTTCCTGAACAAGCCGCTTCACTGTATGATGAGCTGACAGCACATGTTTGATTCTGTTTTATTGGATTTTGTATACTCGAAAGAGGAAATGTTGTTTTGAAAACTCATCTGCTATATGTTGTACATTGCTTGGAACACATTTTGATGACATTTTCAGCCTTCACTGATATGTACTGATTTTTCCTTAGAATCGATTGCTTCTTATAAACTTCTTAGAATCATTTGGGTTCAAAAGGGATCATATACTAGAAGACAATCTAAACTAAACGCCGCAATTTGGGCACAAAGCCTGAATAACCTATACAGCTACCTACTGCGTGTGTACAGAACAAGGTCGTGGAAGAGAGAGAAAAAAGAAGTTTGCTCCTTTATACTAGTTTACATTTCTGAAGAAAATCAATAAAAACTATGCAGCTCTGCCTTAGCCCATTTTATTGAGGATCTTCACCATGTAGGAGGCCATGGCCCTAGGGACCGGACAGCCTGTCCTAGCAGGCCAGCAGACTAGTATACTTCAGAACAAAATCAATAAAACTATGGAGCTCTGCTTTTAACCATTTTGTTGAGGATCTTGCACCAGGTAGGACCGTACTAGGAGGTAATGGCCGTAGGGGCGGACTAGCTCTGGTAATGTTGGCAACTTCTGTTGGCATGACGCATGGCTCAAGAGTCCTGTGTTTTAAGAGGGGGCTCCACCGCCCTCTGGAATCTGGAGAGAACCATTATCATATAAAATCTCACTCTAATTACGATTGGTGATCTCTGGTAAGCTTAAGCGTCCATCTTGAGACAAGAAAGCCGACTTTGTGATCTCTTGCAATTTGCCACCCTCTATTGAAAAGATCCTGTCAGCCATTAAGACCATTTCTTGTCGATGAGCAATGATGAGAACCTGTTTGAACAGCAAGGGAGTAAGTGACTTGGCATTTGATAATCGGAAACCATGACAAGATGTATAACGACCAACATTAACATAATAATAACAAAACTTACTGTCACGGTGTAGTTTGTCATTAGATTCTTCAGTGCTTCTTTCAGTAACAGCTCAGATCTGATATCCAAAGCAGATGTTGCTTCGTCCATTATCAATATGGAAGAGTTCTGATAGATGGCCCTGGCAATAGCTAACCTGTGGGCACAAATATACACTGTATAAAATAAAGAGAGTTCATGAAATATAGTAAGAAAAAAGGTTTCAGTAAAATTATCCGATGTTAAATAATACCTTTGCTTCTGCCCCCCGCTCAAACTGGAACCTCTCTGTCCTATATTTGAATAATATCCTTCTGGTAACATCTTAATGAACTCGTCAGCATTGGCAATTTTAGCAGCATACTCAACCCTGATCATATTTATGTCTCCTGCAGGGTCTCTATACGCAATATTTTCAGCAATTGTCCCAGAAAATAGCATCTGGGGAATAAGAAGAAACGAATAATTCAAGGACACAATGGAAATGCAAAATACTTAGTCCAAGGAGCAAACATAACAATACTTAGTAAGTACTCCCTCCATAAATATAGTGTCCATTTAGTTTTGTCCTAAGTCAAACTTTTCAAACTTTGACTATCAACTACGAAAAAAATATAAATATTGACAGCACAAAAATGATGTCGCTAGATTCATCGTGAAATGGATTATCATAATATGTAACTCTTTTAGTTTGAAACAATATGTGTTTATAGATATTGTTGGTCAACATTCACAAAAATCGACTTAGGACAAAACTAAATGGACACTATATTTGTGGGCAGAGGGAGTATAGTGCTCAGTAGTCAATACAAGATATTATGGAAGGTATGTGGAAGGTAAATTACTTCCTTTTTTGCATCACAAAAATGCAGAGTGAAACCAAGTGACTTCCTTTTTTTTTTTTGCATCACGAAAGAGTGTTTGGTAGATTGAAACCGAACTATAAAGATACGTGAAAACATAACTTCCACAACGTATTTGAGACTATAACACTAATATGATTCTCACTTACTCAATCAGTTATAAAAGCGAATAATATTTTGATCCTAGTGGTCCATGCCTGTGTATTTAGCATGGGACTTAATATGGGAAGATAACAGCATTTTAGGGAACAAGAACATAGAAGATAAATGATATATGGACTACAAATACTTACTGCGTCCTGTGAAACAAAAGCAATATGTTTTCTCAAGCACTGCAATTGAATGTCCTGAATATCATGGTTATCCAGAAGTATACACCCTAAAAGGAAAGTAAACCAATAACCGTCTCATAAGAAATATCTGGTTAAAAAACCAAGATAGGGAATGCGAGATCTTGAACATAGATTAACAGGTAAAGACATGTAGAAGGATTTTTAGCAAAATCTCCACTGCATTCTGCTGGTGTTTAGTACAATACCATGTTGTGGATGATAAAGACGGAGGAGCAATTTGGCAAGAGTCGTTTTGCCTCCACCAGAAGGTCCAACAAAAGCAATAGTTTCTCCCGGTCTTATATGGAGATTCACGCCATCTGCTACTGGAGGCATGTCATCAGCATATCTAAATGTAACATCATGAAACTTAACATCGCCCTTCACATATTCTAAATGAAGAGGATTTGGCTTATCCCTCACCTACAGCATGCACAAACCAGGAAGTTACATAATCATGGATAGAGCCTACAATAATGCCCTACACTTCCATTTCTAACAGTGTATTAAAACTAATCACATTTCATTAAATCCCAATAGTTATTCTTGTACCCTGAAGCAGCTTCTCCAATGGAAAAAACCACCAATCATCTATCTAAAGGGGGAAAACTTAACAAGGACACATAGCAATTTTGCTGAAAATAAATTAATTTAATTACGAGGAACAAACGATGGTGAGTACTGTTAGGTGTAAGCCTCCTGCGCATCAGGTTCAGTTAGTGTCAGTGTCCTGTTTTCAGTTTCAGTGTTTATTCTTTCAGTTAGCGAGTCAGTCGGTCTTTCTTTGTTCCTAGTATCTAGCAGTCAACTGCATGGTGATCGTGTGCAGGTTTGTACCGGCCACTAAGGCCTGGTTTAGCGCCCACGTTTGAGTTAGTGGTAGCGTGTACTTAGGACTATAAATAATAGAAGGCAAAATAGAAAAGCTGTAGCTTCATCACAGCACCAAACCACTTGTGTTCTTGCGTGTTCGTGTGAGTTGTGAGTGGAGTGAATTGCCTGGATTTCCAACAATTGGTATTCAGAGCTCGGTTCTGTTCCTGAGCCATGGTGTCGCCTCCACCGATCGCGCGCGCTTCCTCCCACCCGTCCCAGGCTGGTTCGAATCGAACGAACGCCGGTTCGGCAGCTGGTAATGGATCGCGCAGCCCCTCGGCGGAGTCGAGGCCGTCTCGCCGGAATGATCGGCGGCAACCGTCGGCCTCCCCTGCTCCTCATCGCCGCCGCAGACGGCGCGGCGGCCGCGACGGCCGCGACGGCAGCATTGTCGTTCAGCGAGTGGTGCGGGAGGTGAGCGGGCAATTCCCGCAACTTACGAAGACCAATTACTCCGATTGGTGCTTGATGATGAAGGTGATGCTGCGCGCTCGCGGCCTTTGGGCGGCGATTGAGCGCGGCACCGACGACGAGGTTGAGGATCAGATGGCCATGGAGGCCATCCTCCGCGGCGTGCCGCTGGAGATGGCGTCCTCCCTCGCCACCAAGGCATCCGCCAAGCAGGCGTGGGAGGCCTTGGAGGACTCGCGCCTCGGCTCCGAGCGCGTGCGCAAGGCGTCGGCGCAGCGAGTCCGGCGGGAATTCGAGAACATCGCCTTCCGCGACGGAGAGACGATCGACGACTTCGCGCAGCGACTCGCCAAGCTGGTCCATCAACTCGAGGTCCTCGGTGATCCGGAAAATCCGGAGAAGGTGGTGGCGAAGTATCTTCGCGTCGTGCCCAAGAGGTTTGCCCAGATCGCAATTTCAATTGAGACTCTTCTCAACTTGTCGGAATTGTCCATAGAAGACGTAACCGGGCGGCTCAAGGCGGTGGAGGACCGTGACGACGAGGAGATTGCCGCCGCACCGGCCGCGGGCAGCAAACTGCTCGAGGAGCAGTGGGCGGCGCGCATGAAGGAGCGGCAGGCTGGCGAGGGCAGCTCCAAGCTGAGCACCGGAAAGGCTCCCGGCGCTCGCCGTCGTCCCCGAGGCCCGCGGAAGAAGAAATCTGACGGCGGCGGCGGCGGATCTGGCGAGTCCAAGGACAACCACCCCGACGACTGCAACAAGTGTCTTCGTTGCGGGATCAAAGGGCACTGGGCAAAGGATTGCCGTGCCCCTGCTCCGCGCCGCGAGCAGGCGAACCTGGCGCGCGACGGGGACACCGACGACGAGGCCCTGCTGATGGCGCAGCTCTGTGTGCTCAACGATGCGCCTGAGCCTGCGCCACCAGGCGGGCTGCACATCGACGAGTCACGGGCCCAAGTGTACCTCGGCGCTGCCGACGACCACGACCACCACGATGGCTGGTACCTCGACACCGGCGCGACGAGTCACATGACCGGCCGCGCGGACGTCTTCTCCAAGCTCGACCGCGCGGTATAGGGCACCGTTCGCTTCGGTGATGGCTCGCTGGTGGAGATCCAAGGGAGGGGCACGGTGGTCTTCGCTGGGAAGTCCGGCGACAGTGTCGCGCTCTCCGGCGTCCTCTTCATCCCGCGGCTGAAGAATTGCATCATCTCCGTCGGGCAACTGGACGAGAGCGACTCCAGAGTCGTGATCGAGGATGGTGTCATGCGCATCTGGGACAAGCAGCGCCGGCTGATTGCCAAGGTATGCAGGTCGAGGAGTCGATTGTATATCCTGCACCTTGACATTGCAAGGCCGCTGTGCTTGGCAGCGCGCCACGACGACACGGCATGGCGCTGGCATGCACGCTTTGGCCACATCGGCTTTGATGCGTTGCGCCAGCTCAGCCGCGGCGACATGGTGACCGGGATGCCGCTGATCGACCGCGACGACCACCTCTGCGACACGTGCATCGTTACCAAGCATCGCCGCGCCCCGTTCCCGGCGAAGGCGAAGTCTCGGGCGGCTGGGCCGCTCAACCTGGTCCATGGTGACCTGTGCGGCCCCGTCACGCCGGCAACGCCAGGCGGGCGCCGCTTCTTCCTCCTCCTCGTCGACGACTCCACTCGGTTCATGTGGGTCAAGCTGCTCGTGGCGAAGAGCGATGCCGCGTCCGCGATCAAGAAGATTAAGGCGGCAGCTGAACGGGAGGTTGGGCGCCCGCTGCGGGTGCTCCGGACGGACAACGGCGGCGAGTTCACCGCCAAGGAGTTCGCGGACTATTGCGCCGACAGCGGCGTGCAACGGCACTTCTCCGCGCCATATGCGCCGCAACAAAACGGAGTCGTTGAGCGCAGGAATCAGACGATCCTGGCCACGGCCCGTGCGCTGCTGAAGCAGAGAGGTGTGCCGGCAATCTACTGGGGCGAGGCGGTGGCCACTGCTGTGTTCTTGTTGAACCGGGCGCCGACCAAGTCCCTCGACGGCATGACGCCCTACGAAGCCTTCCATGGCCGCAAGCCGGCGGTCGGGTTCCTGAGAACTTTCGGCTGCGTCGGCTACGTCAAGGACACCAAGCCTGGGCTGAAGAAGCTGGCGGATCGCAGCTCGCCCATGGTCTTCATCGGCTACACGGATGGCGCCAAGGCGTACAAGCTGTTCGACCCCAACACCGGGCGCGTCCACAACTCCCGCGACGTCATCTTCGACGAGGACAAGAGCTGGGACTGGAGTAAAGGGAACGACGACGTCTCCGTGGTGGCACCTGACTTCTCCGTCGAGTTCATCGTCAGGCGGAACCAGCTGCTCGACGCCGACGACCCTGCAGATGCAGGGGGTGCTGCTGCGACTCCACCACCGCCAAATCCGGCGCCGCTGCCAGTTCAAGATGGGCCTGCTACGCCTCCGCCATCGCCGGACTTCGTCTCGCCGCTGCAGAACGACGACGACAGGCTCGACGCGGCGCACGGCGAGTCGCCGGTCCGCTACCGCAACATCGACAACGTCATCGGCAATGGCGGCGCCGTGCCAGGGCTTGCGCGGCGCGAGGTTGGTGAGCTGCTATTGGCTGCTGATGGCGAGCCAAGCACTTTCGCGGAGGCGGAAAGGGAGGCCTCTTGGCGCGCAGCCATGCGCGACGAGATCACCTCGATCCAGGAGAATGGTACCTGGGAGCTGACGGAGCTGCCGCGCGGACACCGCGCGATCGGCCTCAAATGGGTCTACAAGCTCAAGAAGGACGAGAGCGGCTCCGTCGTCAAGCACAAGGCCCGTCTGGTGGCCAAAGGGTATGTGCAGCAGCCGGGCGTTGACTTCGACGAGGTCTTCGCTCCGGTGGCGCGCATGGAGTCAATTCGCCTGCTCCTTGCGCTTGCCGCCGATGAGGGATGGGACGTCCATCACATGGATGTGAAGACGGCGTTCCTCAACGGCGAGCTCGCTGAAGAAGTGTACGTGCGACAACCGCTGGGCTTCCTCGTCGATGGAGCAGAGCACAAGGTGCTCCGCTTGCGCAGAGCGCTCTACGGGCTGCGTCAAGCCCCGCGAGCGTGGAATGAGAAGCTGGACAGCACTCTGCGCCGGCTCGGGTTCACCCAGAGTGAGCACGAGCACGCCATCTACGGCCGAGCAAGAAGAAGCGGCGGGCGGCCCCTCGTCGGCGTGTACGTTGACGATTTGGTGATTACGGGTACGACTCCGTCCGAAATCGAGAAATTCAAGGCGGAGATGAAGTCCCAGTTCAAGATGACGGACTTGGGCCTGCTCACCTTCTACCTCGGCCTAGAGGTGCAGCAGAGTACCGCCGGAATTGCGCTGTGCCAAGCGCATTACACCCGGCGAATCTTGGAGTCGGCGGGGATGCAGGATTGCAATCCCGCCCTCACACCCATGGAGGAGAGACTCAAATTGAGTCGCAATTGCAAGGCGGAAGAGGCGGACGCGACTCTGTACCGCAAGCTCGTCGGAAGTCTCCGGTATCTGGCTCACACCCGACCGGACATCCTCTTCTCCGTCGGGTACATCAGCCGCTTCATGGAGCGGCCAACGGCGGAGCACATGGCGGCGCTGAAACGCATCCTCCGCTACATCGCCGGCACGATCGACTACGGCTGCTTCTACCGCCGAGGCTCAGGAGGAGCGCGGCTGGTCGGCTACAGCGACAGCAACTACGCCGGCGATTGCGACAACAGCCACAGCACGTCTGGCGTGCTGTATTTCCTCGGGTCAAGCCTGGTAAGCTGGCATTCGCTCAAGCAGCGCATTGTGACATTGTCATCGTGCGAAGCAGAGTATGTGGCTGCTACTTCTGCAGCGACCCAAGGAATGTGGCTGGCTTGGTTGCTCTCTGATCTGCGAGGTGAAGAGGCACAGCCAGTCGAGCTCAAGGTGGACAACAAATCCGCTTTAGCTCTGATGAAAAATCCTGTCTTCCATGAGCGCAGCAAGGATATTCGCGTGCGATTTCATTTCGTCAGGCAATGCGTGGAAGAAGGTAGTGTCAATGCAAGCTATATTGGCACTGAAGACCAGCTCGCGGACATTGGAACGAAAGCACTTGGGCGGGTCAAATTTCATGAGCTACGTGCTAGGATTGGAATGGTCAAGATCAATTCCAAGGTTGCGCACAAGTCTTAAGGGGGTGATTGTTAGGTGTAAGCTTCCTGCGCATCAGGTTCAGTTAGTGTCAGTGTCCTGTTTTCAGTTTCAGTGTTTATTCTTTCAGTTAGCGAGTCAGTCAGTCTTTCTTTGTTCCTAGTATCTAGCAGTCAACTGCATGGTGATCGTGTGCAGGTTTGTAGCGGCCACTAAGGCCTGGTTTAGCGCCCACGTTTGAGTTAGTGGTAGCATGTACTTAGGACTATAAATAATAGAAGGCAAAATAGAAAAGCTGTAGCTTCATCACAGCACCAAACCACTTGTGTTCTTGCGTGTTCGTGTGAGTTGTGAGTGGAGTGAATTGCCTGGATTTCCAACAAGTACCTCAGGGATGAACCTCATAAGATCAAATATGCGTTCTAACGCTGGTTCTCCTTGCTTATATTCATTGTATGCCTTCCCAAACTCCTACGCATTAGAGTAAACTGCAATTAGAAGTAAATCGAACTTTTGAAGTTTTCTTGGACACAAAGTAACCAATAATAAACTGCAATGTTTATTCATATTCCAATCCAAGCACCCCTTTATGATTCTTCCTTTTTTTTTCTGTTTAGGAATCAATAACTCCTCTTGAGACTCCCAGGGGACGATCACGAGTCCTCTCACCGAACAGAGAAAAAATATTAGCGGTTTGGCACTGAATTCCATAAAGAATGTCAGTCAAGTGTCAAGAAAAGGGCACTTCAAGACCATTAATCTATTTTCAAAGTGAGGAGGTAATCCTTATTAGCAGTAATGCTATATGGTGTGTGTTTTTTGTTTCAAGAAAGGGCAATGTAACTTGTCATACAAGGAAACAAGTGAAGTCATGAGGCAACATATATAGTAAGAATTTAATTGTAAGTAGTTCAATGGGGATACCTGAATAGGCTCGACAACTAGAGCAAGTGCTGTCAGGAAAGACAGAAAGCCCTCAGCATCAAAGGAGGTGCCTGAAACCATTATCGACCCAGCACAGAGCACTAGTAGGCCACCAATGTATGTTGCTCGAACAGCTTGAGGTATGAGAGTCTTCATCTTCTTTTTGCCCAAATTATTTTTTAGATCATCAAGAGCTAACTTTTGAAATCTCAGTATCTCCTTACTCTCCCCATTGTTTGCCTTCACAGTAAGCATTGATGGAACTACCTGGAAAGGAAATTTGTAAAACTGTAAATAAAATTCCATGCATAGCTATGGATCCTTTTTGTATGCGAGCTACCAAACCAGACATCATTGAGATAGGCTGTGAGCATGGCGAGGCTACGATGCGCCTCCTTGGATATTTGACGAAGTCGTTTACCAAGATTTACTATGACGATGCACATGCAAGGAATTACCTGTTCATACAATGTATAGAACCAATTAAGACAGAACACATAGAAGCAACTAAGAACAAAAAAAATTCAATGTTGAGCTTGGCTACCGTTGCTGCAAGCAATGAGAGCAAAGGATTTATTGTCACCATCTGTACACCCATCGTTATGAACTGCAAGCTTGTTGGCACAATAGTCTGTGTCAAAATCATACAGTCAGAATCCATGCATGGCATTATACCAAATGACAATTGTTGGTACAACTGGTGGGAACTGGCCTGTTACCATAACAATAGCAAAAATGAGATTGCCCCAAAAAAATAGCAAAAATGTGTTATTTCGAGATGTTGTTGCCCAAAGTACTAGCAAGATATTTTGATTCAAATTCAAAGTTGTATCATGTATATCAATCTAATTGGTTAAAAAAAAAAATTTGACCCATAAGGAGCAGATTGGTTCACGAGAACATAAATCTGGTCCCCCTGAGTGCTGTAATGAAATGCAAACGGTTGAACCAAACTTGGTTTCATTTCAATGATAGCAAGGGATCCTCCCTTTCATCTAAAATAATCAATCCATAAAGTTAAAATATTTGAAACAATATGTGCCATGGAACAGTGTCAAAACAAGATTATAAGTAAGGCCACGTACAGTCAACAATTATACAGACTGCTCGGCAGGCATTTCCACAAACAGCTAATCTACAATTCAAAAAAAAAAAACTATTATCAATCTATCACCTAAAGGATGCTTTCATGAAATCAAACAGGCATCCCACGAAGGCTTGTTGCACTAGTCAAGTGAGTCAACTGAAACAAAACCAAAGAAGCATCGCAAAGGCTCCAGGAACCTCACATTGAGCACAGAGTACACAGCGTCCGCGACGTCGTCTGCCTCGTCAGTGATCCGGTGCGCGATGTCGCCCGCAGCCACCTCTCCCCTGCCCTCGAAGAAGGCGAGGTCGCGCTCCAGGAGCCGCTCGAAGGCGCGCTCCCGCAGCCGCCCCACCGCCCGCAGAGCGGCCTCCCAGAGCAATGCCTGCTGCGCGTACGCCGCGACGGCGCGCGCCGATGCGAACGCCGCGAGCGCGAGTCCGGCCCTCGCCACCACCTCGACCGCCGCGGCTTCGCTCGTGACCCGTCCCCCGTAGGCCGCGAGCGCGCGCGGCAGGCGCCCCGCGGCGGGCACCGCGCGCGAGAGGCAGTACACGGCTGCGGCGGCGCATGCCCAGCCCTTCGCGATGGTCTCCCACTCGGCGGCGACGAAGGGAAAGACCTCGGCGAGGGCAGACTGTTTCGGCGGCGGGGGCGAGGCACTCGAGGTAGCGCGGAGGCAGAAAGCGCACGCCGCCGCCGGTGTCGGGGTCCGAGCAAGAGTCCGCACGCGGGCGGCGCCTCCGCGGCATCGCGGTCGCAACGAGGGATACGGGGTTCGGGAGGTGAGTATTGGGTGAGGCGGAACTACAGCCATGGCCAGTGCTCGCGGCGCTGCGTGGCACGCGATGCGTTCAGAGCGAAGTTGCCGGAAGGCGACGCCGCCGCCTGCTGCGCCGAGGGAAACAAACCCAACTGATCGGTGCTACGACAATCTATGCCAAGCGGGCCCGTGGACTTATCGGCGCGTTTACCACTGATGATGGTAGCTGTGCAGTGAGCGTGGTGGAAATTTGACGGCGTACCAAATTGCTACGAATAGTGCATACGGCGCACTGTGACTAATTTTCAGTTTACCCCAAAATTGTATTTATATTTTTAATACCAAACTAATTTTAGATGATAATACGAGGAATTATTTGTAAATTAAGAAACAACGCTTGACGGAATGTTCCAGAGATGGGCTCTCTTTTTAGCCATGTCCTCCCGGGACGTTATTTGTGGTTGTGTCCACCCATAAGTTTTCTCCAGATCCAAACTCGAGTTTTATGAAAAGCTCAAATCATTGAAATTAATTTGAGTAATGCATATTCTTATAAGGCAAAATAAAGACCCATTGTGATTCTATAAATTAAATATATAAAAATCATTAAATACATTCGAAACAATAAAAAAGAGTAAAAAAATAAGTGTATAGCAACTTGAGATTTTATCTCGAGCTACTGTTGAACACAAAAGAAACTAAATAATTACAAAGACGTCTAACATATATTAGAGTGCAAAAGTATCCTTCCATTATTCCGATTTCATTGATTTTGTAGTAGTGATGAGGACTTAGAGATAACTACGACTGATGATGACCACCACAACAGGCAGAGAAGAACGATTACGAAAACCATGCGGTGAGAGTGCAACGAGGGGACAAGATTTATGATGGCTATATAAAACATAAAGCTTAGATTGAGGCATTGACCACAATAGCGGTGAAGCTAGACCAAAATCATTAATGGTAAACTACTATAACACTATATTACCTCAATATATTATATTTATACACTAAAACTTATTTTATATAAGCCAATATTTATAGGACGTGCTCTCATGTATGTCATTATGTAAGAACTAATATGATAAAAATTTCCATAAAAAATAAAATTTTAAGATCCCATCTTCCCTACTTTGACTATTGTCACGAGACCATAATCTAGCACATGGACTGATTGTAGGACGATTTACACTACAAGACAGAGGACCATAACCAGTACCTACACACATTACGAATAGAAATAAACACATGTTCTAAAACAAGGTTGGGCATACTATTGTTATGAAGATTTTAGTTTACACATTATGCAGAATCCATGTTTAGCGCTTCATATACTTAAGTAGAAAGTATACAGTTTAAATATAACAACATGAGACGTGGCACAATGAAGACCATGGAAGTTTTTTCACAATAATATCAAACATAAAAGATTCAAATAAAATCTAGCATCATTTTCAATTGTTGAATGCATAAGTATTGACACTACCTATCCTTAAATGGAAGTACAAAGAAACCAATTTACAAGAGTTGATGGGTACATCTACATCATGCTATAACAAAATTCCATTCATATAAGGCGTGAATCATACACTCACATCGTATAAGCCATGCAAGAGCGGACAAGAGGCTCAGGAAGATAAATATGAAGGTGATTGGTCCAATAATCTGATGCTTAATTTGATCATTGGCACTAATTGGCATCTTGGAGTTGCTTGGCCGCGTTGACCGTAGGGGGTGCACAACATTGAGCCGAGGGAGGGGGGAAAGGAGAAGAGATCTGGTGTTACAAACGGGTCCGTGTTACCAACTTAAGGGCAGGTACAATGCTACACATAAGCAGTCTCATAGCCCGTCTCATACGTTGCTATATGGAATTTTTGATGACATCGAAGAGAGAGAGAGAGGTGAGAGAAAGAGGCGGTTGTTTCGCGAGGCAACCACCTCATTTGCTAAAATTTAGGAGTATGAGACGGCTTTCACACCATTGTAGGAGTTGTAGTTGCCATACAACTCATAAATATTCTTTTTTTTCATCCACAAATAAAGGAAGTATGATACTCCTTTAAGACAACTAAAACAACCATCTATTGTATATGTGGTCTCATAAATTGTCTTATAATGATGAGACCACCTATAAGACAACACCTTTGTACCTGCCCTAAGTAGTACCTTCGAATATGTATAAAAAAATACAACAAAAATATGAATGGATACCTCATGTCATCCTCTACCATCATACAAACTTTTACATGTAACGAAAACTTGTGTAAGATGCAATAAAAAAAATGAAATATGCACTTCAACAGTAACGAGTTACGGGTTTGACATGAACAGTCGCAACCCGCACTGTTGACATGCTAATTTCACTTTTTTTCGTTGCATCTTACACGAGCTTTCGTTTGATCTCAAATTTTGCATGATAATAGAGGATGACATGCTCTATCAATACATATTTTTGTTGCAATTTTTTATGCATATTTGATGCGCTATTTAAGTTGGTAACACCGTAGATCAGGTTGAGTTTGTGTTGTTTAACATGCCAAGCGCAAGTTTGTATTCTTCTTGTTTAATTAGGGGTTTAAGTAATGAAGGAATGTGGTAGTCGCCTTCTGCAGTTTAGGACTATATCCGTTTTGTGGTTCCCCGCATCGTGCTCCCTGCAGACGAGACGGATCAGAGTATAAACACAACGCACCCAAGACCCAACACATTTTTAAAGATTGCCTCAATGTTCCGTCGGCCATGTATAAATTGACTTAACGGAAGGCAAATAATGTGGTGGACAATGTTTGCAGGACGGAAATGTGAGCAAGGACTCGAGCGCCCTCATCAAGAACTAAACAGGGAGATCAGATCTGCCCGATGAAACAACCGGCACGTGAATTAGCGGCAGACCATCTCTGTTCAGCGCCGACGAAGAGAGCGCCCTCATCCTTCCCTGGCCGTTCCTGCAGTGCCGCCGCCGCCGCATCACCGGCCGGGGCCCTCCGTGTGGATGAGGAGCTTGAACCTGCCGTCCTCCTTGCAGGGCTGCAGCAGCTCCTGCGAAGGCAGGCGCATCTCCCGCAGCACGAGGCGGCCGCCCTCCCGGTGCGCCCGGAGGCGCAGCCACGGGCGCCCGCTCCGCCGATCGAGGAGATCGGCGGCGGGAACGCCCGCCCGCTCCTCGTCCGCCGCAGCATGACCACGTCCTGGTGGTGGCCTGCGTCGTCAACGAGGTGCGGGTGCTGCTGCCTCCTGGTCGGCGTAGGGGACCGGGCGCCGTCGGCAGCCGCGACGTCCGCCATTGGATGGCGGCGGGCGTCGTCGGAGCCGAAAGCTCTCGGTCCCGATCGAGCGCCTCGGCGTGAGGGAGGGGAAGCAGGGGCGGGAAGGGGGCGGAGGCGGGCCGCGGCCGGGCATATGTAGCGGTAGGTGGAGGCGCCATGGTTGGCGACGGACGGAGGAGCGGGCGTCGCGCGCGGGGTGTACGTGGTCGGTGCACGCGCGGCACCACATAAGGTCATGCAGGCCTATACAGTTTGCGACGCGTTACTCCGGTGAGAGCGAGACGGAGGCGGCAACGCACGGCCGGCCGGGAACGAGTCCGTGGGGGTGGACGGGACAGGCGATCGATCGGAGAGAGGGCCGGCCGGCAAGGGGAGCGCGCTCGCCGTTCCATCAGTCGCGGCTGTTTGGCGCGAGCTATAGCACACACCTGAGCGTGAAACAATTTTGAAGACACTGGAACACTTTTGCAATAGCTTGCGAACAATTTTTATTCTCGTCTCGAACAATTACGCTTTACGGTTCATGAGCTCGAACGATGTGACACGGATTAGGAAAGCGACAGCAAAACAACAGGAGGGTTGTGGCAATCTTTTTTTTTTGAGAGGAAAGTAGGGATTTTATTCCTTGACCATAACATTTACATCCATAGAAATAGGAGGAGAGCCAAACCACACATGTCGGCCAGCTTCAAGAGTATAAGCATATTTAGAAAGAGCATGAGCCTCCCTATTACATTCCCTACTTTCGTGTACAAAGCGTACACACTCAAGATTTAGACCTCTCACATATATCACAAAGCACCATCATATACGAGCACCTAGGCATCTCCTTGATGTTCCTGATGATATTTAGACAATCCGATGCCACTGTCATTTTGCGAATGTTACAATCTTCAGCGAGGGCTAGTGCTTCCAAGCAAGCCATAGCTTCTAAAGTTTCTGGCTCAGTTATATTTGGTACAACCATAGCACTAGCTTCAATAAAATTCCCATTATCACTCCTGCATATGACTCCAACAGCTCCATTAGACCTTGCACGAGCAATCGCCGCATCTATATTTATTTTGTATTGGCCTCGTTCAGATACTTTCCATCTTGGTACTATTTGTTTTAGTTGATGATGGTTCATACCCTTCAGTTCAATTCCCTTAATAATCTCTAGCTCTTCTATCAGTCGATTGACTTTTGCTATTATAGCAAATGGGCTCTGAAAGACTCCCTCATGAATTGCTTTCCTCCTGGCATGCCATATTGCCCAACATGTCACAAGAATCCTTGCACCATCAGATTTTGGAATGTTGCCACACATAAAGAAAACCCAATGCATTGGATCAGTAATACGTATAGTGGCAATCAATTCTGTAAGCTCCTCATCAATTTGTGCCCAAACACACCTAGACATTGTGCAATGGAGCAAAGCATGATCCCATGTATCCTCAGACGCCCCACATATTTTGCACTCAGCTGTAGTAGCCATATTTCTCCTTTTTAGGACACTAGCAGTGGGTATAGAATTCAAAGCAAGACGCCAACAGAACACTTTTATTTTTGATGGCAACTTTAGGCTCCATAAATTATTCCACTCTTTTCTCCTTGTTGTAGCATCAGAACAGTTCGCTCGACGTTCAAAATAATCTTCTCTGCTTGTCTTAGCAGCAACCATCATTCTATATGCTGAGCGCACTGAAAATAGGCCATTCCTTTCATGCTGCCACGCCCAGCAATCTTCTTGTTTTCTCATGCCTAGTGGTATCTGAAGGATTGCCTCACTGTCCATGGGTAAGAAAAAATGCTTCACCACACTATCTTTCCATGACATAGATGTATGATCAATTAATTCACATACCAGAGTTGGAGGGTCGGGTTTCTTTGAGTACAACGGCCTGCACAAACCAGACCTTGGAATCCAGTTGCAGCTCCAAATTTGTGTGCTTTTAGGAGGGTTGTGGCAATCGGTGGACCTGCGCTGGATTATGGGCCGAGTCCGGTCGACATGGGTGTCTTCCCTAAAAAAAAACACAAAAAGAAAAACTACTACTGTCTCCGCGGCGGAAAGGAGGATCGAGCGAGGGAGACTCGACAACACAAACCTCGCCGCGCCGCCATTAAACCCCTGCCGCAGTCGAGCCACGCTTACAACCCCGCCGCGTCGACAAGTTGCCATGCTTTGCGGGACCAGATCCTCCTGCGTCCCGATGGTTACATCGGCTCGGTGGAGAAGCGCACGCGCAGGCTCTGGGTCTGCGAGGGCATCTACGTCAAAAAACGTGTGGTCACCTACGTACATACCGCCGGGGGTTTTTAGTGTTTGGCAAATTGTTTGGAGCACAGTGATAAAGTGTGTCTTCACACACAACACACTGTCAAAATCGAATTTGTCTGAAACACACTACAATTTTGTGGTTATTATCTGGGACACACTATTAGCAATGAAACAATTATTTTCAACATTTTTATCTCAATAGATAAAATGCATTAGAACTTGAAAATTTGCACAGAGATACATTCTGATATTCTCTATCAGTGCACTTTTTCATAGATTTTTTCTCAAATGTTTGCATAGTATTCTCATTGTTTTAATATTTAATTTGTGGATAATACAATGCAGATAACTGAATAAAAATCTATCAAAAAGGACACTAAAAGAGAATGTAACAGTGCATCTTTGTGCAAAGTTCCAAGTTTCAACGTATTTTGTGTATTGAGGTAAAAAGTTGAAAATAATTGTTTCATCACTAATAGTGTGTCCCAGACAATAACCACAAAAATGTAATGTGTCTTAGACGAATTTGATTATGATAGTGTGTTGTGGGCGAAGACACATTTTGTTAGTGTGTTCCAAACAATTTTGCCGTGTGTTTTAACCTCTTCTTATATGGCTCTTGCCCAATTGCCCTCTTCTCGGATGCTTCTTGCATTGCCCAATTGCCTTTTTCTCGAATGACTTTAGAAAATTAGACAACTTAAGCTGACTGGTTTAGAGAATTGCCCCTCCTCTTGACAACTAGGCATGGTGACGTGGCCAAAAAATATGAAAACTTAATAGAAGGAGAATCGGATGAATTCTTGCCTGCCCGACTGATTGAGTCGTCAAGAGCAGCCCGACCGCGTCGGTCTCGTCCCGACCGTGACTCAATGGTGTCAGCTCGACGGAGGTACATATGCGCTCTCTCCCCTCCCTCCGTGCTCATCCTTGCGCTGGTTGTCCACTCTCATGTGGTTCCTCTTGCTGTGCAGGTACAAACCCTAGGTTGTACGTGGCTATTCCGTCGGCAATTCGGCGACGACTGGTGATGAACCCTAGGTATGTATCTGATTCGCTCCACTCCCTCCGAGTTGGTTCACGCGTTGGTTCACAGCACTCATGTTCTTCCCCTCTTGTGAAGCACCCTAGATTTTTGAATTGGGTGGAAAGGTATGGTGGACAAGGAAGATTTACCTCCTCCAGAACTAAGGTTAGTAGCTGCATCTAATCTCGCTTCAATTTCATGCACTTTAGGTGAGGGAAACCATGTTGCTATAACACTATATTACCTCAATATGTTACTTCAATATATTGTACGTACAAATCAAATCTTATTTTAATACTCCAATAAGCCAATATTTTGTAGGACGTGCCCACCATGTATGTCATTAAGTAAAACCAAGAAGATAAAAAAAAATTACATTAGAGTTAGATTTGAAGATCCCATCTAACCCTAGTTTGACCATCGCCATGAGGCCCTAATCTCGCGCATGGACTCTTCTTAGGACGATTTACGCTGCGTGACAGGGACCATTATCAGAGGCTACAAATATTATGAATAAATAAATACATGTTCTAAAAACAAGGCTAAGGCATACTATGGTTATAAATATTTTAGTTTACACATTATGCAAAATGCATGTTTAGCATTTCATATACAAGTATTGAAAGTATATGGTTTAAATATGAAGACAAGAAACGTGTCATGATGAAGACCATGAAAGTTTTCCACAAAAATATCAAACGTAAAAGAGACAATTTATCAAATAAATTATATTATCAATTGACGCTGCCTATTCCTAAATGGAAGATCAAATAAATCAATTCACAAGAGTTTGTGGGTACACCATGCTATAACAAAATTCAATTCACATATCATGGCACTGAACTCACCGGTTAACGTATAAGAAGGAAGTTATTCGATCACGGTCCTACGCCTCAACTGTAACTTAGACGTGATCAGGTTCTGTGATTTTTTTTTTTTGAGTCTCAGGTTCTGTGAGTTTGTGTTGTTTTAACATGCCCCCAAGCGCATCTAAAAAAAATGCCCCCAAGCGCAAGTTTGTTTTCTTTTAGGGGTTTGAAGTAATGAAAGAATATGCGGGACCTTCTATATGCAGATCGATCTAAGTTTTTTTTTTTGAGGGAGATCGATCTAAGTTTAGCGATGTATAGATCGGCCCATGGGCTCTTTGAAAAATCAACCCACGATTCCTTCATCTATCTTCTTCCTCGTGACACCACCCGCTGGCGGCGGCGGCGCGGCAAGCGGCGGGAGCAGGGGCGGCGGCGGGCGACGCAGCGGGAGCAGGGGCAAGCGGCGGCGCTGCCGGCGACGAGCGACGACGGCGCGGCCGAGGCAGGGGGGAGCGGCGGCGTGGCCGGTGGCGCAGCGGGAGCGGCGGCGGCCCGGCGAGCGGCGGCGGCCGGAGGAGACGAGTCGGTCCGTTGGAGTCAAGCAACACGAATCTCAAACAGTGATCTACATGTTGACTTCCATCGGATGATCTATGTATAGAAAAATTCTGGTAGTCGCCTTCTGCAGTTTAGAACTACTGAACTAGCTAGATCCGGTGTTTTTTTTTAGGAGAGGTAGATCCGTTTTGTGGCTCCCCGCAATTGGACAGACTTTCCGTATTGGCCTGCGCTGGACTATGGGCCGAGTCCAGTCGACATGAGCTGACCACCGTCTCCGTGGCGGAAAGGATCGAGCGAGCGAGACTCGACGACACAAACCTCCCCGCGCCGCCATGAAACCGCTGCCGCCGTCGAGCCACGCCTGCAACCCCGCCGCGGCGACATGCGGCAATGCCTTGCGGGAACAAATCCTACTGCATCCGGATGGCTACATCGGCTCGGTGGAGAAGCGCACGCGCAAGCTCTGGGTCCTCGAGGGCATATACGTCGAGGAACGCGCGGTCACCTACGTGCCAGGGCTCCTCAAGATCTTCGACGAGATCCTGGTCTTCGCCGCCGGCAACAAGCAGCGCGACCCCACCATGGACACCCTCCGCGTGGACATCGACGTCGCCGGGTGCCGCATCTCCGTCTACAACAACGGGGAGGGCGTCCCGATCGAGGTCCACCGGGGGGATGATGAGGGCGCCTACGTGCCGGAGGTGATCTTCGGCCATCTCGGCAACTGCGACCGCGAAGTGGAGGAGGAGGATCTCATCGGCGGGAGGAACGGTTACGGCGTCAAGCTCGCCAACATATTCTCCACGGAGTTCGTGGTTGAGACCGCCGACGGCCGCAGTCAGAAGAAGTACAAGCAGGTGCAATAATTAATGTTTCTGCTGTCTCTTAACCATTCTTTCAAGTTAGTTTTTATGATGGGTTAGTTTCAAATATTTTAGCTGCCGCTTTAGTATTTCGTCACATAGTATTTAGTTTTTGGGGATGATATCATATGAACCTTTAAGCCATGTTCAGGGCGTTTCACAGAATCTTCCTATCTGAAGATCAGATACTATATATTTTCTTTATAAAATAAATCCTGGAGTCAATAGTGTTATTGTGATGTGTCGAGTGACAGTTATTAAATCACAAACTTTTGTTGTATTGAATCTTGCGAGCCAGCAATGGAGTGTTTTATACTGGTATAATAGATGAGATCTTTTTATCTTTTTTTGGTCTTTTGGAAGTATCTCACTATATGATTGTGAATATGATATTATTTTTACTAGTACATAGTTTCTTGTCTGCTATATGACCATGTTGCTTTAAGATGGGTAAGGTTTATACTAGTGTTGATCATTTAGTTGTTTGCAGTGTGAGCAGATGCTGAAGTTTCAGAGAAATAAAATCAGATCAGGTGCAGGGCATAACAATTTGTGGTATTGACCTTTTTTTTTTCATACGGTGGGCCAACAGGGGGGCCCGCCGGATGTCAGCGCCACCCTGGGACACCGGCGGCAGCGGGAGCTGGCGCTAGGGACGCACAGGTCCGGGCCAAACTCCCCTGCGAGTGCCGCGACTCGATCCCGGGCCGGCTCAGCGCAACCATGTGCCATTGACCTTGTGGAGTACTCCTTGCGTTCTTAAACATTTGACGTTTAAGACAATAAAGTTAGTTCGGACTAGGTTAGCTGTCATGAACGTCATATATTTATAGTATAATAATTTAAAGCTGAGCATTATCTGTGGATTGCACACCCTACGATAAGCAGTTCATCTTTTAAGGGAAAGCCGCCCCTATTGTCCAGATATAGACCATAATGTTACCGTTCAAATTTTTGCAGGTTTTCTCTGAAAACATGGGAAAGAAATCGGAGCCTGAGATAACAGGTTACAGGAAGGGGGTGAGTTGGACCATGGTCACCTTCAAGCCAGACCTTGCCAAGTTCAACATGACGTATCTTGAAGAAGATGTCCTAGCTCTCATGAAGAAGAGAGTGTTTGATATGGCTGGCATCCTAGGAGTTACCGTGAAAGTCGTGTTCAATGGCAGGAAGATGTTACTGCTCAGGGGCTTCCCTTGCTATGTCCATCGCCATATCAAGCCTCTTTCCAAGTCGTTTCCATGGTATATATGTGCCAGTTTCAGACAGAGATTTGTTTGAAAGTTCTCTAGGCCAAAGCTCTTAAGAATTGTGTTTCTAATCACTCACACATGCGTTCTCTCAGGTTCTGCGAGAAGGTCAATGATCAATTGGAGGTTGGTGTGAGTTTAAGTGGAGGGCAGTTCAAGCAGGTACCTGTGGGTTAGTTTTATATGCAAGGAACTTCTTATGATGTGTTTACAGTTATCATGTTACACGTTTTGTGTCTTGCAGGCCAGCTTCGTGAACAAATATGCCACCATCTCAGGTGGGACTCATGTTGATTATGTGTCGAACCTGATCGTCGCTCATGCTATGAGTTTCATGAAAGATACGCTTCGGCTAGCTAACATTGAAGAGTGTGAGCTTAAGAGACATTTGATGATCTTCATTAAAGTAAAAATGGAGAATCCAACCTTCTCTTCACCGACCAAGGAGGCCTTGGCCATTCCTCAGGAAGACCTTGCAGCAGAGTTTCAGTTTTCTGATAAATTTCTAAATAGTGGTATGTGATGAGTTGACTGCGGTAGCTAGCCTGGCCTTTTTGTATGTTTTGGTTGTCCCACTAATGCTAAACTTCTTTCTATTGCAGCTAGTGAATTACTTTACCTCAAGCTGAGGAACATCGTCTAAGAATAGCTAAAGGAAGCGGCGGTGGTGCACTGTTCGATCAGGCATGGATTTAGAGTGCAACATCTATAAACTTACTTTGTGAATGTTAGTATGATTTAGCTAGGATCTAATGTGAGTGCAACATGTATAAACTTACTTTGTGAATGTTAGTATGATTTAGCTAGGATCTAATCTAAACTACTAAAGAAAAACTTTTTTCACCCTGGTCCCACCTTTAATCTTGTCATCACCCGCACCCCTTAATCCCACCGTGAGATCAAAGGGTGGTCCCATCCCATCGGCGACGCCAAACGTCATTCGAGGTGAATGGGGAATATGACTCGCGCGAAACCTCGACGTGAACCGGGAACATGACCTGCGCGCGTGCCACAACCGGCCTTTGCCCTTTGGTGGCGATGGGCGGAGGAGCGGGTGTTCGTGGTCGGTGCAATCGCGGCACCGGTGCGGGCATGCAGGCCTATATATTTGATTATTTGCAATGTGCTCCAGTGAGAGCGAGACGTCGGCAGCTACGCACGGCGCCGGGAACGAGTCCGTGGCGGTGGAGAAAGATAGGCGAGGGGCCGCTGGCGAAGTGAGCGCGCGCGCCGCTTAGTTGTGGCGGGTTTGAGCGAGCGCGCGCCTGATCTCGGACGTGTCGTGTCGTGTGCGTGGACGCATCCGCCGCCGTGCTGCATGCATGCGCCCTGCGCGCACCTGGCCGGGAGGACTCTCGTGCCCGAGTCAGCTTGAGTGCACGTGGCGCGCCGATTATGATCTGATCTCGATACTCGAAACAAGTGACATTGATGATTTGATTTGCCACTTTATAAATAACAACAAAATAAAAGAGAAAGCACACAGAGTTTTTTTTTTTTTTTGAGCACAAAGAAAGCACACAGAGTGGATGGGCAAAGTTATTGGCCCACGTCAAATCTTCCGAGCCCACCCAAAGCTCAAAATTCCACGCCGATCCATTCGCATTTCGGCCCAGCAGGAATTCCCTCAAACCAAGCTCGCGGAAACACCAGAGATTTTTCAGTTCAAAAAATGAAGACCTGCATCAGATTCAGAGCTCTGAACAGGGTCATCATCCATCAGTTCCCTGCTGCCATCCATCAGTTCACTGCATCTTCACCTTTTTCCACTTCGAGACCTCCTCATACCCTGACGAAGCAATGATGCAACGGCTAGAAGATACCACCCCAGTGCGCGAGGCCCTTTTCAAGTTGGCTTCCTCCCATGGGCGGCGAAAGCCTTACCAAATCAAGTGTCGCGAAGAAAGAAAAAACAGGACGAACCGATAGATCCGAGGGGATGCGCCGGCCGATCGAGAACGTGCGCGTAGTGGGAGGTCGACCTCGAAACGGATCGAATGGACATGGCCGACGTACGTAGCAGTAAAGGCCGGAAAGCGGTTCAGGAGCAGAGGACAGCGAGCGACAGGACGATGATACGCGCCCAGTTCTTGACGGTGTGCTCCGAAAGCTTTCTGTCGTTGACAGTGCTTCTAGCAGCAGCCTAACCACGCACGCTCCAGCTAGATCCAGTGCCTATCTGCCATGCAGGGGAAGGAGCAGTGCCTAGTGCGTGGTGGGCAGTTGAACGATTGGGAAGCTAACCGAAGGAAAAGGGAAATGTGATAATGTGCAGAGTGTTTAGCCACTAGCTAGCACCAATGGGTTCAGGCAGCCCATCCTTCGCATTTCGTGATGGTAAAAAAGGCGTTTGATGTGTGGTGTGCTCTGCGAAATCTAGTTAGTTCGCTACATCGTGCATGCATGAACCTTTACCCTCTTCGTCGAAGATATGGCTAGTGTGCAACTAGGAGGAAAAGAGAATGCTGTTGCTGAATAGCCATCGCAATATAAGAGGGATCTTTTAGGCCCCATTTGATCTCCATAGTCAATAAGTACTCGAAACGAGGAATGATCCACTCTTGCAACCTCAATATCTGACGATGTGTATTCCTACTGAAGTACAACGAATTCAGAAGCAACAGTAAAAGTATTGTTGGCAAATAATAATAATGCAGCTTGCCTGGCCTGAAGAACAACGAGTAGCAGACACTGGTTCTGTGCATCCATAACTGGATGATATGAAGGGCACCTCTCTTGTCTCAAATGCTTGTTCATTTTCATTTTGAGGGGGAAAAAAGAACTTGTCAATCTAGACAATCGATTTAACAACTCATTGAGAGGACCCAAAAAGAGTTTAGCAGATCACTCAACTGGAATGCAGGGAATCAGTTCTCAAGCTATGACACATGAAGGATATTTTGATGCAAATTTCACATTTAGTTTTAGCGGTGATATTTGGAAAATGTTGCGTAACGTTCCGTTATGGTTCAATGGGCCTGTTCGACAGGCTGTTTTGCAGCTGTGTTTACTATAGCGGCTGCTGAAGAAATAACTGCGAACACTGTAGCGGCTGCTGAAGAAATAACTGCGAACACTGTAGCTGCTGATAAGCAGCAGGCTTGGCGAACAAGCTGATTGTCATATTCAGTAGCAAAACGTGGGCAGAACCGCAGGAGGGTTACCCTAAACATTTCTTTAGTAATTACATGATGGCATATACACGCACGCGTGATCACACTTCCACAATCCTATCGTTTTTTTTTTTTTTGAACTGGAAAGACAAATGCTATCGTTGAAAACAAGCATAACATGTGAATTAACTGCTGGCATGATCGATCAGGATGATTGTATCTACAGTATAAACTTCTTCTCCTCCCCCAAAATCTCGCGTAGGTCCAGAGAATTTACTCGATGACCACGTTCCCCAATTGATCTCCATAGTCAATAAGTGCTCGAAATGAGGAATGACCCACTCTTGCAACCTCGCTATCTGACGATGTATATATTCCTTCTGAAGTACAACGAATTCAGAACAACAGTAAAGTATTGTTGGCAAATACATAATGCAGCGTGCCTGAAGTACAGCGAGTAGCAGACACTGGTTCTGTGCATAATGAAGGGCATCTCTCTTGTCTCAAATGCTTGTTCATTTCCATTTTGAGGGGAGGGGGGTGGGGGGCGGGGGGCAGGGAGGAAATTGTCAATCTAGACAACTCATTGAGATCAGGACCCAAAAAGTATATAGCAGATCAGTCAACTGGAATGCAGGGGATGAAAACGGCCGCAGTTCTTAAGCTATGACACGCGAAGGATACTTTGATGCAAATTTCACATTTAGTTTTAGGCAAATTTTACAATGCTTGGGGAGGTATTGGGAGGTATTTGATGTGTCTATGATATGTGGGCCCAGGTATTCGGAGGTATCAATAGGGAGGTATTAAGAGGTATCGGGTGTGTCTATGGTCAGTGGGCCATATGTGTCATAACGCCCTATTGATACCTCCCCAAAAAAGAGAATTAAAAATTATTAGGAATTCCTTTTTTGTAGTTATATTTTTTGATCAAGGGTAAAAGGGTACATTCATAATTAAACAAATAATGTTTCGGAGAGTAATGTTAGAGATGTATATGAAGGATGAATATTTGTTGGAGAGAAAAATAAATAAATTTCATCTTCGTATGTTAGGGTTCGTGGGCTCCCGGCGGCGACGGCTCCGGCGATCTCGCTTCGTGGGCGCCCAACGGCGACTGCTCCGGCGACCTCCGGCCGCGGAGCTCGCCCGGAACCCCTAGGACCTTGGCCGACGCCGCCGAAGAGGCCTCATGTTCCCGGTGGAAGTGAAATGAACGGCGCTGCTGCCGACGGCGATGAACGGCGCGCTGGCATATTAAAATAAAGAGGTCCCGATCGATCAGGTGAACAGGCAATTGCTCGTGCTGCATGCATTTGGGTCTCCGGCATTGGTCAACCATGCGTCG
Organism: Eragrostis nindensis; assembly: GCA_012490785.1. Classification (NCBI taxonomy): domain Eukaryota; kingdom Viridiplantae; phylum Streptophyta; class Magnoliopsida; order Poales; family Poaceae; genus Eragrostis; species Eragrostis nindensis. Next base: position 967,364 of record JAAXCT010000084.1, read on the forward strand.
CGACTCGCGAGCGAGCTCCTAGTATTCCGCTGGTAACCGCAGCGCCGATGGTTACTCTCTCTGTCCATGCATGAATTCAATCCAATTTCACGACGAGCATGTGCGGTCGTGCTACTCCGGCCCGCCCGATGAGCAGAACGCAGGCCAGGGCGCATCTAGTACTAGTACTAGTGTGCATTTCATGGGTCTCATGAAGCCATGGTGGTCCAACGTCGTCGGAGCAGTAGCACCGCACTAGTACTAGTATTTTTAAGTTGTGGTCCAATGTCATCGGAGCCGCGTGTGAGGAAGAGGGCGACGCAGGCGGCGGCGTGCGTCGGGCTGGGGGGGGGGGGGGGGGGGGGGGGGGGGGGGGGGGGTTTGACATCATGATTACCATACTACTCTTGGTAAATTAAATTAACCTAAAACCATTATTTTGAGTAGGTATTAGGAGGTAATAGGAGGTATTGGGAGGATATTCCAAGCATTGTAAAAGGGCTCTTAGTTTTAACGATGAAACGATGATATTTGGAAAATGTTGTGCAACTTTCCGTTACGGTTCACTGTCATATTCAGTAGTACCTCCCTGCAAATTAGAAACGTGGGCAGGACTGCAGTTGGGTTACCCTAAACATTTCTTTGGTAATTACATGATGGCATATACACACACGCGTGATCACACCGTGATCACACTTCCACAATCCTATCGTTTTTTCTTTATTTTCCTTTTTTTTTTGAACTGGAAAGACACAAATCCTATCGTTGAAAGCATGCGTAATGTGTGAATTAACTGCTGGCATGATCGATCAGGATGATTGTATCTGCAGTATAAGCTCCTTCTGCTCCCCCAAAATCTCGCGTAGGTCCAGAGAATTCACTCGATGACCACGTTCCCCACGTTTGTGCGACAGGCGACAGCCAAACGTCCAAATCAACTGTTAAATTTACAGTGCGAATACAAAGAGAAGGTAGAACAGATCGAGCCAGGTGATGCACTTGAGTTCACCACAATATCACGCCCAAAACCAATCTGGCAGAGTCAGAACCTGCCTGAAATTGTCATCACGAGACGAAAACCATTGATTTCTGGCAGCTCCTAGTTACTAGAATCAAAGGACTCCATCATCAATAAGCAGCTCAGTGATCTCTGTTGAGTTGCATGCACCAACCAGTTTACCTAAAAGCCTAAGCTGATGGGGAAAGGTAGATAATTCGCTTATGGTTCAACAATCTCCACGAGGCAAAGCGATTGAGGCATTACCAAATCCAGAGGAAAGAGGTCCTCGAAGCTCTGAGAGAGAGAGAGAGAGAGAGAGAGAGAGAGAGCATGTATCGCACGCGCCGGGCTCCGGCCTCTCGCTGAACAGTATAAATAGCGCCCCCTCGCCTCTGCTCCCGGCATCCTTCTCAACACGCTCTTTCTACCACTGCGGCTGTGCTCCAGAAGTAAGACCAATGAGGGCGCTCGGAAGCGTTGCCTTGGCATGGCTGCTGCTTCTGCAGCTCGCCGCGGCGTCTCACGTCGTCTACGACGACCTCCTCGAGACGGAGGCTGCGGCGACGGAGGCGGTGCCGCCTTCCATTGTCGACCCCTTGCTGAGGACCGGGTACCACTTCCAGCCCCTGAAGAACTGGATCAATGGTAATGTCATAACCTGCTCACTCGAGATCTTGGTCGAGGTAGAAAACGTGCGGTACTGAAATTTTGCCGGCCACCCGTAGGTCATTAGGGGTAATATGGTGCTCTGTTGCTGAGACACAGTAATCGCACAGATCGTGCAGACTAACCGGGCAATTTTGATGATGCGTAATATGTTGAACATCACCTGAAATAAGAGCTAAGCTTGTTCAGGAGTAGACGTGTTACTTGTAGGTGTACAGCCATGCGTCAGAAACGGGGAATATTGATGTGACTTGTTAGGAGTACAGAAGAAATCACGAGTTATGAACTTAATGAACCCATGAACTCAACTCGGATTGTTCTACTCGACAATATCCTACTTTATTCATGCTGGTTGTAGAGTCTTCCGTTGTAATCTGCCGTGCTCTAGCAGCAACCACCAGTTCATAGGACAATTTTCAGTCTTTGTTAAACGTAAAACTCCCAGTGAACTGGAACTGGTGCCACTTGCCATGGATTAGTCTAGTACCAGTAGTCATCTTTTAAGTAGGTCGCTCCGCTTTTTCCTTTCCTTGACAATTATTGTACACGAGGTTTGTCTCTAACTGGATTTTCTAATCCTTTTGGTGGGCTCTGATCGCATCGGTGGCGAAACACTTGGCAACACCAGATCCTAACGGTACGTCGTTTTCCGTTTACAATTCCTGCCACTCATCTGCATTACTTTTCATTTTGGCTATGCAACTTGCAAATTCATTGCACGGCAGAGTACAGTATATATCGCCTTTCATGACGGGATCATCACAGCACATCTAGCATTCAAATGGAAAAGGCTGACGCTCAAACTCCACATGCGTAGGCATGGACCATGTGCTGGCTAAACTGCTAAATACACGAATAGTGTTCACTAGATCAACACAAATAATGTAAAGACTGGAGTAGACGTTTAATTGAAGAGAAGAAGTCTTGAAAAAAAAAAACATTTACAACGACATATGACGAAACTGCATGCATGCAGCTCCGATGTACTACAAGGGGTGGTACCATCTCTTCTACCAGTACAACCCCAAGGGCGCGGTGTGGGGCAACATCGTGTGGGCGCACTCTGTGTCGCGGGACCTCATCAACTGGGTGGCGCTGGCCCCGGCGCTGGAGCCGAGCATCGACGGCGACAAGTACGGCTGCTGGTCGGGCTCGGCGACGATGATGCCCGACGGCTCGCCGGTGATCATGTACACGGGCGTGAGCCGGCCTGACGTGCAGTACCAGGTGCAGAACGTGGCGTACCCGCGGAACAAGTCGGACCCGCTGCTCCGGGAGTGGGCCAAGCCCGCGCACAACCCGATCATCGTGCCCGAGGGCGGCGTGAACGCGACGCAGTTCCGGGACCCGACCACCGCGTGGCGCGCCGGCGGCGACGGCCACTGGCGGCTGCTCGTCGGCAGCCTGCAGAGCGCGGGGAGCCGCGGCGTGGCGTACGTGTACCGGAGCCGCGACTTCCGGCGGTGGACGCGGGCGCGGCGGCCGCTGCACTCGGCGAAGGGCACGGGCATGTGGGAGTGCCCGGATTTCTACCCGGTGACGGCGGACGGGCGGCGCGCGGGGCTGGACACGTCGTCCGTGTCGACGTCCTCAGGCGGCTCGCGGGTGAAGTATGTGCTCAAGAACAGCCTCGACCTGCGCCGGTACGACTACTACACCGTCGGCACGTACGACCCGAGGGCGGAGCGGTACGTGCCGGACGACCCCGCCGGCGACGAGCGCCACCTGCGCTACGACTACGGCAACTTCTACGCGTCCAAGACGTTCTACGACCCGGCCAAGCGGCGCCGGATCCTCTGGGGCTGGGCCAACGAGTCCGACACCGCCGCCGACGACGTCGCCAAGGGCTGGGCTGGGATCCAGGTACGTGCGAGCATGCGTGCCGAGCTGTCCATCGATAATGACTCGTGTTCCCAAGTCAAATCACGAGGCTTATTGATTGACGTGTTGATGTTGTCGTTGCTAAACTTAATTTGTGCATGTGTCATGTGAACAATATCATCAGGCGATTCCACGGACGGTTTGGCTCGACCCCAGCGGGAAGCAGCTGATGCAGTGGCCGATCGAGGAGGTCGAGACCCTCCGGGGCAAGTGGGTCAATCTCAAGAACAGGGTGGTCAGACCAGGGCAACACGTCGAAGTCACTGGGCTACAAACGGCACAGGTTTCGCATGCTCAACGCTTTAACCAGTTCACTGTCACAGTTTCACCCGCGCACATCTTCTTCTACTGCATCAATGCCCCCCTGCAAAATTGCTGCCAACAGCAGGTCCAGTGCAGCGCGTTATCCTGGCTCGCTACCGTGTTATCCTGTTATCCGCGCGCCAGTGCTCTGCACACGCAAGTTGATCGCGCGCAGCTAGCGTGCAGCACATCGCCCACTAGCTAGCGGCTAGCCGAGCCCACACCGATTTTCACTGCACTTTTCGGCGTCATCCGCACGCACTATCACGTACTTTTCCTAGAATTCTTGTTGTCCCGGATGCTTGCGCGTGGCGTGGCATGGCGATGGCGTGGGTTCGCTAACCTTGGCGCGCACTGACCGCGAATGAATTGCAGGCTGACGTCGAGGTGAGCTTCCAGGTGCCGAGCCTGGCGGCGGCCGAGTGGCTGGACCCGGCGCTGGCGCACGACGCCCAGCGGCTGTGCGGCGTCAAGGGCGCGGCAGTGGCCGGCGGCGTGGGCCCGTTCGGGCTGTGGGTGCTGGCGTCCCCCGACCGGGAGGAGAGGACGGCGGTGTTCTTCAGGGTGTTCAGGGCCGGCAGCGGCAGCAGCAACAACAAGAAGCCCGTCGTGCTCATGTGCACCGACCCCACCAAGTAAGTGGCCGTTAATTATCTCCCGGTGTTACGTACGCTAGCTGTCATGACGCACTAGCTAGCCAGTTCCAACATATGATTACGACATGTCAAACGGTGTGCACTGACGACTTGGTTTCGTTCCTTTTTTTTGTTTCTCGGATCGACAGGTCGTCGCTCAACCCGAACTTGTACCAGCCGACGTTTGCAGGGTTTGTTGACGCAGAGATATCAAACGGGAAGATATCTCTGAGAAGCCTGGTGCGTGTACGCTATATACAAGTCAATCGATAGTAGATTAATTTTCATGTAACAAGTCATCCGATCTTTTTTTTTTCCTTATGTACTCTGTTGTTTTGCACGTTAATTTTTCTATGCAGATTGATCGGTCGGTTGTTGAGAGCTTTGGAGCCGGCGGCAGGACCTGCATCCTCTCCAGGGTCTACCCGTCGCTCGCCATCGGCAAGAACGCGCGCCTTTTCGTCTTCAACAACGGGAAGGTGGACGTCGAGGTATCGCGCCTCACGGCGTGGGAGATGACGAGGCCGCTCATGAACGGCGCCTGAAGAATTCGAATCTTACTATAGTTTAGAAAGATAGGAGCTGCCTGCATGTCCTAGCTTTGAGTCTGGTTCACAACTGGCGGGACCCGTTTTCTATTTCAGGTGTTCCATGTGTCTATCGTGCGTAGAACTGACTGTGCGAGACGGGATCGTGCACCTTTCCGGTTGCCCTTTGTATGACTGATTTGTACTATGAAGGTGACCGCAAGTTACTGCGTATAATAAAGATTGCTGATCGCTTTGGGTGCAGACACATGCTGGGATTTATTGAAAACCTTCATAACTTCGGCTGTGTCCTGTGTATATGTTGATCTACGATTCCAAAGGAGAACCAGAATGTATAACCTGCTATAACCAAAATTGTAAACTATTCTTTGTAAGATTCAACTATCGATAGTGCTAGGGTTATGATCTGTACTAAGCATGGAATCAACATTTAATCCATGTTCACGTTCTCAAATTAAACTAATAAGCATATAGAGCAATTAAACTTGAAATTAGTAGCTCCGGACTATAGGCCAGTACACTGAGATTATCTTCACTGACTTTTCAGAGAGATACATTTCTTCACTGACTTTTCATGGAACTGCGTTGTGCGCTAAAGCCGCGTCGATTGCAACCAGCATTATCCTTCGGCGGTCGAGTCGTCCTCACCTCACGGGCGCCACTGGCGTTGACCGGATCAGATCGATCAGGTTATTGACTTCCTCTTTGGTTGGATAGGATATGGCATACGTACTGAACGGACTGGTTGCATGTTACGTTCCGCATGCAGTGTGCACGAGCCTGAAAATCACAATCTCTCTCGCTCTCTCTCTCTCTCTCGAGTTTGTTGCGCGGTGGACTATGTACTTCTTATCCTAAATTCTTGGATATGCCATGCGCTGAGTCAAGAAGAGAGAGTACGTGCCGCCTAATCTCCATCTATAAGTACGGCCTTCCTGTGCTCTACCGTCCTCACACAGTGTGTGATCAGTCCTCGTTCAACAATCAACACTAGCTAGTAGAGTGAACTAAGGTTCGCGGTGAAATGGGAAAGGCGGCGGCGATGGCGCTGCTGCTGGTGGTGGCTCTGCTGCATGGGACAGCGCCGACGGCGCGCGCGTCGCATGTCGTGTACCCAGAGCTCCAGTCGCTGGAGGCGGAGCAGGTCGACGAGACGTCCCGCACCGGGTATCACTTCCAGCCGCCCAAGCACTGGATCAACGGTATACACACTTGAGTGCTAATTACTTACTCTGGGCTTTGCATTATGCATGTTATATTTTCGATACCTGGGGTCTGACGATACTTCTTTCTCTTTGTTCTGGTCTCCTGTGCCTTGTTGACATGTGACGGCGATCAGATCCGAACGGTAAGCACATTGACCACACCGTTATCATTTAAAATCTCTTTTTTTTTTCGAGGAATCATATAAAATCTCTAAGGTCACCACGAGATAGACAGTTGCACATGGTGATTAACGTTGTATCCATGCATGCACGCAAAAAAAAAATGCAGGTCCGATGTACTACAAGGGGCTGTACCACCTGTTCTACCAGTACAACCCCAAGGGCGCGGTGTGGGGCAACATCGTGTGGGCGCACTCGGTGTCGACGGACCTGATCGACTGGACGGCGCTGGAGCCTGGCATCTACCCGTCGAAGCCGTTCGACGTGAACGGGTGCTGGTCGGGCTCCGCCACGCTGCTCCCCAGCGGCGTGCCGGTGATCATGTACACGGGCATCGACCCGCGCAAGCACCAGGTGCAGAACGTGGCCTACCCCAAGAACCTATCCGACCCGTTCCTCCGCGAGTGGGTCAAGCCCGACTACAACCCCATCATCGCGCCCGACGCCGGCCTCAACGCCAGCGCCTTCCGCGACCCGACCACCGCCTGGCACGGGCCCGACGGCCACTGGCGCCTCCTGGTCGGCAGCAAGGTCGACGACAAGGGCCTCGCGGTCCTGTACCGGAGCCGCGACTTCAAGCGCTGGGTCCGGGCGCACCACCCCTTCCACTCGGGCCTCACCGGCATGTGGGAGTGCCCCGACTTCTTCCCCGTCGCGGTGGCCGGCGGCGCTGCCCGGCGCCCGCGCCGCCACCATACGGTGGGCGTCGACACCGCCGAGCTGCGCGACCGCGAGCTGGCGGAGGAGGTCAAGTACGTGCTCAAGGTGAGCCTGGACCTCACGCGCTACGAGTACTACACCGTCGGCACGTACGACCACGCCACCGACCGGTACGTCCCCGATGCCGGCTTCCCGGACAACGACTACGGCCTCCGCTACGACTACGGCGACTTCTACGCGTCCAAGACGTTCTACGACCCGGTGAAGCGCCGCCGCATCCTCTGGGGGTGGGCCAACGAGTCCGACACCGTCCCCGACGACCGCAAAAAGGGCTGGGCCGGCATCCAGGTCACATTTCAAATACTGTTGCAACTTGCAGTGATTTCACATGCATCACTACTGAACTGGAAACTGCTGATCGACACGCACGCAGGCTATTCCGAGGAAGCTGTGGCTGTCGCCGCACGGGAAGCAGCTGATCCAGTGGCCGGTGGAGGAGCTCAAGGCGCTGCGATCCAAGCACGTCAGCGTCGCCGACCAGGCCGTCAAGAGCGGGGAGTACTTCGAGGTCGCCGGCTTCAAGTCCGTGCAGTCGGACGTGGAGGTGGCGTTCGAGGTCAAGGACCTGAGCAAGGCGGAGCAGTTCGACCCGGCGTGGCTCAGGGACCCGCAGGCGCTGTGCAAGAAGCGCGGCTCGGGGGACACGGGCGAGGTCGGGCCGTTCGGGCTGTGGGTGCTGGCCGACGCCGACCTCACCGAGCGCACGGCCGTCTTCTTCAGGGTGTTCAGGACCAACAGCTCCAAGCACGTCGTCCTCATGTGCAACGACCCCACCAGCTCCTCCTTCGAGTCCAAGGTCTACCGCCCCACCTTCGCTGGCTTCGTCAACGTCGACATCGCCAAGACCAAGAAGATCGCGCTCAGGACATTGGTACGTGCGCGCACACGCATGCTCGATCGATCATCAATAATTCGATCACGTTCTGTCGTTGTTACATGCGTATATGGTTTCACATTGGCTAGCTAATTGGTTACTCCACGTGCATGCGCGCATGAGTGCAGATCGACCACTCCGTGGTGGAGAGCTTCGGCGCTGGCGGCAGGACCTGCATCCTCACGAGGGTCTACCCCAAGAAGGCCATCGGCGACGCGGCGCACCTCTTCGTCTTCAACCACGGCGAGGCGGAGATCAAGGTCACCAAACTGGACGCCTGGGAGCTCAAGACGCCCAAGATGAACGTGCCGCAGCAGCAGTAGCAGGAGGGGACTCGTACGTGTTGGGTCGCACACACCACTTACCCATAGCCACTCTGATGGCCGTAGCGAGCTAGAACTGTTAACAGCTGAGATCAATTAATTAATTAGGAGGCTAGCTGAATGCAGGGTTAGCGATAGATCACTAGGGACATGTCTGGTTAATTTGTTTCATTCGGATCATCTCGGATTGTTCTCCAGTGCAACGGGTTGTAGCGCTCGATGCACAAACAAATTTTGCTGAGCAGGAATGAATAAAAACTCAGTTGCACCAATTCTTGAGTGGGTTACACATTTTGCTCCGCTGGAAAAAGACAAAATTAATCCACTCTCTTGACTTTGTAACTTCACCTCGTTAACTCGGTCAGTACTTGTGATCCGACAACTACCGCGGAGTGAGAGGATAAGAACATGCCAAAGGGAGACTGGTTAGTTCGTTAGTAACCACAGTCATGTTTAAGAGATAACGATTATATATACCAGCGGCAAACCAAGCGAGTGAGGAGAAAAACATAAGAAACAACAATGGTTGGTATCATAGTACGTGCCTTGAGTGCGTCACATACCATCACTCTGTATGCATGATCAGTACGTAACATATATTGTGTACAGAGAACTGTTGTTAATTTTGTTAATTTTGTTTTTGCTCCAATAGAAAACGAAAATGCGGTGCTCTGGCCTTACGGGTTATAAAAGCCAGTGCTACTTTCACTGTGTCTTAAGCCAAATTTCAAAGTCCGTATCAGTAATTCTGCTGCAGTCGATCGCGGCAAACAGGCGCTTCAGCTGTAAGATGGATTTTACACGTCGAAATGGAGATTGGTGGAAGGATGAAGATGAAGTTCTCGTCAAAATAATGCGCGTACGTCCATCGCCCAAACTGTGCTTATAGCTAGGCTCAGCTCAACTGAAAGAAACGCGGCACATGTTCCTGTTCAGTTGCCAGCACTATACTGTACTAGACATAGCACGCGCAGGTCGGATCGTGCTACTGTACACCAAGGTCAACTACAGCGCCAGCGATGCAATGAAATGCAGGCAGGCGTGTCGGACCTGACGGTGCACCGAAAAACGAGTCTTGCGCGCGAACCGGTGAGCTCATGCTCACCCATCTGATCCGCTCTCGCTCGATCGTGTGCTTAACCGTTCGTTGAGCTCGGCTGCATGCATGCACCGAAACAAGCCGTACGTGCGATGCGAGCGAAACCGATGAGAATTTACATTATCATCGCAGAAAGAGGTCGTGAGAGTAAAAAAAAAAATTAAAGATGGATTGAAGAAGGGATCTTAACACAGCGGTACGGTGTGATCCATGCCGGTCCAGGCAACCAGCGCGGCCGTCCACTCTCCCCACCAAACTACTCGTGGGAGGTGGGACGCGTTGCGCCGAGCCGACGGCGCGCTTGCGCACTCGCTGCAAACCACACCGTTCGCGGCGACATAGTGGTCAATCGGTGCAGGCCTTAGCAGCCGTGCAAGTGTACCGCACCGTACGCACGCGAGGCGCGCGCACTCGCGTTCCAGCCGCGCGCTGCACTGCCCAGAACGGCCCAGCACGGCGAAGTGGAGCGGCGCAGGCACCGAATGCAGCAGCTTGCGGATGGACCGCGCGCGAGTCACGGCCGACGCGGCGGCCACTGACGGCACGCGAGTGGCTGCAGCCAGATTCGGGCGGAGTCCGAGGCGATCGAGCCCGCAACTTGCGCGGGCGCCGGATCGGGATCGTGAAAGCGCGGCATGCATAGGGTGGCCATCGAGTGGCCACCAGCGCAGAGGTGGGTGAATGAATCTACCTAGTACTACGTAGGAGTAGACGAGTAGTACGCTGGTTGCTGCAGCAAAGCTGGTGCCGGTGGCGAAGTGGAGGCGATGATTAGGGGGCGCGTGAGCCGGGAGATTCTGTCTGGGTCTGGGCGGTGGAGTTCGCGGCGGCAAGCCGTGACGCGCGTGTTCCCGGTGCGGGGATGTTGGTGGACTGGTACGTGGTGGGAGATTTTGTCGCCTGCGCTTTTGCCTTGTTGAGAGAGGGGGCAGACGGACGAAGTGAGCCTGCCTGCATGCTGTCGTGAGTTGGGACCGCGGTTAGGTGGTGACGCTGATGGTCCGATCTCGGCCGGTGCCGGAACTAGAAGGTGGTTCCACTCGCACCGTCACGTCGAAACCGACCAACGCCGAGCCTTTTTCCGAGGATGCACTTGCACGGCTCGTGGCCGTGGGTGGGATGCCACTTGCGACGTGAGCAGGAAGGCGCTGCTGTGAAGCATCCAGTGCTTTAGTGCCGTGTTCTCTGTCCTGTTCTGTTCGGCGCTTTTGTCCGTTTTGTCTGCTCCGAGCAGCAGCAGCCAGCAGCCAAGCAGGCGAACGGAAGAGCCCACGCACCAAATGGGCTTCTTACAGGATGCACAAGAACCCAACAGAAGAAAGCCTTTCTCAATCGTAGCCCATGACAGAACGTCACGCAATAGAAGAGTAAACTGTTCAAGTGCCAAACGGCCAACAAATACTCGAAAAGAGAAACTGTTATTCGTGTGAGAATACGCTACAGATCAGGTGTTGCAAAAGAAAAATATGGACTATTCCTTTGAATTAAAAACGATACGGTCCAGGCACCAGACAAGGATCTGACTATTGCCTGCGTGGTAAACATAAAGGAACGGGACATACAAACAATGGTAAACCACTAGAAACAAAGCGCGACGTTGTCGCGCTACCTCATGTACTATGCAGCTTTCTTTTGTAACACTCATGGCTTGACCAGCAAGTTGCAAAGAATAATACATGATGAAGGTTTGATGAAAATATTGTACTTCACAGTAAGTACATTTAAAGTTTACAACATTGCATACATTGAAATATCAATGTCATTGGCTTCACATTGAGAATTTCATGGTGAGGCATTTTTCATACATGGGTCCAGTCTAAATCTGAAGAAAGTAGAGTTTGCTATTTATTTATTTTTTTAAAAAAAAACAGCTTTGTCTTCTTGAAGCCATGGAATTATGAATAGCGATCACGGTTTTATGTGTAAATTGCAAAAATGTTTTAGCTCTTCACCATTTTCTGAAGCATGAACACCATATTTTACACCAGCTAGCAACCTGAAAGGTGGTTCTAGATGTACCGTGCAACCCATACCATTTTCTTTGACAAAGTCACTTTGTTCAATGACCTTGGTAGCTCTTCCTTTCACTCTATTATCTTTCACTAAATCCAAAAAAAAAATAAAAAGCGTAGAAAGAGGTTGACAACCTCCCTTGTCACACTTGTCTGTTCTGTGGTATTGTCAAAGATAGTGCCATCGATCTCATTATAGTGTTCCAGTGGAGGGTCCTTGTGATCCTACCAAATTAAAGTAAGGTCAAGCACATGCACCAATTTATGTCATATAGAGTAAAATTTTCACAAAAGAGGCAGCTAATAAATTGGCATATTTAGTACTTAATGCTAGTTTTCTTTAGAATTAAACATAATACTTACTATGTGACCAAAGAGATCCACTAAAAGCAGAGTAGCTAGGACTAATCCTTGTTCAGTTTCAGTGGATAGGATAAGCAGGTAACAAATTGCAAAAATAATTCAAAATGATATTATGCTACACTTCCGGCCGCAAAGTTGCATTGAAGTTGTCTTAAGTTATACACGGCAAGCTTCCAGACCAAAGCTGTGAAGTTATATGCAAAATTGCAGTTAATGACAACATGTTGACAGTTAAATGCAGTAAGCTTGAGTACTGATCAGCTAAAGTAATATCGGCGTTGAAAGGATCAAGGGCATCGAGAGGGGGGGGGGGGTGAATCGGTGTGTCAACAATTTCTCCCAAACGTACTTTAGGCGTGAAGCTAGCAAGACTAGATATGGTGATAACAAAAGCAAGCGATGCGCGCACACAATCTAGTCTATGCAACAAGCAACACCCTAGCAAGCAATTCTACCAAGTAGTAAAGCCTAACAAGCAATTCTACCAAGTAGTAAAGAGACAACCTATCATGCAATTCTACTAGCACATAAAGGTAAATGCGGAAGCGTAAATGCTAGTATGTAAAGGAGATAGAGATAGGAATGCTCATGATTTTTCCCGTGGTCTCGGAAGGGTGGCGCCTTCCCCTACTCCACGTTGGGTCACTCCCGCCGGAGTCTCGACCCCGTCCCTCCGCTCGATGGCGATCCCTCCTAGAGCACACTTCACCCTCCGAGTGAAGTCGCGGGCACGTCCCGCCGGGCTCGATCCCAGGTACTCTTCCGGAGGTAAGGCTCCGCACGTGATGCGTGCCAAAGGGCGCTCCACTAGTGATGCTTCTTTCGCACGGGAAGCTCCAAGACCGTGTACAAACTTGTGTTAGCTTCCACAATCTCCTTGGACAGCTCAACACCAACGCCTAACCGGTCTAGGCCTCGCCATAGACCAAGAGTAACAAACCGAAGTGACTCTCTCAAGCTCACACTAGCCTAGAGATCAATTGGATGCAATTGCTGCTCTCTCAAGCACTAGGATCACTCCAAATCCTTCACAAGTGCTTCTCTCCCTTGCTCTTGGCTCCCTCTGAGTTTCCTGCACTCCAACAATGGCCAAGAGACCCCTCAAGGGCGGGCAACCAACTATTTATAGGCTACCAACCCAAAACTAGCCGTTGCCCAAAAGTGCCCTGCGAAACTAGAGACCGTACAAAGGACCGTACTGTCCGGTCTCTTCCAGACCGTATTGTCCTGTCTCTATTTCCAGGCGCATCTCCATCTTCTTCTTCATCTCCAATGAAGACCGTACTGTCCGGTCCCTAGGACCGTACCGTCCGGTCGATTGTCCGGTCTTCATTTCTTCCACTTCCAGAAACTCCATCTTCTCTGTCTGGAAATCCTCTGATGACCGTACTGTCCGGTCCTCATGACCGTACCATACGGTCCATTGTCCGGTCTTCATTTTCTCAGCATCCCGAGACTTCAGTTCTCTGTCTGGATCTTCAATGAAGACCGTACCATACGGTCCCTATGACCGTACTGTCCGATCTCTTCGGCATAAGCTGAAAACTTGATCCACTTCTTGATTCTTGCTTCCAACTTCTCCAAACTTGGTTCCTCTTCTTCTCTTCAGCCACCCTAGCTCTCAAGAGACTCACAATGCATCCATTTGATCTCTAACCTAGTGTGCTCTAAGAGAACCAATTCGATCCCTCTTGATAGTCCGGTTTTTCCTATGGACTCAAGCTAACATCTAACCAAGCAACACTCGCTTGGATCTAGCATGTCCTTAGCCTTGATCCACATCTTCTCCACGACTCCATCAAGGTCTCGATCCGAATTGTCGAGGCAACCAATCACCAAGTCGTCGATAGATAGAGTATGTGAGACGACGCTTCATTGACATGACCATTTGTATATCCTACAAGGAAATGTTAGTCACATCAATATGGTCACCCAATCACCAAAACATTCATACCTTTGGGGTTTCCAAACTCCAATGGTCATGAAGCTTACAATCTCCCCCTTTTTGGTGATTGCTGACAACACATATCATAAGATAGAGAATGTAAAGCACAAGAGTGATTGATGAGATAGGATATGAAATGAAGAACAAGTAAAACGGAGAACAAGGTAGTCATAGCTCAAAAGGTATCACTTGCAAAAAAGAGTTAGAGCACATGGGTGATATATATATGGAATAAAAACATGAGCTATGACCACAACTCTGTGATGATGAGATTATAAGATATTCCTGCAAAAACAAGTGAGTGCACATATCATCACAGAAAGAGGAAACCTGGCAAGATAGATATAAATAGGCGCATCCAGGTGAACATACACAAACTCAGAGCAATATATCAGAGCAATATATTAGAGACAGAGCAATATGCAAGATATATAGATAACGAGCAAGTGTATGTAAAAGAAACCAAGTGCATTCTTGATGAGCTAAACACAAGCAAAAGCAAATCAAGCTCAACAAGAACCACGAAGAACCAAAAGAATATACAATGAAGTACCAAAAGATCTCCCCCTAGACAAAAGCTGTCTCACACTCCCTCTGAACACAAGATCACTCCACTACTCCCCCTAGACCTATACAAGATCTCTCTATCTCTCTCCCCCTTTGGCACCAATGACCAAAAAGAGAAAGAAGGAAAGAGAAAAACTGCTGTCCTACGCGTCGGAGGCTGGAGGAGGTGCAGTGGTGGTAGTCACTGAAAGCTCTGGAGCTGAAGAGGTGCCCTGCTGCGGCTGCTGCTGCTCAGAAGAAGTGCCAGTGTACTCAAACTCTGGAGGTGGTGAAGGAGTCCTGGGGAGTGCTGTCTGCTGCTCTGGAGAGGTGCCTGTGGCAAGAGCCTCACGTAACTCCTCACGAGTATAGCCAAAATCAGTGAGATCTACTGAGGGCTCAACAACTCGAGGCGGAGTAGGTGTCCTGGGAGACTCTGTCTGTGCCACTGCTGCTGTCTCAGCTGTAGTAGTCACGACCTCTGCCTGTGAAGCTGTAAGAAGTGAATCTGTCTGCACTGAGGCGGTCTGTACTACTGTGTCGAAGTCGAGTGTACGAGCTGGCAGTGGTGACACAAAGAAAGGACTCGTCAGCTGAAGCGGTGAGAAGCTCGGAGCTGTAGTAGCAAGAAGAGCTGACGGAGTCATGGAGAGGCCTGGTGAAGAAAAGTACTGCTGAGAAGGTCCTGCCTCTCCTGTCAAACCAGCAAACGTGGACGTCAACGGCCCCACCGTAGGTGCACCAGCAGGTGAGATGGGAGCCGTGAGTAAGGTGCTGAAGTACTGTCCCTGGCTGGAAGACTGTCCTCCCTGTGTCTGAGCAAACTGCTGCTGCTGTAGCTGCTGAAAGCGAACTGTGTCTGGTGGCAGCACACCTGGAAAGGTGATAGGAGGGAAAGACGAGAGACCTGGCAGTGCCTGTCCAAAGAGACGAAGAGTCTGAGCGATCGCCTCAAAGCCAGTGAATAACGAAGACATGCCAGTAGCCAACTCCCTCTGAGTGTGTATGACGCTGTCCATCATCTGTCTGTCCCTCTCTCTGTCCTCTCTCTGACTCCGGATCTCTCTACGGAGCTCTGCTAGCTCTGCGCGTAGAAGAGCATCTGTCTGTGCTGGAGCTGTAGCAGAGGCTGAAGGTCCTGCTCTAGAGTCCGGAGTAACGTCCTCAGGAATGGACTCCATATGACTACCAGTCTGAATATGCTGCTCGGTCTCGGTAGCCGTGTCACCTAAGCCCTGTGAAGAACTCCCCTGCGAAGGGAGTGTACGCTGTGGTCACCTTGGGCAGCTCATCGTAGTCCTCCTGAGACAACAACTGTAGCCTCCTCAGTATATAGCAGATCAGCGGTGCAAAGGCTAAGTGTCTGGCAGCAATCCCCTCAGCAATAACGTCCTCCATCTGGCACAGTATCAGATCTACCAAGTCAAAGCCTCTGTGCCTCAGCATCAACATCACAACCGACTGTGCTAGGATAGAGAACTGATCCCTGTAGCCACTCCTAGGCACAATGGTCCTGCTAAGAATGCTCCTGAGAACTCTGCCCTCATGTGTGAGTCTGGTGTGAGCTCGGCTGAAGTTCTCCGGGTGTGGTGGAGGAAAGGCAATACTCATATCCTCGTCTGAAGGTAAGTGTCCTCCAACAGGTCTGCGGGGAGGCTCCATCCCTGGGTGAGCAAGCGGAAACACCCTAGTCTCGTGCTGAACAGTCTCTAGGGCCTCTACTAGGTTCTCCCTCGTCACTCTGTGGGGCTGCCCTCTGAGCATGAACCATATAGAAGACCGATCTGGGGCAATCCACAGAGAAGCGTAGAAATCTATCACTATATCATAATCCCAACGCATCAGTGTAGTGATGATCTCCTGGAGGCCCGGGATATAAGACAAGTGCTGAGTGAAGTCTGTCCCGGCACCTCTGCTGGCAGCCTCTATGCTGCAGTGCTGGTGAGTAACAAAGAGCTTACTAGCTCCGTCTGTCCGCAGTCTGCTCCTCAACCCAGCTGCTATCCTCTGCTGTAGTAAGGTCCAGAAGCGACCTCCTGCCTGTGGGTCCCTCCTGGCAGGTACCCAAGTCTCCTCACTGACTCTCCTGAACTTCTTGAGGACGGGGCCTGGCAGCCTGAGTGCGTCCTCAGCAAGCACGTCCCTGAGTGTAGCAGTCCTGTCAAGAGCACAGAACTTCACTGCTATCCGCTGCCTGTCACCCTCGGTGACCTCAGGGGGTCCGTCACCGGAGTGGGAACTCTCCTCTGCCTCTGACTCTGGCTGCTCCTGCGCGGTCCTCGACGTACCAACCTCACGGATGGACGGAGTCCGCTGCACTGTAACTCTGGCCCTGGAAGACCTCCTCGGAGTCTCCCCCTGTCCTCTAGCAGGTGTATCCCTGATCCGGAACCCTGTGTCTCTGCCAGCTGGTAAGTCAACCTCTGCTGCCCTGAGAATCCGGTCCAACTCTGGATCACCAGTCTTCTGCTTCTTCTTCTTGGGCTGCTCGACAAGCTTGGCCTTGCCCCTGTCACGGTCTCCTCTGCCCCTGCCTCTGCCTCTGCCAGAACCTCCTGCCATAACTGCTGACTAGGCTGCAGACAAGATAGGGCGAGTGAGCTTGGCCCACCAACCCGTCCACTGACGGCTGACTGCCAAAGATAGGACTAAGGGCTTGGCCCTCAATCCGTCCACTGTCTCTGCTCTGCTGTCAACTGCCCACTGTCCGCTGACCACTGCCACTGCACGATAGGAATAGACAGGGTATATGAGTATAGAATAACCTACTATAATCTACAAGCAAGAATCGTAGGTAAGCGCATGAATCTATATGAAGTCCTAGCGCAGAGGTGAAGGACACAATGCCGGCAAATATGCAAGGGGGAACTACGGCATTGTCGATTATCGGTGGAGATCAACTAGTGTACATAGATCATATGCAATAGACACAATGTACCACTAATCGAGGAAATGCTAGTGTCGAGCTAGGTGTATATGGTATGGAACGGAAATCGACACAACGTGATTACCAACCAAAATGTCATAGATAAATGAAGTGCGACACTCGAACACTATGACACATGGCAGACAAATAACCTAAATTGCGAAGCAATACATAGCAGTTCATACCAGTTCGCAATAAAGGAACAATTTTGAGTGGAATTTCTAGGGATTTCAAATGATGAAGGCAAGAACGGCTCAAACCCTAGATAGGAACATGAAATTGAGGCTACTGTGCAACCATTTTGATCTTCAGAAGCTCACCGGAGCAAGGGATTCGACGACGATGGTCAATGGAGGAGTGCTCGGGTCCGGTGAGTTGCCTGGGAGGAGCTCGCGCACGAGAAGAAAGAAGCTCGAACTCAAACGCGCGGGATGGAGTCCTCAAGCGCGGTGCTCGTCGTCGGCGAGGTCGACGTCCTCTTCTGGCGACGGCACGGCGGCGCGCGGGCAGGCGAAGCGGCGGCGGCTCAGTGCGGCGCGGCGCGGAGGTGCTAGGGTTGCGGTGGTGCGCGGGTGCGTGGAGGCGATGGAGCGACGGCGCGCGCTGCGGCTCTGGTGGGTGGAGCTCGTTGGCGGCGAGCGCGACGGCGGCGAGGAGGCGGCGTACGGCGCGGGCGCGCGGGAATGGTGAGGCGGGAGAGCGAAACGGCGAGCGGCGGTGGTGGTTCGGTGAAGATGCACAGTACCGTGGAGGATTTCCGTTGGAATAGGTTAAGTTCGAATCGACGACTGAGATCGATCCGGTTTTGAATTAACGGATCGGATTGTAAGTGATCTCCCGAGGAAGTCAACCAGACCGTATGGTACGGTCCTAGGGATCGTATTGTACGGTCTCCTTTTCCACCCTGACAGATAGATAGAGATCGTATTGTACGGTCTAGAGGACCGCATTGTCCGGTCTCCTTTCTGCCTCAGGTTTCAAGGATCTCGTGCAAAAGCACACCGTATTGTACGGTCCCTTTGACCGTATTGTACGGTCCAGTCCAGAAATGCTGATTTTCAAGGAATTTCCTTCTAAGTCCAAGTTTCTCACACAAAAACCAAATAAACGCCAAACATGGACTAGAAGGGGATCTCTCAAACACTCCTTTGAAAATAGACCAATATAGGTTGCGCATAGGCATATAGTAATTTTTTAATCGGCAAATAAGATGCAACCAATAAGAACCAAATGCGATAAAACCAAAGGAGGGGTATGTATGAGTCCTTTGCCTAAGATCCGTGCAAGTAGATTTAACCTTGAGGATCATTTAGCAAGACTCAATGGGCATGAAGCGCAATTCTTTTCTTTAGTCACACTTCTATGAGATGTGAGATCATATTACGAATGAAGCACTTCCTCATAGTGTGACAACTCCTTTGTGATTTCCTATATGCAATGCATGAGACAAGCATATCATACAAATGCAAGAGAAAATAAACATGCCATGTGATATGCAAGCAAAGTTAAGACAACGCATAAAGGAAACCTACTCAAGGTCAAGTTTGAGCCTCTCTCAAGCTTACTCACTATGAGCCAAACCTTGCCTTGAGTCCATCGGTCCACCAACTCAAGCATCCCCCATGCTCATAGCTATCTTGAGAAAGTTAGACCTTGAACTAATTTTTATGTTCTTTTCTTTTTAGTTATTAACATATGCATGAATGCAAACATACTAGTTCACAAAGGAGCTCCTAGCTACCATGCACGCAAATGCAAGAAAAGAAACTACTATGATACAAGTTACCTCCTTGAAGAGTAGATATGTCGATGAAGCACTCGAAGCTTGTGGTGGACGTTCATGAGTTGACGTTGCGGCGCACGGTCCACCACCATCACCCTTCTAGGTCTTGTTCTTGGGAGCCCACTCGCACTTGGTTGGCCTCTCAAGGTCAACTATGCATTTGGGCACCCAAATCTTTCTCATCATCCTCCTCTTGTCGGGTGATCCAAGAGCCTTTGCCTTCACCTTGCCTTTCTTGTCCCTAAAGAGCTTGTAGTGTGTATTTCTATGGAACAAGTTAGCGTTAGGCAAAACCTTGGAACTTCTCACCTTGGGACAATTCTTGCTAGTGTGGCCGTCTCGGCAACACTTCTCACAATAGTAGTCGTCCGCCATGAGGGGGACTACCCAAGGTGGAATGTCCTCGTCCTTGCCGATGAGGTTGATGGCGGCGGGGTAGGAGCCGAGTCCCTTGTGCCCGGGGTTGTTCACAAGATTGCGACCAAGTATCTCCTTATGAATGGTCCTTCCCCTTGTGAGCCTCTCGAAGCCGTCCATCACCGAAGCTCTCTCCTCCTTGAGTTGATGATATTCCTTTAAGATTTTCTCATCAAGAGATATGCTCTCAAGAGAGGGAGTTAGTCCATCACAAGTAATATAAGAAGAATCGGAAATAGATGAACTAGAAGAAGAAGTGTTACTCTTTTCGAGGATGGATTGATGTTCCTCCTCAAGAACCTTGAACTTGTCGTTGAGCCTCTTGTGATCAACCTTGAGCTTGTCATAGCTCTCATCCAAGGTTATGAGAGAGGTGGAAAGGTGCTTGAGCTCATCCTCTAGTAACTTGGACTTCTCCTTGAGCTTCATGTGGTCTTCCTCAAGCTTGTCATAGTCTTCATCAAGAGCCTTGTGAGAGATGGATAAGTCCCTAAGTTCACCCTCAAGTTGACGAACTCGGAAGGCGGCCACTTCATGTTCCTTCTCCAACCGAGCAATGGTCTTGTCCTTCTTCATGATCATCTTGCCGGTTAGGAGAATGCTATCCAAGAGTTCCTCATATGTGGGCTTATCCTCCTCACCAAACTCTTCATCGGACTCGCTCTTCTCATCTTCACTACTATCATCATCTTTGGCCATCAAGCAAGTCGGTGGTGGAGGTAGAGTCTCGGAGATGTTGGTGAGAGCTATGCCGGCCATCTTCTTTCCCTTGGAGGATGAGTCATCACTTTCTTCTTCATCACTATCATCATCCGAAACCCACTCTCCAACATAGAGTCCCTTGCGAGATGATCTTCTCTTGTCTTTGCCTCTAGAGCTTTCCTTCTTGACAAACCTCTTCCTTGCCTTGTACTTGCTTCTAGGGTCTTCTTCTTCATCATCACTTGACTCTTGAGTCTTCTTCTTGCTCTTCTTGATTGGCTTCGGACATTCCTTGGCAAAGTGACCCTTCTCTCCACAATTGTAGCACTCGGCATCTTTCTTGTAGATGAATCTTCTCTTGAAGAAGTTGCTTCTCTTCATGAGGAGTGCTAGATCATTGGGATGAAGTTGCAACAAGTCTTCAACGTCTTCTTCAAGCTCTTCATCACTTGAATCTTGAGTCACCACCTTCTTCATCTTCTTGCTTGACCCCTCGGATGCAAAGCAAGATTCTTGGAGGGCTTCTCATCAAGCTTCTTGTCGAGGTTGTAGCTCTCGAAGGCGGTGATCTTCCCAAGTAGCTTGTGGGTTGTGAGGGCTTGAATGTCGGTGTTGAAGAGACATGTGATGAGTGCTCCATATTTCTCCCTTGGGAGAATCCTCAAGATCTTCCGCACAAGGTCACCATCATCAATCTTGTCCTTCACACCAAGAGAGTTGATATCCTCTACAAGCACATTCAAGC
This sequence comes from Eragrostis nindensis, assembly GCA_012490785.1. NCBI lineage: Eukaryota > Viridiplantae > Streptophyta > Magnoliopsida > Poales > Poaceae > Eragrostis > Eragrostis nindensis. The sequence continues at coordinate 988,216 of JAAXCT010000084.1, forward strand.
GAGAGTAAGTGTCATTGATTAGCTCATTTGAAGACATGGCAAAGTCATCATACTTGTTCTTTAGCACATAGTATCTTTCCTCTTTCACGTCTTTGGAACCCTCATGAATTTGTTGAATTTGAGTCCATACTTCATGAGCGGTACCCGCGGACTTGACTCGAGCAAAGACCTCTTTAGTGATAGCTTCAAACAAGGCATTTTTAGCTTTAGCATTTGCCTTTGCGAGATTCACATCAAGAGTACCAATGGGAGTCCTTAGAGAGACACCGGAACTTGTCACCTCCCATGCGATAGGGTCGAGAGCCTCGAGGTAAGCTTGCATGCGAGCTTTCCAATAGGCATAGTCGGTCCCATCGAACGGGGGCGGCCCATGATCTCTCGGCATCTTTACTCAAGGCGGTTAAGCCCTATTTGAGCAACGAGGCTCTGATACCACTTGAAAGGATCAAGGGCACCGAGAGGGGGGGGTGAATCGGTGTGTCAACAATTTCTCCCAAACGTACTTTAGGCGTGAAGCTAGCAAGACTAGATATGGTGATAACAAAAGCAAGCGATGCGCACACAATCTAGTCTATGCAACAAGCAACACCCTAGCAAGCAATTCTACCAAGTAGTAAAGTCTAACAAGCAATTCTACCAAGTAGTAAAGAGACAACCTATCATGCAATTCTACTAGCACATAAAGGTAAATGCGGAAGCGTAAATGCTAGTATGTAAAGGAGATAGAGATAGGAATGCTCATGATTTTTCCCGTGGTCTCGGAAGGGTGGCGCCTTCCCCTACTCCACGTTGGGTCACTCCCGCCGGAGTCTCGACCCCGTCCCTCCGCTCGATGGCGATCCCTCGTAGAGCACACTTCACCCTCCGAGTGAAGTCGCGGGCACGTCCCGCCGGGCTCGATCCCAGGTACTCTTCCGGAGGTAAGGCTCCGCACGTGATGCGTGCCAAAGGGCGCTCCACTAGTGATGCTTCTTTCGCACGGGAAGCTCCAAGACCGTGTACAAACTTGTGTTAGCTTCCACAATCTCCTTGGACAGCTCAACACCAACGCCTAACCGGTCTAGGCCTCGCCATAGACCAAGAGTAACAAACCGAAGTGACTCTCTCAAGCTCACACTAGCCTAGAGATCAAGTGGATGCAATTGCTACTCTCTCAAGCACTAGGATCACTCCAAATCCTTCACAAGTGCTTCTCTCCCTTGCTCTTGGCTCCCTCTGAGTTTCCTGCACTCCAACAATGGCCAAGAGACCCCTCAAGGGGCGGGCAACCAACTATTTATAGGCTACCAACCCAAGACTAGCCGTTGCCCAAAAGTGCCCTGCGAAACTAGAGACCGTACAAAGGACCGTACTGTCCGGTCTCTTCCAGACCGTATTGTCCGGTCTCTATTTCCAGGCGCATCTCCATCTTCTTCTTCATCTCCAATGAAGACCGTACTGTCCGGTCCCTAGGACCGTACCGTCCGGTCGATTGTCCGGTCTTCATTTCTTCCACTTCCAGAAACTCCATCTTCTCTGTCTGGAAATCCTCTGATGACCGTACTGTCCGGTCCTCATGACCGTACCATACGGTCCATTATCCGGTCTTCATTTTCTCAGCATCCCGAGACTTCACTTCTCTGTCTGGATCTTCAATGAAGACCGTACCATACGGTCCCTATGACCGTACTGTCCGATCTCTTCGGCATAAGCTGAAAACTTGATCCACTTCTTGATCCTTGCTTCCAACTTCTCCAAACTTGGTTCCTCTTCTTCTCTTCAGCCACCCTAGCTCTCAAGAGACTCACAATGCATCCATTTGATCTCTAACCTAGTGTGCTCTAAGAGAACCAATTCGATCCCTCTTGATAGTCCGGTTTTTCCTATGGACTCAAGCTAACATCTAACCAAGCAACACTCGCTTGGATCTAGCATGTCCTTAGCCTTGATCCACATCTTCTCCGCGACTCCATCAAGGTCTCGATCCGAATTGTCGAGGCAACCAATCACCAAGTCGTCGATAGATAGAGTATGTGAGACGACGCTTCATTGACATGACCATTTGTATATCCTACAAGGAAATGTTAGTCACATCAATATGGTCACCCAATCACCAAAACATTCATACCTTTGGGGTTTCCAAACTCCAATGGTCATGAAGCTTACAGGCGTGAATGCATAATATGAGCAAAAATGACCAAAAAAAAAGGTTACTGTGCACACTTACTGCTGTTTGACTGTTGATTTGTGTCCTATTCTCCCAAATGTCCACGGATTTTTTTTTTAAAAAAAAAGGTTACTGCTGTTTGACTTATAGAATGAGAGTATAACCAGTTATACAGTAAAATTTGCTTCAGACCTGCAACAGTTAATTAAGCGTATGAATTAAACTACTGGTGCTGACGTGGACATACCTGTCTTGGAATGAGCATATGGTGTACAAATAACCGATACACAATATAAAACAGCATCAGGCAATCCGTTGCCTGTTGTGTCCAGATGAAGCAGAGACGATCTAAGCTACTGCAGCAGGCAACGTTGGATAAATTTACAGTGTATACTCAATGGATGAAGACAAACGCTGTTCTGATATGCAGTTACTCAAAACTCAGAACTGGAACTGTTCACTTGTCATATTTACACCGATATCAGTATACACTTCTATGAAGTCCTTCAAAGGAAGCCCTTACTGGATGGCTCCAGAGGTGAGGCTACTCAAGTTGAAAATTCTAGTGCATTCTTACCTACTCACTGATTAAACTGAAATCAACCAAAGCTAACTTTGTCATCCCAAAATTTTTAGGTTATTATGAATACTAATGGCTACAGCCTTTCCATGAACATTTTGGGAACCTTGGCTGCACCATTCTCGAGATGGCTAGTGCAAAGCCACTTTGGAGTCATTATCAAGGGGTGAGTTACTCACAGTTATTTGATTTCATTTTACGTGGTTATGACGCCTGTTGTTTTCATGATTCTGTGCTGAGCTTTTAATTGGTTTGACAGGTGGCTGCAATATTTAAAATTGGGAAGAGCAAACACATACATGACATCCCAGATCATCTTTCTTCTGAGGCAAAAAGCTTCTTGAAACTCTGTTTGCAACGTGATCCTGCAGCCTGTCCTACAGCTGCTAAGTTGATGGATCATCCTTTTGTCAAGGATCAGGTTACTTTAGGAGTTCTAGGTCTAGCATGATAAGGGATATATCTATTCATTACTTGTGTTCCTTGCTCTCAGTTTCGTTGGTTGGTTCTACGAATATTGCTCACTGGTATATGGTTTTGAAATGCAGATAGCATGGACTGTGATGGTATTTCCTAGGGGCAACCGAAGCAATAGCAGTTCTTCAAAGCTTGGAGAGAGTAGCATACTTGAGCACAACACGAATCAATTACTTTGCAGCTAGATACAGCAACATTGGGAATGACACTCCGAACATGTTTCAACATAGAAAAAATAACTTCATGCTCTCGCAGTTTAGTCAATGTTCTGTTCTTTATGTCTTTGCCCATAGTGCGCGTGTTGTGAATGCTGGCTCGAAGTGTTCGTGAGCCAGGCACTAAACTTTGTACGTCATATGGTTTGGAGATACCACGATGCAATCATATTTGAGATAATATTATTATTGTAATACACCTTATTGGTATGGGGGAATGGAGTATATGCCTAACCCAAGTTTGATGGAAGCTTATGCTCTGTGTCAATAACAATAATACTTATTGCCTGTCTAGCCTTTTCCTATGTAACAAGTTGGATAAATAAGATTTTAGACTTCTACTTGCATACCTCTTCTTGCACATTGACATATTTGCCTGCTGGTCTAGCCATGAGCAAAACTATGAGAGTATTTACAACCTATTTGTCCATTGCTAGTAGAGGTAGAAGGATGATACGTGTATATGGATATAAGTAACAAATAGAATTGATTATGAGCTGCCATATCAATTATCTTCAAGATTAAATGAGGTGTCCTTTGTGATTTCTTACCACTTTTTTTCCCATACAGAATTCTTTGAGAGATGCTGATGTTGGGATAAGAAACTTTCCAGGACCAACATCACCCATTCATTCGATGACAAATCGCAGGATTGCTCCCATGTATGTTATGCTCTTGTGAGAATTATCACAAAGTACATCTCTTCCATTGTCTAAAAGATACTATTTTTGTCCAGCAACCCATCCAGCCTCACAGATCATCTCTTGTGAGGCGCGGGACTGTCGAAGCTGCGGAAAGAAAGCAGGGCACAGGCGCAGAGCGCGGCTGATTTCAGCCGATTTCTTTTCCGTTTGGTAGGGGGAACCAGCAAGAGAGGCAGGAAAGTTCTGGACAGCCGGAAGATTTTTTCACCCATGTACCAAGACCTGCTTCGTCTTTACCGTTTATTTTTTTATCCAATGGATAGAAACTTTTTCAATGACGTGGATCAATAAACTTTGAGAGAATGCACAGCATTTAATAAGTAAGAGATGTGTTGTCAAATACAGCTACGTACTCAATCAACAGCGAATGCAGTCGTACATTAAAAACAAAATAGAGCAAAAACTAGGCTCTCTGGACCGGCACCATTTGCAGGGCTAGCACTCTCAAAGCAGGGAAATGATAATATAGGTATAGCAACATTGGTCACAAGGACAAACAGGCACCGTGTTATATCGATCCATCACAGCATAGCTCAAAATTTATAAATCCACAATCTCATGCTAACATCATAAACAAAGTACAAGTTGCAGGACCAGGTCTGATAACTTGGTATTTCTCAGAAAGTGATGATAATGCATGAAATTACAGCCTCCTTCCTCTTCTACCACCCTTTCTGCGCGTGCTGTCAGTTGGGACTGGAGTCACGTCCTCTGTTAAGCAAGCAGAGAAGAGGGTGAGGGTTAATGTTTGGTGGGAAATAACATAAGAAAAATGGAACTTTCAAGCTACCAGATGGATGATCACGGCTACTGAGACCGTACCAACAATCATAAAGGAACCATGCAAATCTTAGTCTAACTTCAAAAGATTCAAACAGTTCAGAAACTATCATGGTGGTAATTCTTTCATTTATAGTTCAAATGTTGTCCACTGCTGTTCAAAATCAAAGCACCATAAAAAATCAAGACTCAATACACGGTGTAATCAATTGTCATGCTTACCAATGCGCCCAATCTTCATGCCAGAGCGTGCAAGAGCTCTAAGGGCAGATTGAGCACCAGGACCTGGAGTTTTTGTCTTGTTTCCACCAGTAGCACGCAGCTTGATGTGCAGAGCAGTGATTCCAAGCTCCTATAGATGATAGGTGCCAAGTTAATACCAACATGTCAACAAACCAACATCTGAATCTAGTAACACAATACCACCTTGCATCTTTGTGCAACATCCTGGGAGGCAAGCATGGCTGCATAGGGGGATGACTCATCACGATCTGCTTTGACCTTCATGCCACCTGCAAAACCAAATCATGGAACCATATGTGTAAATCAACATGATCAAATAAATTTGATACCTGTTGAACATTACAATAGTCCACAAAAGCAATTTCAGTAAACACACACAGCTTGCTGAGCTCATGGTTTGCAAAAGGAAACAGAAAATGACTTTCTGGTTATGAAGCACGATATACATACACTCAAATACAATTGATAAACAAACCAAATCCCAAAGATACATAAGTTGTGCAGAATGTATAATCAGTTGTTCGAGTAATAAGATCAATCTGCTGGTGAGAAAAATAACAGGCAACTGTAGTAACCAATCAGGTTTCTGATCTAGTTTTTTTTTAAAAATGACCTTGTTGCTCAATAAATAGCCACCGTAAACAATCATCACAAAAAAATGTGCATCAAATAATCCTGTGCGATTAAATCAACATAACTGAGACGAAAGCTTCTCAATGATCAAAGATATCTGATGCTCTGATAAAAGCATTCCTCCACAATTCTTTGAATTGGAGGCACTAAGGTGATAACATGGACATGACTAGAGATGTAATATCTGAATTTTCGAGATCAAAAGAGACATAATAACAAATAATACAAAACACATTCATTTCTCAAATTCAGCAGCCATCATTTAATTTGGCAATATGCAATTGAAAGAACACAGCAGAAAAAATGTGAAAGGCAGCCATGTGCTGACCATACAGGCATACACTAAAGAAAATATACCAAGATGGGGACGCCTAGATCTGAAACCAGATGACAAAAGGATTCAGAAAATTCTCTGATCTGTCATGTCAATGTTGGGTGGCAATAACTCGACAAGTTCACACAATGTTAATAAATCAGACAGTTCCAAAAACCAAACTAGCAATGAGAAGAGCCAGTGCCGGTGAGGTTAACAGACTTGGGAAGGTCTATGGCGTCTTCATCAGCAATATCAAGGGCAGAAGGTCAAGGAAGGGAGAGAGCTTATTACTGTAGAGGGGCCATCAGAGATTGCTGGGTGGAATCCGGCAGTAAAGGCAAACCTGGGAGGCTTAATAAAAAGATAGAAACCTGAATGGTAAGGACCCATATATCAGGCCATGTAGGATGGTATACGATCCCAAATTAGTACAATTAATTGAATTGTTTCCTGCTATTTGTTCTAGATTCTGACATAAACAGGAACAGTTTTTCTCTAAAAAATCTCAAAGAAACGATATTCCCTTCTAAGCTTCAGACAAGTCCATTTAGTTTGGCAAAGGTTACAAGGTTATGAACTCAGCAGAAGCAGTGCAAAAAGCAGCTGCTCCATACTGGCAATACCCTGCAGGAAATCCGATGCCACAGATGGATATGCCTGGAATTAAAACCAGAAGAGAAGAGGTTCCAGAGAAAAACTCTCTGGGCCCTCATTGTCAATTTTGCATGGCTATGACTCGACACGCTCCCACGCAATAAAAGGGAGGCGATCTTAAGGGCCATGCTTAAAAAGGCAAATTCGAAAGCTGAGTAACTAAAGAGCAAGATCAACACTATTAATATCCCAAAATTCAAGAAAGTATGTCTTCTACAGTCAAGCATCATATACCTCTATGCAGCAAAGTACAATAGATGATTGTCACAAAAAAACATCCCACAAGGGATTTAGCTTACAAAGCATGCATAGCTAACACAACCAATATAAAAGTGCAGCAACAAACCACGATGTTGCCAGCATAACTGAATGTAAACGTAAGACGCTAACCAAGTAAATGATTTTCCAGGTGTCTGTATGCATTCTAATAATTTGACTAACAAGCATCCAGATGACTGTCTTAAAAGCTAGCTTTCCAATACATCTTCTCAAGAGATAAACCTAAACAAGGCAGAGGGCATCCGATGATTTCAAAGCCACAACAGCCTCTATTCGAGATGACTATGAACTATCTCTATAAATGAAGAAACATACTATAGAAGAACAGAATCGCAATGGTCACACACAATCACACAGATCCCACTTATAAGTATAAAAATAGATGACAGCAATACAAGTACAAAATAATCCGATTATAAAACTGTAAATTTCACTAGTGATACAGACAGACACTGCTAATGAATCATAGAGATACCAACTTCATGACCACAACCAGCGTTTCAAAAGGGAAATCAATTACCAGTGATGCGGACCAGCGTCTCCCTCCCGGACAGATCCGTGACATGCTGCAAGAACAAAACCGACCCAACCATGCCTCAGACCTCAGTACCAACCAACATCTCGCGCCTCGAACAAGAATGACTAGGGGTAGCACAACAAGGGACGGGAGGCTATCGGAAAACTCACGATGAAGGTGTCGTTGAAGGAGGCGAAGATGTGCGCGACGCCGAAGACGTACTCACCCTCGCGGACGGTGGGGCCGAGCGTCACGTTCTCCTCCTTGGGCTCCCGAGTCTTCCTCCTCCCAGACTGCACGCGCAAGATCAGGAATGATCAGCACCGAAGACGAATAAGCGGTAAGAGAACGAAGAAGGAAGAGGCGGGTTGACGTTACCATGGCTGCGTCTGCGTCCTCGAGGCGGAGGCGGCGGCGGCGGGAGGAGAGGAAGAAGGCTAGGGTTCGGAGGAGATGAGACAGGGAGCGGGCGGGGTGAAATGGGTAGGAGTGATGAACCCCTGCGCGTAGTGGGTTGTGACGGCTTTGGCTGCTAGCGTGTGGCTAAACGGGCCAGCTTGGTAGATACTGGGCCGGACGGTAGCTTTGAGAGTCCACTGGGCATGTGCGTCTATCTCTTGCAAATTGCAACTCTCAAATCTTCGATATTGTAGCAGTCGTCGTTACCTCTCGAATCCTCTGGTCGCTACAGGAGAGAGCGAGGCGAAAAAGGCGACATCCAGTTTTCCGGCGTCGATCTCGCCGTCCCCTCCCCCTCGGCGGCCTTTCCGGCACCGGGATGGAGCGGGATGGGCTGATCGACGCCCGGACCTGTAGATAGGCTAGGTTCTTCTAGGTTTAGAGTCTTTTCCGCCGTCGCCATCGCCGGCCCAGATTCGGTCGCCGTCGCCGCTCCCGCTGCCGGCGTCGAGCCGTCGCCGGGCCTGGCTGGCCAACATCGCCGTCCCGGGGTGCGGGCTGGCGGCGTGCTCCGTCCTGCTGCGCGCCCGCCGCCGTCCCTTCGTGTGCGAGGTGATGGGGACTGGTCTCTCCGGCGGGTGGGGGAGAGTGATGGCGATGGGAGAGGGCTGCTCTGCCGTGCTGCTGCTTGGAGCCGTTCGAAGCTGCTCTTCCGGTTTGGTTGTGGTGGCGTGCGGAGTTTTTTGCTTCGTTCAACTCGGTTGGACGAGGAACGTTTTGTGCCGGCATCGCTGATGCGTTCAGTGATGATCGGCTGCTTTTGTTCCGGTCGACGACGGCGACGGCGGCGACCGTGGACTGCTTTCTCTCTTCCTCCTTTTGTGCGTGGAAGGAGGATGTGGAGGGCGAGATTCCCGCGTGCGTTGCGGCGAGCCACGCCGGTGTCTAGGAAGCTTCGTTTGCTTCGCCTGTCCAGATCGTGTCGGAGGAGCGGCGGCAACGACACGGTTGTGGAATAAGTTCTCCTGAGCTGCCGCCGTCTCGACGACCTCTTTCTCTCCGACGTCGCCGTTGAGCTTGTGGAGCTTGCAGAGGAGAGCTTGCCGGTGGATCTGTTGCTTAGCGGGGCGATGGATTAGTCGGCTTTGTTTTCTTCGATACCTCTCACGCGTGGTGACACAAAGGGAGTGTGACGTCCCTCGTCGCGCATCAGGTCCTGTTGGGCCTGATGATCTCTAGATGGACGCGGTTTTTCTTTTCTGAGTATAGGTGTAGGAGTGTTCGTGTGAGTGCGTGCGTTGTCGTTTCCTTTTGTACACGAACAGATACTGCTTTTATATTCAGAATTGAGAGGTTCAAAAAAAAAAATCTTCGATATTGTAACATTTACTACACATTAATCTATAAATTATTTTCGATCATACTAAATAACGAGTATATTTTTTTGCAAGGAATTGTAACTCTCTTTCAACAGTTATTTCCATCCAACATTTCTACTCATGGAAAGTAGATAAGAGTAGATAGATGCGATGAGCCGATGAAAAACATAATAATATACAACATGACAAAGTTGGTACTATGAAAAGCCACAATACAATTTTAACACTTTCGGATAACAAGCACATACAGTCAACTATATTTGGATATCTACAAACCAAGGAGGAACTGATAACCATTGAGTTAGTGCACCAATAATGGATTTTTCTTCTGTGCTCCCTTTGGAAATGTGCAGCTGTGATGTCCATAAATCTGCTCGGCGGCACAAAATAGTGTTGCTGAAATAGTCAGTTGCAAACTACAATTTTCAGACCTTCTTTGTTACATATCAACGAAGACGCGCATGCCGTCATGAGCTAGTTCCACTAGGATTCCTTCTCTGTAATCATGAGGTTTGCTCATTCCAAAAAGTTTTAAGAGTAGCTAAGAGAAAATATGATTGTTTCAGCAACCATGCGTACCTGAGAGACCATTCTGCCAACATCTGGTTTTCTCTGTGATGTTCAAACATATGCCTCATTCCGATCAACAAAGCTCTTTTAGGACGGATCCTTATGATAGCATCAAGACTCTGCAAAACATATTTTAGGTTGAAACAGACATCTTAGCAAACCTATTCCAAGTTAACGCTGGATGCGCTGTCGGTAAATATTGGTACACCTTTAGCTTTAGGTTGGCCAATTAATTTCCAGGCTAGCTCCTTTTATTATATCTTTATGTTTTTTTCAAAAAGATAATAAAATGTATCAAAGAAATATTACTATGGGTAACTATGGTTATTAAATACACGACAGCATTGTCTCGATGAATTGCCTATTATTAAGCTATCATGTAGGTGCTAACTTTAACATAAATCATTCACCAAGTTACTACTTAAGAAATAAAAGTGCCTACAATGTAGACAACTACTTTTCCCCTAAATAATAGTTAAATTTTCCACACAACAATTACAAAATAGGAAAAATCGTCATACAAAGATGATGATATGTTGTTGCGCACATAACATTTCAAGTTCAAACTCAGTCACATTCATGAGTACAAAAAAAGATAGATGCTAAGCAAAATAAATATTAAGAGGTCCTCGTAAAATAACCTCATTTAGAGTTAGATGAGTTGCTCGAGGATCTCCTCCCTGTTCACACACCAAGATACATGTGTCAGACTATCAATATATTCGGTGCTACATTGAAGTCTAATTATACAAAAGATTTCCTCACAAAAAATGAAAATTTAACAAATATGCTTTGTTGTCAGATGACAAACATCTGGCACAGGCTTACCACAGGGTCCAAATTGTTTGCTTCTATTATGAGAAGATCCAGTTGTCCACCACCAGACTTTGAAATTACTGCAGGTAAAGACTAGATCAGATAGCGTCATATTGCGTCATGGAGCAATAAAACATGCAGACGTCAAAAGAACTAACTACAAAGAGTAGCTACAGATTTTGCTGCATGTAATCTAGATTTGCTCCTTTGAGATTGATATTTGGTACCTGACCTGCTACTACTACACTCTGGTCTTGAGAAAATTTCTAAAAGTTTTTTCATTGTTTCAATAAGAATGTTGGGGGACTGAGTATCACACCATGCTCTGTGCTAGGTAGAAATCTCGAGACATCAGATAGATATGCAACTCTGGTCCTCCTCCCAAATAAGAAGCCCAAACAAATGTACCCCTCTCCGTGCATTACCTGAACACAGAAGCAGCAAACTTACTATTTCAGGCCCCAAAATATGGCAAGATCAAAGCAACACTTTACAGCACCAGTTCTTACTGGCAACGGCACAAACTCTAGCCCTGATGCTACAAATGGTTTGTCGACATCACCCTCGATTATCTTCCACTCGAGTTGAGCTGCTCGGGCAACTTCGTCACCATCCTCTGGCTTCTGATTCAGCAAGTAGGGGAATCTTGGGGCGATACTGTCCGGTTACCACGGCTGGTATTATATGACGCATTGTATTGATGACTACTATATTCAGTCTATCAGGAACTCTAGGAGCAGAGGATGAACCTGTCCATTGTGAACTGGGTGAGAAAAACAGGAATTCGCTCGAAACCATTTCTACCATTGCTTGGCTGCACCGCCCAAACCTCATCGAGGCCTAAGACAGCGTCTGCGTGCTCATGAGTCAGAATGATCTGCACTGACTTCAGAACGCTCTTAGCCATGCCACCGGTACAGAGAGATCGACAGAGAGAGCTGATTAAAACTATCCATCAGCTGTTTCGGGAAAAGAAAAGAGAATGCGCGGTCAAGATCTCACCGAATCAACGGAAGGGATTTTGTGGTGGACAAACCACCGGAGAACTTGTTCTCTGAAGGTCTTGCCGCAATCGATTAGAATGTACTTGTGCGTCCCATCGTCATGGCTGTAGTCTATCAAGAGGGAGGTGTTCGTTCTGTCAGAAAGAGAGAGAGAGGGGGTATGTTCAGCCTGAAAGCAAACCAGGCATGGTGTCACAAACACAAGCACCTGCAAGCAGGCTCAGCTTATTTGGGCGCACCTGTAGTTTGGGTTCTGTTCCGGCGGGAGGGAGAGGGCCGTGGAACAGACGGCGCAGGGCGGCGCGGACGGATCGATGAGGCACCGCAGGTAAGGGAGCACGCCGGAGCAGCCCGTGCCGAGGAAGATCAGCGACGACGATGACGGCGCAGCCGCCACAGTGCTGCCTGTCGGGGATGCGGCCGCCGGATCGTGCTCCATGACTGGATCGTTCTTTTTTTTTTACGTTGACTGGATAGTTCTTGGATGTGTGGTTGGGGATTCGGAACCGAGCGTTCGGTTGGTGCGGCCTTGGTCGGATTTGCTCCGCTTCATCCTCGCTCGGTTGTTTATTGGTGGCGCCGGCCGAAGAGCGAGCGGGAAGTGGCTGTGTTTTCTTGCATTTGTTATTGACCTCGATCGGGCGAAGTCTCTGGTCGCCGGTGATGATGGCACAGCCAGAGCCAGTGTTTGAGCCTCCATTTTTGCGCGCCACGCCACCGCCTCGTACCATCAACCCTTAGCGCAATACACCACCATATAATAATCTCAACGTGATTATCAACCACCGATTCATTGTCATACAACAGAAGTAGCCGATTTTATGCAACCTGAGAGCTACCGAACATCGTGAGCCTGACTCCCAAGACTTTGAGAGGGGAAAAAAACTTCAAATTGCAAAATTAATGACAATTGGAGAGGGGGAGAAAACTTTTTTGAAAAAAAAAAGAGGAAAAAACTTCAAATTGCAAAATTAATGACAGCTGTGGGATTTGAACCCACGCCCTTTCGGACCAGAGCCTAAATCTGGCGCCTTAGACCACTCGGCCAAACTGTCTTTGATGCAAATTCCAACAAATTTTTTTATTACCAGTATTAAGATGGATGTCAAGAAATAGACAATGGGAACGCCCAGAGTCCAGGAAAAACAATCTAGAACTCGCGGATGTCCTTGTCTCCTAAAAGTGAAGGCAGAGTCTGATACAATTATTCAACCATTCCCTCCAATAATTGCCTAAACCGGGCCATCAAGTATAATCTGCATGATTAAGAACAAGTACATCACAAACTCTGTCATTTGGTAGGTGGCAAGAGCGGGGCCAGCTTGCCCAAGATCTGCACTGCAAGAGCATAGTCACTGCATTTATTAGCAGTATATACTACTGTAATCTTCATATAATCCAAAATCCATCTCCTCGTCCAGACGAATGAGAGGTTAGGATTGAGGTTTAGCTGGCAGCAATTGTGGTGCGGCCATTAGCCGGAGTCATTGGCCTCCTCTACCTGCTACCGATGATTGAACGTTTTTCTCGAACGATCAGCGATGATGAAAGTGGTCTTTGCCATTCATTCACACATGAGTTTACTGACTGCAAGGTAGTACCGCATCCTATGTTCCCGAGACAGCGATATTGCAGAGCTGTTATGATGGTGAAGTAAAGACGTTGATGATACGTGACACAACACAACACGGCAGACGGCCGAAGAGCTTTTGTGAGAGTAAACTGCATAGAAATTCCATCTTCACATAGGCCTCTGGCTGGAGCCTGGAGATCAGTTTACAGCAGAGGACGCATGCAGTTCATCTGGCCCAAATTTTCCCGCTCGGCAACGAGTCAACGAGCAGGTATATAGTTTGATCAAAAGTTTGACCAACGTTTGTGTGCTTTTTTTTTTTTTTGAGATGAATGTTTGTGTGTTTCAACACTGATCAAGAGCAGGCATGTTTTGTTTTCTAGGAGCTGACGGTGCGTATCTCCACATGCTCCATCGTCAATTTCTCCACATTTCCAATTGCCCATCCATGATAATGCAAGAGTACCTGTCATGTTGCTGGTGTCCACGCCCGGCCTACGTGATGCCACTCACCACGACGTGACTTGTACTGTACCCGACAAAACCTCCGAGCGAAAGAAAAATGCAAGCACGTCGCCGTTATTATCCAATCACGCCGCTTGCAAAATTTACCTGAACCTTCCGCTGCTTGAAGTCGCTTCACTAGTCGAGGGCTCGCTCCAGAGGTGATCGGTGGTTTACGTACGTTTTCGCTGCGCTACGCAACACATCGAAAGGGCTTGTCAGGGAAAAAGTGAGCTCAGCTCGGCCTTACTCACGGGGACCCCTCGGCGTCGTGGCTCCAGATGATGCCACAGTGGTGTAACACCACACGTGCGCGCGCGCAGCGCAGTGGCCGGATCCGCGATGCTCCGTCGCGACGCTCCTGGCAGCGTTGCCAGCCGCTAAAAAGCCTGATCCGACGGCGGTGGAGGAGGGCTTGTCCCGGCGCGGCCTGCTCAGTGCTCACGATGGCCCCCGGCCGGGCTGGGGGGAGACGCAGCGCCCCGCGCTCCATCGA